>JAZGUH010000909.1:0-393813 GCA_037893225.1 Hippasteria phrygiana
GGCACAAGGCCAGGCACAAGGCCAGGCACAAGGCCAGGCACAAGGCCAGGCACAAGGCCAGGCACGAGGCCAGGCACAAGGCCAGGCACAAGGCCAGGCACAAGGCCAGGCACAAGGCCAGGCACAAGGCCAGGCACAAGGCCAGGCACAAGGCCAGGCACAAGGCCAGGCACAAGGCCAGGCACAAGGCCAGGCACAAGGCCAGGCACAAGGCCAGCAGTCTTAATCCAAGTCTCAAGCTATTCAAATGAGCTGTAACAAAAGCATTCCTTTGTCATGGTTTATGCCTGTTACTTGTGCCTGTTGCAAGCTGGCCTTGTGCCTGGCCTTGTGCCTGGCCTTGTGCCTGGCCTTGTGCCTGGCCTTGTGCCTGGCCTTGTGCCTGGCCTTGTGCCTGGCCTTGTGCCTGGCCTTGTGCCTGGCCTTGTGCCTGGCCTTGTGCCTGGCCTCGACTACAACACTGATAAATGCTATTATTTAGAAGTCTGATATACGCGTGCTGGGTACGAACAGAAGCGAGCCTTGTGATGGCCTCGACTACATCACTGGCATTTATAAAGGTCTTATTGTTTCTGTGGCTTGAAATGAATTAAAATGATGTTAGCAGCCACTTGGCACGTATGTTTGCTGTTGGTTCGGGTAGATAATAGATGATTCAAAGGGGCTTTACATTTGCATGACATGAAGCAGCTCTAATGAAATGTCTTGGAGGGTTTGTGGAAAGAATCATGAGCGGTCTACAAAAAAATCCTCTCATGTTTCTGAAATCTGTATTTATTTCTTCACATTCATACCGTAGGAAATTTCCATATGAAATACGAAAAACCGGGACTGTATGGCAGATGTGCCCAAGTCTCCTGCAATCCTCAGCACATTTGCTTCATTTTTGTCGTATCCACATTTTGTCTTTCATCCTTGCACAGAACATCCTGAACTCAATGAAGAGCGTGACGGCAGGCCGCACCTCCATCTTTATAGCCCATCGCCTATCCACCGTCGTCGATGCGGATGAAATTCTCGTCATCAGCGACGGCCGCGTCGTCGAGCGCGGCAACCACTATATGTTGCTCAGCAACCCGGACAGTATGTACTCCACGCTGTGGAAAAACCAGAACAGAGTGGCCTTGGCGGGGAACCAGAATGGGGCGGAGCTTCAGAGCAACGGGGAGGAGGAGGAGGAGGAAGAGTCGTTACCCTGAAGAGCGACATCTTCATACAAGATCCCAGTACGATCAATTGTAAAACACGAATCTTAATTAATTTGGCCTGCATGAAACTCACATTTTCTATTTGGTGTTTTGCACAACGTTGTGCAGCAGAGTGGCTGGCCAGATGATGTAGTTGCAAATGGACGAAGTGACAACGGGTGGCTACGATATCGGTCAGGGCCCAATTTCATCGGTGGTTAAGACGTCTGCACTAGTAAGCAAGAGGTCCTGGGTTCGAGTCCCACTCGAGTAAGGCTCTCGGAAAGCACTGAGCATACAGTACTTCATACACTAATCAGGATTACTGATTAGTGATTACTGAGCTATCATGCCCTATGTAGACCTATGTAGGCGTAGCGGCCATTTTCGATTTATATTTTTGTCTTTCAAATTCTGTAACAATACAGAGTGGCCCCCCCCCCCCCCCCCCCAAAAAAAAAAAAAAACAGAACGTCATACTTCCGCTACCCTGAGACTCAAACAACCTATGCATAGATAATTTTGGTAAAAGAAAAATACCAAGATCTTCCGATTCAGTCCAGTAGTTTTTGTTCTAGAACCCAATTTGACTTCATTGGATAGATGTGCCATACATGTATGATGTTAGGTTTCTAATTATGAAGTTGGATATTTATGTTAAACCTGTATTTCGTTATTTCTGTGTTCACGACGCAGGATAAATTCTGTTTTAAACGCAAGTATGCGATCGTCATGCTCTTTTCTGCATGGAACAAATGGCCAAGTGACCCGACTTTGCTTCACACAATAGGCTCTGGAGCAAAAACTACTGGACCGAATCGGGAGGTCTCAGTATCATATTTCTTCTAAGAAGATTCTCCATCCATCGGTGCAGGTGGTTTGACTCTAAAGGTAGTGGAAGTATGCCGTTCCATTTTTTTTTGGGGGGGGGGCACCCTGTATAAGCACAAAAGGTTTACCCAAGGGTAACAACGGCATTAGTCTTGAAGATGGCTGCTCCAGCATAAGGTCTATGATTGGTAGTCTCCCAATTTTGTCAATATTTTGTTTAAAGGTAGTGTACATGATTGGTCATTGTCATTTTCAGAAATGGGCGGATTTCGGGGTGGCGAAAAAAAAAACGAGAGAAAAACGGCAATCGTTTTAAAACGTCGGGTGGCATTTGTTATAGCGCCCTCTACTAAAATAGCCCAATTTGGTCACATAACATGTACATAGGCCGAGCGGTACGTACATGCAGCAAACTTCCCAAGATCCACTGCATGCACTGGTTACAACACGTCGCTTCTGTACACTTCGGGTAGGACACGTACGATAATTGCAACCTTGCGTCCGTTTTCGGATTGTTAACCCATTTTAGACACAACGCGGACTAACTACATTCGGTCAATAGAGGGCAGTTTTCCAACGATTGTTTCGGCCAAACAATTGTTGGAAAACACTTTTCTTGAAAACGACATCACACCTTGTGCCATCATTTGACAGGATAATGAGACTACCATTAACTTAAAGTCTAGTAAGGTATTTTGTAATAATTCAGTAAAAACAAATCGAGGATTACCAATCCTGCACACTGTCTTCAAGAAGAGATTTTTTTTCTGATTCTAAAATCATGTCTGAGCAATAGCCTGTGATGTTTTACCTCAGAAGTGGAGTTTAAAGTCTTCAACGGAACTACAAAGAAATGGTGTTACATCCTGTTTACCTCGTTGCAACCCTTGTGCTATTTAAAAGGTCAAAATCAGTCAAAATTTTCTTCCACCTCCCCTGCCTTTACTTTGTACACAGACAGGGTCAGATTACATGTGGTTTGTACTTGTGGCAGAAGGGTCACAAACAATCACCTGGACTGATTTTGACCCATACAACAACATAGCTCAGAATGCATGTTTGCATAGGAGGGATTGTGGTATCATGACATGCATTACAGTACACACAAGTTGGGATCAAGTCAATTTCTGCCTGTTTTTGCAACAAACGCCTATTTTTAAAACTCATCACGAAACAGCAGTAGTTTCCTTTTGCTTCCTAAGTACGAAGTAAAAATAATCATGGTAAATGTTCCACCGGCTTGTCCAGCTTGGTTCCTCCAGTTAGGGTGTTTGAGCGTGAAACTCTGCTTTCTGCCTGTTCCTACCAATATACTCTAGCTGTACCTAGATGCAGAACGAAAAGCTATGCCAATAGCTTTTTCCCTCGTTCTGTATCTCTATGGAATTCTTTGCCTGGTGCATGTTTCCCTTCATCTTACGATTTTTCCTGCTTCATAAAGAATATTAATTGTTTCTTTTTTGTAGCTCTATACCTCAATTGGCTTTTAACTTTGTTCAGGGCGAACTTGCATAAAAAAATCCTCAAAATTAAGCATCTAGGTACAATGTACATTTGGTCAGAAAAAAACAATACAACTGTGTAATCTTTTTCCGCATGTCCCCACTTGGCAAATCTGGTAAACACAGTGTAACATCAATTCTTCGTAGGTCCAGTCAGTAGCACAAAGATTGTTACTCCCCGTGTTGATAAAATGGGAGCTATTTTAAGGGGTTCATTAACAGTACACAGACAATTATTTGTAAATAGAAGATTAAGTTAATAAATGTATCTGTGCTTGTAAAGTTGGCGCAAGAAAGTAAGGTTTACACTTATTTAGATTGTGGCGCCGAAACGTAAGGTACACGTGGAAAGGGGTACACGTGGAAAGGGGTACACGTGGAAAGGGGTACACGTGGAAAGGGGTACACGTGGAAAGGGGTACACGTGGAAAGGGGTACACGTGGAAAGGGGTACACGTGGAAAGGGGTACACGTGGAAAGGGGTACACGTGGAAAGGGGTACACGTGGAAAGGGGTACACGTGGAAAGGGGTACACGTGGAAAGGGGTACACGTGGAAAGGGGTACACGTGGAAAGGGGTACACGTGGAAAGGGGTACACGTGGAAAGGGGTACACGTGGAAAGGGGTACACGTGGAAAGGGGTACACGTGGAAAGGGGTACACGTGGAAAGGGGTACACGTGGAAAGGGGTACACGTGGAAAGGGGTACCGACTATAAAAGATGTCCCGTTTGTAGAAAGAGCTCCGGCTGAAAGGCCGTGCAGAAGATACACTGAACACCATTAACCTTCTTGCAGTATGGTAAAAACAATAGGAGGGCGCTATATGTGAGTTGGGTAAATACAAAAGGTTGTCCCCAATTCAAGTAGCAATCATGTATTGTCCAGAACAGTCTGTTCTACATTGCCTTAGTCATAGGAATGTTATGTTCAGTTGTACTCCTGTAACCCATGCCGTCAAATATCGGTATGCGTAGATATTTGCACGCATCCGTACATGAGCGTATTGCATTGGAATACACCTCAAGATCTCGGCCAAACAGATTTTTGTGAAATTATAAACTCCTTAAAAAAAAGTTTGGGAACTCAAGTTTGACAGACGATTTCTCTCTTGTTTCCAACTCCTTTTCCTTGAATTTTGTATCATTGGAAAGCCCTGTTATTCTTCTTTACAATGAAGTGTCATTTGTTTTGATTAAGCAATTGGGGGATGTGCAGCACAGCTGAATATGGGGGTGGGTGTAAAGTGAAATGTTACAAAATGCATTGCTATTGTCATACAGTGCATTCCCCTTTTGCTTGGAGGATGGGAATGTGCAACAGATCTGCAACAGATTCCTGATTGATGAATGGAACAGCAAGAGCCAATACACTTTTGGACAATAGCAATGCATTTTGTAACATTTCACTTTACACCCACCCCTATATTCAGCTGTGCTGCACATCCCCCAATTGCTTAATCATAACAAATGACACATCATTGTAAAGAAGAACAACAGGGCTTTCCAATGATACCAAATTCAAGGAAAAGGAGTTGGAAACAAGAGAGAAATCGTCTGTCAAACTTGAGTTTCCGAACTTTTTTGAGGAGTTTATATGCAAGTGATGATACAATGATAATGACTTGCTTAGAATTTCATTGCAATTGATCAAGGGGTTTAAATTTGTATAGTTATGATACATTACACACATAGTCCATGGGCCCAGACCCAAAATTTCACTTATCGGTACCATTTTGGTGGGCAAATTCTAGTTGCCATTTTTGAATAGTTCAACATCCCTAGATTATGTTTTGATATGATAACCCTTGCAGAGTGGCAGCTTATTAGTGGTATCATGCGTTGAATGGACAGACCCTCTGGGCAAACCCTAAAAAGGCGCTTTGTCCAGGCATCATCTATTACAGCATGACTACCTTCCCAGGGAGTCTGATTTCCCCCCTGATGAACATGTGCCCTGCATGTAGAATAAACCTAGATTGAATGAAAAAAATGCATCCCAACATGTTTATTTGCTGGCCTTCAAACTCATACAACATATACTGATAATGTGTACAGTCGAACCCTGATAATAAGAGCACTGTTAATACAACATACTGCTTATAACAAGGAAAAATAGGTCCGGAGTCTTTGTTTTTCTTTTTTTTCTATTACTGATTAGTACAAGGTACCTGTTATAACAAGGTAAATTGTAAAGTCCCAAGGACCTTGTTATAAAAGGTGTTCGACTGTATATGGAAACAAATTATACAGTTTCAGTCAATTGTGCATAGGTGCCAAGCCTATGGGCGAAAACAGACATCCAAAATAAATGGCTTAAGCCGCTCGTGTGACATATTAATTTACTTGTACTGACCCTACAAATATTTTAGTACACTAAAGTTTTGCCCCTAAGGTGGTACCGATTTTATTTTTTTGTCTGGCCCATGGACTAACACTGCACCATTTTCTGTGGTAGTATGATTTTTCTCTCTGATAGTTTGAGACCGAAGTTTTTTTCCAATAAATGTTGCTGATACCCTTCATGCTGAGGGGTCCTGGTAAAGTGATTGAATTGAAAAAAAAAACAATCTCTCAAAATGTGAGGGAAAATCATTTAGATTTTCTTTACCAGATCACAGCTCTGTCTCCATGTTTAATGATCTGAAGTTTTTCTTTTGCTTTTTTTATGGGCAAACTGTGTGAAAAAGTGAAAAGTTCCAATTTGGTAACCAGTTTCCCCATTGCATGCCTTGTGCATTGTGTTAATTGCAAAAATGGCCTGCTGCATGCACTGTCGTGTTTGTAATGCTGATTTGGCTTTTTGGAAGCTTTACCATTTTCTGTCTTACCAAAATGTCCAGCGCATTCGAACTGGTAATCAAATTTGACTTGAGTTTGAATTGGTAAATATGTTTGTATTTTTATGCCCTGCCGGCGAAGCCGAAAAGGCATACTGCGTTTGCCTTGTCCTTCCGTGTGTACGTGTGGGTGTGGGTGTGGGTACGTGGGTACGTGGGTTTGTTTTTGCATTCAATAGGGGACCTTTAACAAAAGAGGACAATAGGTTCCCCGATTGAGAAAGGTCCCCGTTTGAAAATCGTGTACAAAACCAATGGGAGGCCTTCCGAAAAAGTTAAAGTACAAACAAAAAAGGGACAATAGGAGGTCCCCGATTGCACCCGTTTACACACGTATGTGTGTCTGTGTGTGGATGGTCGGGACATGATAACTTGAGGACTTGACTATCAACTTCCTATTTGGTATGTGGGTTGGTCTTGGGGGTCCTCTAGAACCCTCTTGGTTTTGGACCCCATAGGTCAAAGGTCATTATGCTTAAAACAATAGAAATGGTTGGGACACGATAACTTGAGGATTTGCCATATCAACTTCCTATTTGGTATGTGGGTTGGTCTTTGGGTCCTCCAGAACCCTATTGATTTTGGCCCCCATAGGTCAAAGGTCAAGACCATTATGCTTAAAACAATAGAAATGGTTGGGACACGATAACTTACCTTAATCTGAAATAAGCAGTCTTATTTCTGTTGCAGATACAGTAAGCAGATCCATAACCTCTGATGCTAGCCATTTGCACCTTCATTTGATGGATGTTTGTCATATTAACACATTTTTCTTTTTAAAGAAATCAGTCTTTAGTTAAAAAGGGTAATTCAACTTGGCAGGGCATTTGTGTTTGTCAACACACCATTCTTGTTTTTTATGCAAGTCGCCCATCACAAGGCCAAAGGCCACTCGAGGTGTTGGCTACAGAGGAAAGTGTGGAAGAACCAGCCCCTCGCACTGAAACAAGACAAGATATAATCTGATCTCTTCACAGTGTGAATAGGGTCGGGATGGGTAACTAGTCCACATGCAAGGCATTAATAATGCCTCTACCCATATAAGGCGTGGAAGTGCTATAGCCCAGGACTTGGCTCGAAGTTCTCGAACCCACAACTTGCAGAATTACCCGCAGACCACGAAGTCAATGCTCCAAAACCACTAGGCCACGGCACTTTTCACACTTGCTTTCCAGCTGAATTCCAATTAGACTATGTTGATTGGAGTTAGTTGTGTTTCAGCTTGTTTTTAATTGAATAAATAGTTAAGGTAAAAATGTACATTGGTTTCAGTTTGAACAAAAAAATAAATGGCTTCTCTGGGCTAGGGCTGTGCTCGTTATTATTAAATCATTGGCATTGACAATATTTTTACCACTAAAGCAAATGTTTAAATATGTTTTGAATATTGTGGCGTACCCTATTTCTGCAGGTGATGTTCTTGATGCGGTCCAGGCACGTAATGAAATAAATGCCTGTGTGGTGTCAAAATCTTAGATGGTGTGTTGGTATCTAGAGGCTGATTGGTTCCTGCCCCCCCCCCCCCCCCCCCCAAAAAAAAGGGGGGGGGGGGTGACTGGTATAGCTGGATATGAAATGGCACTTGTTGATTGGACCTCAAACGTTTTTTTCAAGAGTGGCTACAAGTTTTTTTGCAGTACCACATGGGTAGTGGTATACAGTATGAAAACCCTGATTTGCTTGTACATTGTATTGTACATGTACGGCAAAGTCCCCCCCCCCCCCCCCCCCCCCGAAATTATCCGATGCTGGTTTATGTTCGAATGCAGAAGATGATGAGGACTGGAAACCAGTCTAGCTGACAGTTTACCGTGTTATTTTATACAAGTATAATAACTGAAGGCTGCCTATTCTGGTGAATAAAGACAAATTATTTTTTAATCGATAGTGTTTGAATGAGTGTAATTCACTTTTTTTCCCACAAACCTATAGGCCTATATTTTTCAGTAGTTTAGTTGAGGTTTCTCTGGATTTTTCCTGATTTCAGGATTTTTGGTTAGACGTCTTCCAGATTTCTGGAAGATTTGTTGGCCCTTAATTTGTTTTTATCATTCCAAAATGACCTCTGCAACCTGAAACAGTCTTCTTTTCATTCTAATGACCCCACTTTTGGCAATTTTGAACTGTATCTTGTGATAGAAAATGCAGTTTTCTTATGCATTTGTTCAGCAATATGCCATACACATTAAATGCCTCCGAATGTTTCGTGGATTGTTCGTTTTCCTCAAGTCGCCCTAGTGCCGCGCCGGTAGAATTACCTCCTCATCAGGAAGCAGGTCAACTCGGACCCAAACCAACTCGGACCCATGCCAACTCGGACCCATGCCAACTCGGACCCACTACCAACTCGGACCCACGGCCAACTCGGACCCACTACCAACTCGGACCCACTACCAACTCGGACCCACTACCAGCTCGGACCCAAGCATGACCAAGTCGGACCCAACAAGATTGAATCGGCATAATATAAATACTGGATGGACGAGCGTATGCAGTGAAGATTCCCAAAACGCGAAGAAATTAAAAAAAACATTGTTTCTGAACTACTGTATCTGAATTAAATACGGCATTATTTTTCTGAGTTGCTTTTGCGCTTGTAAAATTTGTAATTCAATCGGCAATTCAGTGAACTTTGGTTTATGACCATGGGCGGCGATCTCGGGGTGGGACGGGGGGGGGGGGGGGGGACATGGCCCCCAACCCAATATTTTTGGAGAGGGGACGGCTATGGCAGTGTCCCCCCCCCCCCCCCCAATAATTTCCCCATTACATTAGTTATACATTTTAAGGGTCATTGGCTTTTACATATACCAGAATGATCAGCACACATTTTTTATAAATTTCCCAGGATACACAAGAGGCACCAAGTACACTAACGCTTAACAATAATTGTTGGTTGTGTGCTTTCTCCCCCCCCCCCCCCCTCCCCCAACCTTGACGAGAAATCGCCGCCGCTGTTTATGATTTTGCATTCAGAGTTACTCTATAGCTTACAACCGACATGCGTACTTTTATTTAACAAATTACCACTGTGACTAAAAAACAATTTCAACAGGAAGAATTTATGAACAATTACAATTAGTTATTATTTTATGCTCAACCATCCTTCCTCCATGGCTCAACAGTCATCCTTCCTCCGTGGCTCAACAGTCACCAAACCGGATAACGTGGAGCCAATTGCCACTTCGCCCAAGCGGCCACTTCACTGTATCCTTACTCTTTTCTATTTGACCTTAACACAGACATTATGAAAACACCAACGTCCCTGTCCCTCTCGATCTCATATTCATGCAATTTCATACATTGCTCATATTGATTCAATTTCAATTTTAGCGAAATTCAAAACATCCATGTCTCCATTCATACCTGATTTTTCTATTCACTTAAGCCTCTTTACATTCTACTGCAAATTCCATTGAACTTCCATGTCGCTACTACTGCAGATTCCAATAAAACTCCGATTGTAGAGTTTACACAAAGAAATTTCTGCAAATGAGGCCTCGTAGGTACCCCTATGTATTTGGAATATTTTAACGAAGTTAAATTGGATGTTCTTTGCGCGAATTTATTGTAGAGCCTACTAGCTTTTAATTGGAATTAACATTATATTCCCCTGTGTAAAAATAAGAAACAAGAAAGCAAACAAAATTGAGAAACGCAGGTATTCTGAAATAATTATATTAGATGTTTACTGCTTCATCACATACTCTACGTAACCGTGTGCATGAAAGTTGTAACTGTCTTGTTTTGCAGCCCGGTGGGTGTAAGGAAAACCGGTTTGCATGATGAAATCAATTGGCATAGGTTCCCTCTTTGTGCCTTTTATTTTTGAGTAAAATTTAATGCGCTTGCGGCCGAAGAGAGCAGGAGGAATATATGTTTGTTCTAATTAACGAGTATCTGTTTGTCAACCATTCAAGCAAGGCTTTCTAATTTAGACACGATTTGTTTGTCACTGCAACCATTCAACAAACACGACCAACGCCAACATGTTCTAACGATACCTTCTGATACATGACATGAAAAATGAAAACTGTTGTGCGATGTTTTATCCGTTACATTCACCTGCTGGTTAAACTGCAAAATAATATTATACCGGCATTGTTGTGATCTTGTTACTTTTAACATAAAAAAAACATAACAAAACATACCCGTCCGGTACAAATATTAATGTGGGAACTTTATAATGTGTTTTAAATATCACATGCTATGGTACTTGATAATAATTCGGACAAGTTTTAAACATCGGGATGAAGTGCTTTTACAACATTGTTTAACGTTACTGATTCTTCTATAGACTTAAACATTTGCAACATGTTTTAAGTATGCTGTCAAGAATTTGGCATGATTTTTAGGATATTTCTGAAACATGATTTTAACGCCATAAACATGTTTTAAGGACTTAAAACACGTGCAAATATTCAGATGTGTCATCATAATCATTTATTTTACATATCAAATGCTCTTGAATAATAATTCGGACAAGTTTTAAAACATGATGAAGTGCTTTTACAACATTATTCCAACGTTACTGATTCTTCCATAGACTCAAACACTTATATTTATACGACATATAGGTTTCAGAACATCGCAAAAACAAACAGATGGGTAATATTTTAATAACGTTTGTAAATAGCAGCTGAGATGTATTACTTTTTAGCCAACTTTGAAACATCAGGCTTGAGGATTGTGAAGACTGTGTGTAAGACAACATTTTGCTTGATTTTCTTGTCCTTGTGTGATTGGAGTTGTTGATGGAGTTTGGATTAAATAATTGTTCTTGTTTTGTTCTGAATTTCTGGATTCCAGGCTGTATTTATTTAAGTTTTATTTCTCTGCGAGGTGACCCGTTCTAGTTAACTTTGTTACCGGTAAATATTTACCACACCCTTAGCTTTCATTTGGTGTAGGTTTGACCCCTGTGGCATTTTGTGTTCTCGAGATACTTCTATTTTCTAATTTAACGGAAGTTCGTGTAGAGATACATTTAAGTTTAAACATTTAAGTTATATGCCTTTAAGTTTAAACACAAAAAGTGCAAAGAAATAGAAGTATTTTTGATCAACACTTATTTTTGTATCTTTATTCATCAATATTAATGTTTTTGACAATAAAATTTTAAAATACAACAAATGTATAGATATAACAGAAGCCAACAAACCACGAAAAAATTTTTTCGCCAGCTTCACATATAGAACAGCCCTGTGTATGTTTTCACATAGTGCGACATAATGCCCGTTTTTAAAGAGCGGGTCACATTTTAATACTATAGTATAGATACTTATAAAACATATCTATAGGTTTAATTTTTTTTCAGCGGATGGGTCCGAGTTGGTCATCGTTGGGTCCGAGTTGGTATGGGTCCGAGTTGGTAGTGGGTCCGAGTTGGCCGTGGGTCCGAGTTGGTAGTGGGTCCGAGTTGGCCGTGGGTCCGAGTTGGCCGTGGGTCCGAGTTGGTAGTGGGTCCGAGTTGGTAGTGGGTCCGAGTTGGCCGTGGGTCCGAGTTGGCATGGGTCCGAGTTGGTATGGGTCCGAGTTGGTTTGGGTCCGAGTTAACTCGGACCCAAACCAACTCGGACCCATGCCAACTCGGACCCATGCCAACTCGGACCCACTACCAACTCGGACCCACGGCCAACTCGGACCCACTACCAACTCGGACCCACTACCAACTCGGACCCACAACCAACTCGGACCCACTACCAACTCGTACCCACGGCCAACTCGGACCCACTACCAACTCGGACCCACTACCAACTCGGACCCAAGCATGACCAAGTCGGACCCAACAAGATTGAATCGGCATAATATAAATACTGGATAGGACGAGCGTGCAGTGAAGATTCCCAAAACGCGAAGAAATGAAAAAAAAAACATTGTTTCTGAACTACTGTAGGGGCCTATCTGAATTAAATACGGCATTATTTTTTTGAGTTGCTTTTGCGCTTGTAAAATTTGTAAGTCAATCGGCAATTCAGTGAACTTTGGTTTATGACCATGGGCGGCGATCTCGGGGGTGGGACGGGGGGGACATGGCCCCCAACCCAATATTTTTGGGGAGGGGACGGCTATGGCAGTGTCTCCCAATAATTTCCCCATGACATTAGTTATACATTTTAAGGGTCATTGGCTTTTACATATACCAGAATGCACCAGAATACACAAGGATCAGCACACATTTTTTATAAATTTCCCAGGATACACAAGAGGCATCAAGTACACTATAAACGCTTAACAATAATTGTTAGTTGTGTGCTTTCTCCCCCCCCCCCCCCCCTCCCCCAACCATGACGAGAAATTTTGCATTTAGAGTTACTCTATAGCTTACAACCGACATGCGTACTTTTATTTAACAAATTACCACTGTGACAAAAAGATAATTTTAACAGGAAGAATTTATGAAAAATTACATTCAGTTATTATTTTATGCTCAACCATCCTTCCTCCATGGCTCAACAGTCACCAAACCGGATAACGTGGAGCCAATTGCCACTTCGCCCAAGCGGCCACTTCACTCGTGTCCTTACTCTTTTCTATTTGACCTTAACACAGACATAAGGAAAACACCATATTGATTCAATTTCAATTTTAGCGAAATTCAAAACATCCATGTCTCCATTCATACCTGAATTTTCTATTCACTTAAGCTTCTTTACATTCTACTGCAAATTCCATTGAACTTCCATGTCGCTACTACTGCAGATTCCAATAAAACTCCGATTGTAGAGTTTACACAAAGAAATTTCTGCAAATGAGGCCTCGTAGGTACCCCTATGTATTTGGAATATTTTAACGAAGTTAAATTGGAAGTTCTTTGCGCGAATTTATTGTAGGGCCTACTAGCTTTGAATTGGAATTAACACATATTCCCTTGTGTAAAAATAAGAAACAAGAAAGCAAACAAAATTGAGAAACGTAGGTATTCTGAAATAATTATGTTAGATGTTTACTGCTTCATCACATACTCTACGTAACCGTGTGCATAAAAGTTGTAACTGTCTTGTTTTGCAGCCCGTGGGTGTAAGGAAAACCGGTTTGCATGATGAATCAATTGGCATAAGTTCCCTCTTTGTGCCTTTTATTTTTGAGTAAAATTTAATGCGCTTGCGGATGGAGAGAGCAGGAGGAATATATGTTTGTTCTAATTAACTAGTATCTGTTTGTCAACCATCCAAGCAAGGCTTTCTAATTTAGACACGATTTGTTTGTCACTGCAATCATTCAACAAACACGACCAACGCCAAAGGATTAAACTTTGCGGGTGACACGATGTGCGGCGACGCGACTACCCACACTCACGGCCAGTGCGGCCGAAATCCTTGATCCGTCCGCCAAAGAAAGTCAAAGATGAACCGCGGTATTCATAGCTGTGTGCTAGTGATTTTAACGCCATAAACATATGTTTTAAGGACTTAAAACACGTGCAAATATTCAGATGGTGTGTCATCATAATAATTTATTGTACATATCAAATGCTCTTGAATAATAATTCGGACAAGTTTTAAAATCAGGATGAAGTGTTTTTACAACATTATTCCAACGTTACTGATTCTTCCATGGACTCAAACATTTATATTTATACGACATAGGTTTCAGAACATCGCAAAAACAAACAGATGGGTTATATTTTAATAACGTTTGTAAATAGCAGCTGAGATGTATTACTTTTTATCCAACTTTGAAACATCAGGCTTGAGGATTGTGAAGACCGTGTGTAAGACGAAATTTTGCTTGATTTTCTTGTCCTGGCCTTATGTGATTGGAGTTGTTGATGGAGTTTGGATTAAATAATTGTTCTTGTTTTGTTCTGAATTCTGGATTCCAGGCTGTATTTATTTAAGTTTGATTTCTCTGCGAGGTGATCCGTTCTAGTTAACTTTGTTACCACACCCTTAGCTTTCATTTGGTGTAGGTTTGACCCCTGTGGCATTTCGTGTTCTCGAGATATGTACTTCTATTTTCTAATTTAACGGAAGTTCGTGTAGAGATACATTGAAGCTTAAACATTTAAGTTATGCCTTTAAGTTTAAACACAAAAAGTGCAAAGAAATAGAAGTATTTTTGATCAACATTTATTTTTGTATCTTTATTCATCAATATTAATGTTTTAGACAATAAATTTTAAAATACAACAAATGTATAGATATAACAGAAGCCAACAAACCACGAAAAAATCACCTTTTTTTTCGCCAGCTTCACATAGAACAGCCCTGTGTATGTTTTCACATAGTGCGACATAATGCCCTTTTTTAAAGAGCGGGTCACATTTTATACTATAGATACTTATAAAACATATCTATATAGGTTTAATTTGTTTGAGCGGAAGAACACCATAAAACAAATACATGTACATGTAGTAGGTAATATCATGGAGGAAGGAGTGTTCCTTCCTCCATGGTAATATTGACAGCAGAATCGTCACTTGAACCTCGGCCTCCTCCCTCCCCAGGCTCCCCCACCCCAAGCTTGTTTTCCGCCACACGGTTGCCTTCCTAGATGCCCCCCGTTCGTTCATGTATCCATCGAAACAATGTATAAATAGGCCTCAATAATTAGCATCTGCATGCTTTAGTCAAAATTCGCACGATGGGTCCGAGTTGGTATGGGTCCGAGTTGGTAGTGAGTCCGAGTTGGTATGGGTCCGAGTTGGTAGTGGGTCCGAGTTGGTAGTGGGTCCGAGTTGGCCGTGGGTCCGAGTTGGTAGTGGGTCCGAGTTGGCATGGGTCCGAGTTGGTATGGGTCCGAGTTGGTTTGGGTCCGAGTTGACCTGCTTCCCTCAGTTTATATTCAGAAGTCGGAGACGTAGACGAAGCCGAAGCCAGAGTTTCGGAAAAAAACATATTACTTAAATGTGAGCACTTAACTTGCCCACGTAATTAATTATGCACGTACGTACGTAGTCTTGGTTCCAAGACGTCCTTAGCGATGCGACGTATAGCGCTGTCGGCCGGCTGTGCGCGCTATACGTCGCACCGCTAAGGACGTCTTGGAACCAAGACTAGTACGTACGGCGCAGATAGTGCGTGCAGTTTCCGTATAGCTAGCTGGCCGGCGCGGCCATAATCAAGTGCAGGCTACGTGACGTGAGTGAGCGCTGTGAATGTGTGATTTTTGATGGTGCACGTGTAGATCGAACCGTGGTTTGAAATTGAAGAGGATCTCGACATGGCATTGACTACACTGCTAAACTTCCAAGTGTCTTCTCAAGTCTTCCTAAATCCAGGTAGGCCTATTGTTTTGTTCTGCCAGTGCCATCAATCTACCCCTAGAACTATGTCGGCAACCCCATAGTTCTAGGGGTACCATCAATCATGGCCATACAATGATACAGCATCAGCTGATCAGTAATAGTACCACACAGCATGGAAGTAGGATGATCACACTCACAGCGTGACACTCTGCTTTTGCGTCACTTTTTCCCAATTTTTGTTTTTAGTTTTTATAGTTTCAGCACTAAAATTCTAAAACATATATATATTTATGTCATGTAATATTATAAGCTTAATCTTAGTCATTTTATCTGTTTTAGTGTTTCCCACCGACTTGTAGTTTTTAACAAGCAACACTGGACGTTGTCGTTTAGGGACCTAGTTGGATCGGAAACGCTTGTTGTTATTTTTTTTTAAGGACGGTGCATACATTTTCCCAAGTAAACTTGTATATGAAGTAGGCCCCCTATGTGCTGTAATTAACTTCTGATTTGATTTTGTAGTTGATTAGGCCATGAGAATGAACGTATGATGAGTTTAATACCGTCCACCGCCCGCATGCCGTCAGAGCCCCCGGCAAAACATTTCATTATTTCAAAATATTTCATTATTTCCAATTAAAATCATACAATTTATCCCAACTGTCCATCCAGAATTCCAAACATGCTTTTGCAATCGAAAAACGCTTTATTTGCATCCTTCAAATTTGAAGGTTGTGGTGATTTTTCTGACCGGCAACTTCACGAAATCCCGCGCAACCAACCAGTAACCACATCCATGCCATCATCCGACAGCAGCAATATGTATGGCGATAAATAATTAATAATAAATAATGAAAAAAAGCCTCATCACTTTTCAAATTGTCTCGGACAGTAAACTCATACTTCCATTCTCATGACCTTAGTGCTTGTTGAGCACTATGTTTTTTTGCGTGAGCAAAGTCCCAAAAATCGTTGTGTTAATTTATTTCCTAATAGGCCAACAGGGGGCGTACTTTTAATGTATTCAATCATCGGTGCACCTGTGTTATGAATATTTAAACGAACCACGATATTGCATGAGTTCCTGCACGAGTGGCATTAGGATCGTCTTCATTGTTATTTATTTATTTATCTATTTATTACATTTCTTTACCTAGGGTGTGCCCAAACAGTTTAAAACTGGTTTCCATTGGGGCCCTGCATATTATTAGTTAAAACTGAATATTTACACATTCATACAACATATTTAAACAAATACAGTAATGTTTACACAAATAAATATATTTTCGGTTAACTTTTCAACTCTCCAGAAGCCTATTGCTGATTTACGGGATGGGCGAAAAACCCGCGAAAAAAAAAACCTTTTAGGGTGAAAAACAAGGGGAAATTCCCATCCGGCTCCAAAGTATTTTGGCAACCAAGTTTATAACTCCGCAGATCAGCGTAAATGACAGAAATATCACTGATAGATGGCTTTACGTAGCTCCGATTTAAATGTACTTAAGGAGTTTATTCAAAAAGAGTCAATTCTTCCGTCCAATTACATCACACTAAAAGTTCAGGCGCCACTCCTACCACAGTAAATCATTTACGCTATATCGAGCACACGTCTCTGTAATGTTGTACATAATACTAGAATGGGTGGAATCATAATATATTGTTCCGTATTATTGTGTCAAATAGGCATGGGCGTAAATCACGGGGGTGGGAGGGGGGGGGAACAAAATATGCTGATTTCGATCTTGTAACTTCCAACTGTCAAAATGTATATAAAAAAAAGGAAAACAAACAGTACCCCGCTTTTCGCATTTTTATTTTGCGTATAAGAACAAAACAAATATAGAGGTTACATTTTACACCCGCCCCCCATCCGCCATCCCCCTGCACCCCTGCACCCCCCCCCCCCACTCCTTGCCATTTTTGTCGTTTTTGCTTGAACGTCTAAAGTACCGTAGCGAACCTGAAAAGAAAAGCAAAACCCTGTAAAGGTCTTATTTTGCATGTACGGGTAAGAAAAAAACAGGTTATTAATTAATGACTCCACCAACGTTGAGAAAGTTTGTCCCCTGTCACTCCAGCCCTTGTGTAAAATTTTGTTCGCGGGCAAAACATTTTGGATTTAATTTTTTGGGCAAATAAAATTCAGAACCCTCCCATACCCCCCTATCCCTCCCCCATACCCCTCCCCCCCTCCCCCCCCATACCCCCCCATACCCCCCCCCCCCCCCCGTAACTAGGGAGTTAGGGTTAAAGGAACAATAGAAAACACAAAGCATTGTCCTCAGAAGTATTGGGAAAGTACGACTGTATGAACACTTAATTTTATCACGTCTTGCATTTATAATTAAAGATATATTTTTTTGTTTGTTTTATTTTTTGATAAGATGATATCCCATGGTCTCCTTTTATATTAGCACAAATTATCATCGGAGGCAAGTGAACATACTGTGTGTTTATTGTAGTTGATTGGAAGACTGTGCAGCAAGGAATGAATGACATCTTCCGTGAGGCAGGATTCGACAGCTCTCCGCACTCTCTGGCGTTTGGATCCGTCGATGGAAACCTTACATTGTACACGGGCTCGGATGGAAGGTATGCACATGCTCGAGTCCAAGTACATGTACATATGTACATCATAGATTTGTAGATTTTGAGAATAGGCCATACATGGAAATGGAATGTATACCAAAATTCTGTGAGAAATGCCCCCCCCCCCCCCCCCCCCCCCCCCCCCCCCGACAAATGTTTCCAACCAAAACAATACATTGTGGAAGTGCGTTTTAGAAATATTTTACTTTGATGCTCCCTGCCCAAATGGGTCAGGAACAGAAAAAAAACATCTGTTTGTGTTCAGAATTGTATTAACCCTAACTCCATCCTCCAATAACCTCCGATTCCAGTTTGTTACTGGGGACCACTGTCTGAATCCTGCAAAATCCAAGTGGGTTTTGGTAAACACCCCCGCAACCTCAATCCTCCGAAATCATCCAGCACCAGATTGGGCCCGATGACCTGGATCCTCCATTTTCCTTCAGAGGAAAAAAATCCTCTAAATGCCCTCATATCTGCAAAATCCTATATTTGGCGAAGAGGATTTTGGGAGGATTTTGACTTTTCAGAACATTTTTCTGCATTATACAATGTACATGTAGGCGAAGAAATTTTGTTTTATACTGTGTTAGATGTTTTTGGCACAGTGTACACTCAGTGTTCAATTTACATGTTAATTTCTGCCTCAAATTTGTATTTTTATTTTATATTTTTTTTTACAAATTTTGCTGAAATAAATCTTGAAATAACAGGTCGTGCCACATTGAGGGGGTTTTGTTAGTTTCCAAGATTTTGCTTTTTCTGACCCATTTTGGTGCGGGTATTAGTTAAAGTAAAATCTTTCCGGTCTTTGTACAACGTAAAAGAAAAAAAACCACCCCAAGTGGCTGAGCAAAAGCAGCCCGTTTTCCTGTGTAGAATCATCAAAGGGTACACTGCCTGTGCATGTTTATGCATTAACCCTGCGCTGCACTGGCGGCGTCACTTGGTGACGCCGTTTTTGTTGTTTTCCTTATAAAAAAGAAAAAACGCCCCCATACATTGATACTCCAGATATGCCTACCCTGGTCCTTGCCGAAAAGCACTGTATAGTCACTTTGTGGCCTGGGTTGGAGGGCAAGCCAGGGTAAGCCATAGAAATGCATGTCTCAGAGAAAGTCCCATAGGGTTGTGCACAAACCTCCTTCCTGTTTGTTCATAATTGGTTTTACCACAGGCATGTAAATGATATGTCAATAGCCCAGCTCCAGATGGCCAGGCCTTTGTAGTCTGCTGACCCAGTCAAGGTCTTTAGAGGGCATGTGGGTTTAAAAACAAATTTTTTTATATATACGCTACAAGCACATGCTTCCCCAAAGGAAGCAGGCAGTGTCACCGCGTCAGTAGGAATTGGCAGTGCAGCGCAGGGTTAACCAAAACCCCCTAGACCCTTTTTGCTAGGAACCATCCTCAATCCTCCAAAATCCTCCTGTGCTTTTAAACACCATTCACCCTCAATCCTCCAAAATTTTCTTCACTTGAAACACCATTCATCGATCCTCAATCTTCTAAAATCCTTTTCTTTCTTAAAATACCATTCATCCTCAATCCTCCTCAATCCTCCAAAATCCTCCAAAACTGCAAGGAGGATTTTAGAGGATTGAGGTGGGTTAGGGTTAATGGAATGATGAGTCTACTCCAAATGTGTTGAAGTCGCCCGAGCCTACAATGTACATGTAATTTTGTGCAATATAATTGACCCCAACTTGATATGACCTCCTGCATGTCTGGCATGGTATAAAACTAAACCTTTTTCCTAAAGCATTAACAACCAGGCTTTCTGCTTCAATGAATATTTACAGAGCTCCTGAAAAGAACCTTTATGAGTTGTCATAAATTATGGAAATTACAAAAGTTTATATGGTACCAATGAAAAGAAACCCCATGCGTACGGTTGACACAGATATGTGCAGATTGAAAATTGCCACCTGGTCGGTTGACTAGACGTCACACGTGAATTTCTGCATTTTCAATCCATTATTGGGGTAGTGTGTACGTTATGCTTGGCTGCACAAGCCTCTTGTTTCCGTTTCGCTTGGCTGCATAACCCGGCCTGGTGCCCCGACGCCCCCATGAAATTCCCGGTATGCCTGGGTTCAAGGGGTTAATAAGGCCTCCCAAAATAGTCACAAAAGTCCGGTCACATTTTTCTTTTTCTTTTTTTGGTAAGAAATTTTCAAAATCCCACCTTTTCCTACACAAAGCGAACAAGTTTTATTTGAAATAATTGTTTTTAAATACAGCTACGACGGCACAATCGTGCATTTCGCCGTTAATCACACTTTTAAATAAGCTTACTTTTTGCCTCCCAGCTTCCGAGTTACGCGACATGTAGTGTTGTTTTGCCCCATTTCCCCATTTATGTTTTCTCCCGATTTTTCCCCATTTAAGGGCAACATCCTTTTTTGGGGGGGGGGGATGGGGGGAGCACCCTGAAATATAAGTTGTTTTTTATTTGCTATTTTTCAAGCCATGCAAAAGATATTTCCATCGAATGAAAAAAAAACGCTTAAGTTTACTAGTCAAATGAATTACAAACATAAAATTATTACGGATTTAAAAATATAGTTGCCCAAAAGCAACCATCAGGTTTTCAAATATTCCTACTTTTCCTACTTTTTCCTAATTTTTTGTGCTACAACTGCGAAAAATGAAACCTCATTTAACATCTTACATAATAGTGTTGCGCACTGTCGTATAAAAATCACAAAATGAAGGGCTTGGGTGCAGGAGTACTGCAACTTTACTTCCAAGAGCTCAGTTGAGGATAGAGCACAAGTGTTGTTAGAGACAGTGAAAATCCGCGATAGAGGAATCACGAATGGAATCGCGGAATCAAGTGTCAAAAACGGAATTGAAGATTTTGAACGAAAAAAACCAGAAATTGTCAGGTTTATAACTTTGGGTTCTTTATTAATTGTTCACTTCTGGATATTTCTTTTGGGGAGGGACATACATGTAATGATTGGCCGATTACACAAGACGACTCATGCCGGGGATGCTTTCAGGTTTATAGTGATTTTACAAATTGTTTAGTCACTGGGGAGGTAAATCTATTCAAAAGGCTTCAAATTCCTGAAAAACGGGAAACAAACCGGAAATTACAAAATTGCAGAATGGAAAATGCAAAATTTTTGAACGGATTTTCACTGTCTATATGTTGTAAGCACAGATCATGCCAAATGAGGCTTGTGAAAACTACTCATGAAAGCCTGGAAAAGTCCTACTTTTATCCTGATTTTGTCCTCCAAAGTCTTACTTTTGTCCTGTTTTTTTGAAAATGTTGATCCTACTATATATTCTGCTACTTTTTCACCTTGGTCTGCTTGAAAGCCTGTATACATGTACATGTAAGGCCTTTTCACACTACGAAAAATCTCTGTGTTGTACCCGGGTCCGACACGTGTTGACTTTTCACGCTACAAAATTTTCAACACGGCACTGACCCGTGTAGAGCGCTCAACCCGGGTTGAAACTAACCCTGCTCTGGAGGTGGGTTGAGAGCTCTCTACCCGTGTATAGAAGTTCGACCCATGTTAAAAGCATCTCTGGGTTGAGTCCGACCCTTGTAACCGCGTTGAGTAGTGTGAAAAGGTAGTGTAATTGACTTGTGTTGAGATTTTTAAAAAGTCTACACGGGTTGGACCTGTGTAGATTTCGACACTGGTCGAACATATACATAGTGTGAAAACGCCTATTATTATTATCTGTTTTATTTATACAGGGTAGCCTCCTCAGTTATAAAACTGCTTTTCTTAAGGGCCCCGTCACAGTTAAATAGGTAAAATTAGAAATGCAAAACAACAAAAATATAGATTTAAACTAATTATAATAATAATAATAAACCCGTACACATACATTATATTCTAAAAAGTAAAAGATGTCGATAACAATAAAAATATAATGACGTATTACTAATAAAACCTAAGAACAAGCAAGTAAGCTATATAAAACAATTAATATACTTATAGATAAAAACCCAAGTTAAACACAAATTTACCAGCATAAAACCAAATTATAAATGCAACAATCACATGAAATACACAGACAGTAGACCATACAAACAAACCGAAAGGGAACCAGCACTGGATTGGCAACATACACATATAGTATGTATTAAAAGATTAAAGAAACATATTAAAAGAAAACAAATTAATAGAGACAGGTATTAAAAGAATAAAAACGATCAGGATAAAATAAAACATGTATTCAATGCTGAGCTAAAAACGATTTGAACTTAAAAAGTGTCTCGGCCTGTCTTTGTGAAGTTGTTAATTTGTTCCATCCCAAGGCCCCCAAATATTGGAAAGTGCATTTACCTATGTTAGACTTGGGAGGAAAGGAGATACATAGTGAGCCATTGGATAGTGACCGGGTGCCGATTTCATGTGAGGGTGCCTTGAAACGAGACGAAAGATATTTCGGATTCAATCCATTAACACATTTGTATACCTCGCACATTCTGTGATTATGCCAGCGTTGAGGAAGTGCCAGCCATGATAAGGCCTCGTGAAGTTCTGCAGTGTGTGTTCTAGGATTAGCATTAAGAATCATTCTAGCGAGGCGATTATGTAGTTTGATAAGCTTGTCAGTTTTTGTGCTTCCGCAGCCGGACCATACAACGCTACAATAATCAAATAAAGGTAAGACCATGGCATTACTTAAAACTTTAAATGTGGATGCAGGAATGCAAGGTTTGGCGGAACGTCTGAGAAATCCCATTTTGTTGGAGATTTTCTTTGCGATATCGTCAACGTGATCAGAGTAGGACACGTTTTCATCAAGCATAACACCAAGATACTTATAAACCTTAACGCGTTCAATCATCTCACCTTTCAGTGAGATCCTTATGTCCTCAAGACGAGACAGTCGACATCGTGTACCAAATATCATGAACTTTGTTTTGTTCACATTCAAGGTTAACTTGTGCTCTTGTAACCATTTAGTCACTTGTTCCAGGCCTGCCTCCATATCTTGGACAATCATTGAAGACGTTCCGCTAAACAGCATAACGGTGTCATCTGCATACATATTTATCTTAGAACCAGAGATTTCTATGCTTTTAGGAAGAGAATTAATAAAAATAGTAAAAAGTAACGGTCCAAGGATCGAGCCCTGCGGGACGCCAACTGTAACGCTGGCAAGATTTGATGAAACATTATCCAAATGCGTGGCTTGCATTCTACCACAAGTATGATTCAAACCATTTAAGTTCAAGTCCCATGATACCATTCCTCTGTAGTTTCGACAGGAGAATGTTATGATCGACTGTATCAAAAGCCTTTTTCAGGTCAAGGAAAATGGCACCTGTCACCTTACCGTCATCCATATTACGCATAATGAAATCAGAGACATCCAGAACTGTTGTTTGAGTGGAATGGTGTGGCCTGAATCCTGATTGTTCTTCTGCAAACAAATCATCTGTCGTCAGGAAATCCCGCAATTGATTATTAACAGTCCTTTCGAGAATTTTTGATACGAGAGGTAGGACTGAAATGGGCCTGTAATTGGTGAGCTGGTCACGATCACCACTTTTGAAGATTGGTGTTACTCTAGCTATTTTCCATTTGCGTGGAACGATGCCAGAAAATAGGGATTTATTGATTAAGCAGGCCAGCGACGGGCATATGGCCGGACATGCCGCTTTTAATAACTTGCATGATATGCCGTCAATACCTGTGGCAACAGAGGAGTCCATTTGCTTAATCTGTGTTTCAACGAAGGCATCTGTAACAGGAGAGAATGCGAAAACGTTATCTAGCACTCTGTGAAATAATTGGGTGTCTTTACCTGCATTGTCTTTCTGAAACGCTTTTGCAAGGTCAACACCGATTTTGACAAAGAAAGAATTGAAGTTCTCAGCTAAGGTGAGTTTATCTGAATATGATGGAAGAACGGTCATGTTTTTCACGGAGCTCGCATCCTTAGCCAGTGACCATAATTTCTTGGAATTTCTTTGGCAATTACTTATTTCACGTTCATAATAATCTCGTTTGAGGAATTTCGCCAAGTTGTTTGCTCTATTGCGCAATTGCTTGGCAACATGCCAATCTTCTGTTTCGGAGGTTTTTTGGGCCTTAGCTCTCATGGCATCACGTTTACGCCCTAGTTCAAGCATTTCCTTTGTCACCCAAGGAGCCACATGCTTACTTTTTTGGCGAAATTCCTGATATGGTGCATGCCTACTGCACGTATCATTGAACATCTCTTCCCATAAGTCCCAAGCCACGTCTATATCATCTTTGTTGTTAATACGTTCCCATGGCATATTATACAATTCACTCAAAAACAAATTTCCATCAAAGTGCTTAAAATTCCGTATTTTAGAGACCTTGGGAGGAACCTTAACATGCAAATTAGTTTTTCTGTTCAACAGTACCATTGAATGATCACTCAGGCCGAGAGGAATGACATTTATATCAGTAATGTTATCAGGTTGTGACGATAAAACAAGATCAATACATGTGCTCGAGGTTAGAGTCACTCTTGTGGAACTATCGGCGAGTTGTTTAATTTGGAACTCGCAGCAAAGATCATCAATTTTTGAGCGGTCCACTGTGTCAAACATATTAAGATTGAAATCGCCAACCATGATCAGTTCTCGACTGCCAAGGTTAATGCCATTTAATTCATTCTTAAGATTAATCAGATGCTCACCTCTTTTGTTTGGGAGATAAATAACACCCAGAACAAAAGGGTTCCGATTTTTCTGCTTGATCTCAATCCAGCATGACTCAACCTCTTTAGTAACTTCCGACATCATTCGATAAGAAACACTATTGGAAATATAACATGCAACTCCACCATGTTTGTCAGGGCCTTTACGATCATTACGAACTAATTAATGAGTACCCAGTAATGTTAATTTCTGTATCATCAATTCCACTGTGAAGCCATGTTTCACTAAGATTAAGTAAATGGAAAGGATGTTGAGCCAAAAATAGACGTAAATGCTCGATTTTCGGAAAGAGGCTCTGAATATTTAAATGCGCAATTTTCAGTCCTCTCCAATTTTTGGCATGAGTTAGCTTGGTATGTATTCCCGTGCTATATAAATGCCCAGTACTATTAATAATATTAGACAAGAAACCGTTTGTAACCTCATCATTACCCTATACATGTACAGTATGCATTGATCCTGAGCCCTGGCCCTAATTGAGGCTACAAGCACTAATTTTATTAAATGCCAAATGATATTGGGCCATTTATCATGCAAATCCAGGCTAAACAAATGTATTACCGGTAATAGAACCAGGATTTGCACGGTACAATGTACATGTAAATGGCCATTCAATAAAATTACTATAATTTTCATAAACATTCCATCCTGATGGGATTTACATGTAAGTAACATCATTTGTAAACATCTGGCAACTTGGTTTAACATGTAGATTTCTACAGACAATTAATGTACACTGTGCACATGTGTGGCATTATTAACTAACCCTGCCAGATGCAGCACATATAGTGCATCTGTGCTGACAGCTCCACTCTGCACACAAGTCAATGTGACAAAGTCAGTGTTGTAACCAAGTCATTTTTTCTCAAGTCAAGTCTCAAGTCTCAAGTCAATAATTGAACACTGTATAAATAGAAATTCACATGACAAATGTACCTGTTCTCTTGTTTTTTTTATTATCAAAGTCTTTCTCCATCTTTTATAAACCAACACCATGAAGAAACACCGGCTAGAATGTGTACATGTACTACCGGTATGTACAATGTGTACATGTACATGTACATGTACATGTACATGTACATGTACATGTACATGTACATGTACATGTACATGTAACGGAATTTTTTAATTGATGTTTATGTCAGGCCACCAAAGATGACGATTAATTTTGTTCCCACATCTTAACAGGGTTCGCCCTTAACACTGGTCCGCTGGCCAAATGCCAGTTAAAACAGTGGCGGACTAGTTGAAACCCTTTCCAAAAAGTCCGGCGGGCCAGTTAAAATCCTCCATGGTACAGTGCATGCATATAGGCTAATAGCCAAACAAATGCACGCAGAAAATTATGCCAGCTAAGGCTGTTCCATTTATTTTAAATATAATTTTTATGGAGCTTTTCTACCACCTCATAATTAAAAAAAGTACTTGAAAAAAAAGTGGACCAGTGAAAATGCTGGCGGACTAGTTAAAAGTCCAACTAACAAGTCCGGCCGGCCAGTGAAGAAAAAAGTTAAGGGGAAACCCTGATCTAGAGTTGTAACATAAAAAATCAAGCATACCTTTTGGGGATTTTGGAAGTTCGAATGTTCTTTCTTCAAATAATCCAAATAAGCACAAATGGTTTCTATTGAGACCAACAGTGTATTTGAACAAAAGTTTTAATGTCAGCAAGTCAAATTTATTCAAGTCAAGTCAAGTCGCAAGTCATGTTCGTTCAAGTCAAGTCAAGTCCCAAGTCATTTTCTTCCCAAGTCAAGTCAAGTCTCAAGTCAAAAAAATCGTGACTCGAGTCAACAACACTGGACAAAGTACATGTATGCAATCTGATGTGGCTGGCAGGGTTCTAGCGAAAATGCCCTAGAGGGTTAGGGCATAGAGCAAGGAACAGGGTAACACAATAATTTGATTGTCTTAAAAATAAGAGTGAAATTTCTGAAGACCAGAAGTTTGATACTACACACTTGTGGGCAGTCATGATAATGTGTAGGAATATTCTGATTGCAAAATAATGATAGTAACCTCACCTAAAGCTACAAAATATATGTACTACAAGTAGTAAAGTGTAGTATGCAGTACTCTTACATGTACTATACATGTACACTGGTATATATCAGAAATTATGTAATACGTTGTAGTATAGTCTACTTTACCCCAAACTAATTCCTAGGACATTAGGGTTATAAATAAAAGCCATTCGTGATGGTGTGGCAAAATTTTATGAATAGTTATTTTGTATGGCCTTGGCCTGGGCCTAAGCCTTTGCTTTAGCTGTTTATTTTCAAATAATTTAGTATTTGATTATTCGAAACTGGGTTTGACCGAATATTAGATCAAGTTTTTCACGGGTCAGCTGCAATTGAATGCCGCGCCGGTAAAAAGATGCACGCAAAGCCAGTGTTGTATGTGCACAATTACTGGGTTTTTTCAGCAAATTATTTATAAGTATTGGAGGTTTTACGGACGGGAACAATAAACCTCCGTCCACAAAAAAATACCGTTGACAAAAATGCGCCATTTGACACTACTAAGCGCCATACCTTTTCTGTTAAAATAGCAAAAGAGTCGTATCTGTACTTGCAATTTTTTTCTTCGAATATTCGAACCGGCATTCGAATATTCAGTTGACGATCGAATATTTGAATATTCGGTATATTTAGGACAGCCCTAGCAGATGCCCAAAATACCGCATAATATTACACTGCCAGACTTTAATTTTCCAACAGGTTTCAACATGGCACATTTACATAATTATAATTAACCTGATTGAACATAAATAACCGGAAACCACGCACGAGCATGCAATTAATCCATGCGTGTATAATGTTACTATGAAAACATACATATATAACTTTCCCTGTATAGAAACGAACTAAAAAGAAACTTGGTTTTGGCTTCCAATTTCCGAGTTTTTCATGTACATTGTAAATGTGTTTCCCCAGTACTTCACGGTCCCTTAGTTATGGTGATTTTCCCAATATGTCATTACAAAGCTAAACAAATTTTGCTGAGGAAACGTTGACTTATTTCGCATTTCAAGGTCACCCTTCATGTGTAAAGTAATGGGGAACTTACTGTGTACAAAAGACATGACTGGATTCCCGTGTATTTGCACCTATTTCGTAAAAATCATGTATTATTATTTTTTTTGGGTCAGCCAGAGTTTTAAATGTATCACATTCAGATTAACCCTTGCTCTAATACACTGTTTACTCACAGCATGACCAAGTTATCCTCAAGTTCCCTTAGGCATTCCTTGGAGTGTACAAGGACATTTAAATAATGTGACAGTTATTCGAGGACCATGCAAGAAACATACATGTCATGGATCAAAATATCCACTGGATCAGTCGACCGAGTCCAGTGATTTGAGCATTGGTCTAGTGAACTCTTGACTGAACTAGTCCGGTGGTCTAGTGATTTTTTTCATACACTGTGTGAAATGCTATCACTAAAGTGATTTTTTTTCTAATTCGGGTGAACCGAAAAGGCCCCATAATTTCCGGAATGGCCATTTTTAGTTTTGAGGCAGGGAGTTTCAATCAAAACAGCATTTCTAACCCCTCCCCCAACAAGGTCGGCAAAGGGGGAAAAAATCGAAACAGCACACTCATTCATCTAAAACACTGTGTTCTTATTTTTACCATTTGGTATTGTGAAATACATGTACCTTCTGGCCTTGTAAAACCTTTGTGCTACTACATGTAGCCCAGCTGTCTAGTAAGATTTTTACCTGAAATTCGACTGCTGATATTGATGTGTGTTGGAGGTAAAGAAGAGCAAGGGTTTTAATTACCGGTTCTCCACATATGACAATTAACTGCTTGGAAATGGGGGGGGGGGGGAATAAACATTCCATGAATCTCCTCATTTCTCTTCAGATTTGTTTTGTCTCCACTTTCACTCTATCTGCCCTGCTCAACAGTTCAGGGTGCACTACACTAATTCATCTCCGAATTTATGCACCAGTTCATCAACATAAAATGTATACCCACAACTTTTTTTGAAAAAGGAGAGTTTGTGCCTCCAAAAAAATGTGGGATTGTGTAAACATAGCCCAGCATCAACTCCCTGGTTTCTGGGCTTCCATCTGTGTGCAGACTTGATAAAATTACTGTTGACAAATGGGTCCTATTTGCCCGAGAAAGTGGAGGGATGCCATTTTAAAAATGGCTGTTGATCGGCTTGGGAAATAAGACTTTTTGGGAGGTGTTTTTGTTTTGTGTCAATAATTAAAAATTGTAATTAGCTAACCCCCCCAAAATAGACAAGAAATGGAAAGACAAAAGATCAGACAATAAGTGACATTTGTTTTTGTAGACCCCAGTGATGCTGGGGTACAGGTTATTTGGCCCTGAACTTTGTTGATTTTACACTGTTGTCAATGGAGCTTGAATTAGTGTGGTGCACTCTTCAGTGCTACTCGCCTCTTCAAGTCTTTCCACTGGAAGGCCCCAAGCTAGCTCTGAACATTTGCAGGATCAGCTGGGAAGTCTCAATACTAATTCGAAATGAATTTGAAAGCTAGCATCCATCAACCATGAATAAAATAGAAATGCAAAAATACTACCCTAACCCACCTCAATCCTCCAAAATCCTCCTTGCAGTTTTGGAGGATTGAGGATAAATGGTATTTCAAGAAAAAGAAAGAATTTGGAGGGTTAAGGATGAATGGTGTTTCAAGCGGAGGATTTTGGAGGATTCAGGATGAATGCATTTGTTGGGGCAGGGCAGTCTGAGGATTTTGGAGGATTGAGGATGGTTCCTAGCAAAAAGGGTCTAGGGGATTAGGGTTAACTTCCCCCCCCCCCCCCCCCCCCCCCCAAGACACTGGTGGACCAAATAACTGTGTCTACGAACTGGGGTACCCCTAGTGTTTATCATGTTTATACAACAAAATATGTTTGTTCCAAATGTTGTTGACTTGGTACATGTACAATGTACGTATGTAATTGTCTAATTTATTTTTATTTGTGTTCGGGAATATTTGCAAATTTTTTTTCTTTGGAGGAGGGGTACAGGGTAGGGTGTGAAAGGTTTCCAAGCTGAAAACTTCCACATGGTCTTGATAAACATTGTCTAACAGCATTTTCTTCGCAGGCTGATTTATCAGATTTAATATTTTAATTCAACAGCAGAGCCCTTAAGTACGGTTATTTACAGGAGGCGCCGGGATGTCGAGCCGGCTCTGGCAGCCAAGCGAAACAGACACAAGTGTGCTTGTGCAGTTAAACATAACATAACATACACAATAATCCAACAATGGATTGAAACTGCACAAATAGCGGCAAATGGCGTCATCCGGCCTGGTGCCACTGTTTTTTGGTGCCATTTTGCGTCATCCGTACGCAAGGGGTTAAATTCAGTCTCAAAATATTTGTTTGGGGGTGATGTTGTCTTTGGTTTTTAATTCGCACAGTTCACTAACTTTGAGCTTCCTTTTCTCGAAACAAGGGGACACGACTCTAACAGCTTCATAAAGGTTCTAGCAGGGCCCAGGAATGAGCTGCAGTCATAATCTCATTTTTCAACTTTTTGCTACTTTTACACCTGTTTTGTGGGGGCCACATTTATGTGCGAATGAAATCTCATCACTTTGTCCACAGGTCGGCAGTGGTTCAGACCTTCACAGAAGGCCTGATGACTGTCAATGTGCAGGAGCACTTCAAACAGGGGGAAGAGGTTCAACTGACAGAAGAGCGTCTGGACTCGTTGCACAAGAACCTGGCGACGCTCCTAGGATGCAAAAAATCGAAAAGGTCGGAGTGTTCAGTGGGATCTTTTTTTTTAAATGCTGAACAAAGAACAGCTCCAAGCACCATGCTTTTGGGATGTATTTATTTATTTATTTATTACATTTCTTTACCCAGGGTGTGCCCAAACAGTTTAAAACTGGTTTCCATTAGTGGGGGCCTCGCGTACATTTTTATTTAAAAATGAATATTTACACACATGTACAAAAATGTGTACACACAGTCGTACTTCCCCAATACGTCCGAGGACAATGCTTTGTGTTTCCTATTGTTCCTTTAATATAACCAACCCCCATAGACTAAGCACGTATCCTTACGTTCGAGGACCAATTTCAACAAAAGACTCTACATTCGAGGACTGAAAGGTTTCTTTGTGTTTCCTTTCTTATCTTGTCCTCGGAGATATATACAGTGCACGTACACACATACAAGAATATTTGCACAAATCAATCCGTTTAAGTTTTCAACTCTCCAGTATAGGTTATTGCCGATTTACGGGATGGGCGAAAAAAAAAAAAAAAAAAAAAACAAGGGGAAATTCCCATCCGGCTCCACATTATACCGTGACAACCAAGTTGGTAACTCCCCAGATCAACACAAATGGTAGAAATATCACTAATGGATATGGCTTTATGTAGCTCTGATTTAAATGTACATTAATTGTACCTAAGGAGTCCGCGGTTCTTAATTGATCACCCTCATCGGTGTATTACCCTAAAAGAACAAAATCGAGTTGAATCGCTAATTTGCGAGCATTAAATGAGTTGTGAGCTTACCAATGAGGCATGTCCCAAAAAACAAACAAATCGGCGATAAGTAAACAATTTTGAATTAGGATCAGGACACTCCTATCAATCTATGCGCATAGCACATAATATGATGATATATTTCAGGAACACCAATTGGAATGCACAGTATACTACATGTACGAGGCGCTTTGTGTCGTTCAAAAGTAGATTCTTCTTCCATAATGCGTTAGTGAAGGAGAAATCCGTTCAGTTTGAATTTTCCGTCGGAGCACGGACATGACAGCTTGAATAGATCTGCATAGTGCAACAGTTGCTTTAAACATCAAATTTATGTTAAACGTACATTTTGTACATGTAGCTCACTTATTCAAGATGGCCGACCACAAACGTCAAGACATTCATTTGAAGAACAGGGGCATGTAACGTTGTGGCCTCGTGGCTTCTAGTGTATTGAACTCAAGATTTCGGTGATACTGCAGATTGTGGGTTCGAGACCGGCTGGGGTCATGGTGCTTGTGTCTTTGAGCAAGGCACTTTGTCACAAGTTGCTTCTCTCCATCCAGGAGTAAATGGGTACTTGTGAGGCAGTGGTCGAATTAGACGGGTGCACGCATGCACTGGTGCATTGTACTTTTTCATCTGTGCATGTAAACATACTTTTTTAGGCCTAATTACGCACCTGGTATATACATGTACAATGTTTTTCCCCATGTTGAACAACTTATCACAACACGCACCCGATTTATTCGATTCAATATGTACGCAACGATCGCCATGTGTGCGTGCGTGCATATTCCATCTTGTAGTCTTGGTCAAGTGCAAACAACCGCACTGATCTGCTACCGTATTATTCCCAGTGTACAATGTACGTGCACACAGCTAACATGTTGCGAACTTCGTCTTGAGAAAAGACTTGTCAACCCGGCCCCCCAACCTGGGGTTAGAGCAATTGATCAATAACGCCAACCCCTAAAGTGCATAGCTGCGTGTGCGCGTTGCTTTGTTGCTAGCCTTGGTCAAGTGCAAGCAACCGCATTGAATGCCACCGTCTTATTCCCAGTGTACAATGCACGTACACGCAGCTAACGTGTAGCGAAATTCGTCTTTAAACAAGACAAATGCATGCGGCGCATGCATTGTATATGTACGTGTGTGTTCACAAGACATGCAAGACAATGTTTTTTTGACAGCTCAGGTGTGATTGTAGGCGTCCATGGTATAAATTATCAGCTATTACTAATCAACAGTGCCGAAATAGAAACAAACGCCAACTGAAGGTAAATGTCGTAGTACTCCAACCATGGAGGAAGAATGCTCCAACTACTCAAGGAGTGAATCTAGCGCGACCACGGCACGATTCGCGATCTCTCGGTGGCCGGCCCTGCATGCCCTGATATTAAATTTTGGCGGAACGGAGCTCAATCCCGGCTCATCCCGACAGGCCCGATCCCGGTGGACCTGATCTCATGATGCTGTACGCGTGGTGTGATTTCCATCATGTGTTTTTGTTTATTCCTCCGTTCTTCCGGTAAGGAAAAAGTGACGTCATCGCGATAATATGGAATATCGCGATATTTTTGTGCCGGTATTTCGGTATCAAAATAAATGGATATCGAACAGCCTTCTTAAACTGTGGAACATGATTCTAACGTAACTTCAGCTTCGCCTTCGTCTTCTCGCGATCGTGTCAGAGATTGCTATATATCCATTGATGAAATAAACAAACAGCGAATACCAATTGTGACTGTACAAAAACACATTTTATTTACAAAGCAAAACAATACCCTTAACAGCACTATAATAGCTACATTTTAAAATGTACATTTTAAAAGAACAAATACCTATTGTTTCTTTGGGTTATGACTTGTGTGCACACTATTTTTGTGCATAAAATTTATTTTGTGCATGTAACTTTTTAAAATCGACACCTGCTGTGAGGGCAGTGATGGGTGTTTGATTAGCCTGTGTGCGCTTAAAATAGCAGCTGGGGCTGTACATGTATACTCCCCAGGGAGCTGAGAAGGTTTCAGGAATAATTAATGGGCCTGAAGACCAGGGATAATAATATTTGTAAAGCGCTTTGATCTTGCTAAAATGCGCTATATAAGAACCTGTATTAGTATTATAATGACAAAAGTACCCTTAGGAGACACGTTGTCGTAATTTTTTATACCTTAGGGAGACAAGTGGAATTAGGGAGACATTTCAGTGTCTCCCTAAGTACCCAGCCCCCCATAAGGAGTGAGTATTTTACTGTCGCAAGTGAGTTATATCAATAGAGGATGGTCCAAAATGAAAATATACCAAAATTTGTGGGGGTAGGACAGGGGATATTTGGGTTAGGTTACATTAAAGTTGAAATTTTTTTGTGCACGTGTCTATGGCAAAGTCTCCCAAATGACCCATCCTCGGTAATTACTATTATTTAATTATTATTATTATTATTTTTTGTTTTATTACTACATATATTTGAAATGGGACTACGTGTATGGTGAACTGAATTGCACATGGCAGACGTTCGATAGTTGAAGCTGTGTATCATTAATGCCCTTTGATTTTTCAGCATAAATCCGGCAGTTGCTGTAAATGTCAAACGTCTGCCGTGTCTAATTCCAAAGTGTGTCCAGTGTGGTATTAATATTGAAATCTTTGAGAGAGACTGGGAATGCGGGTAACACCATGTGAAATAAATCTCTTCTCGGAAGAAGTGTGGTTCTGAAAAGAACCGGGGTGAGTTCTTTTCAGAACCACACTTCTTCCTAGAAGAGATTTATTTCACATGGTGTTACCCGCAATCCCAGTCTCTCTCATATCGCACCCACCATGCAAAGCTTCAAATCGTATCTATTCAAATCTTTACCCGTCTTTTTCTCCTCAGGTTTCCAAAAATACAGCGAGGCACCAGCCCTTGTGACCGCTACATAGCAACTACCGATAACCGCCTCGTGGAGTATGACTTTGACCGCGTCGTGTTTGAAGAGAACTCCAAGTACCAGAACATCAAGATCTTGCACTCGCCGCAGTACGGGAACATGCTTATCCTGGACGATGACCCAAGTTAGTTCCCAGAATCCCCCAAATCCAACAGAGTCAGGTTGGCCTAGTGGTACTTGTCTTCCACGTCTGTGACCCGGGTTCGAATCCCGCCAGGGCCGACATGGATTGGTTTTGTTTTTAGTCCCTGCCTGATTCCGTCGGTTTTTTTTATAGAATATCGTTGGGTTTTGCTCCCACCACTAAAACATTTCATCGTCTTCTTCCTACAGGTTTCTTCAGGCTTTCAAGCTACAGTGCGATATGTGCTTCTGAGGAATCCTTGGTTTCATTACCAGAAAAAATTGAAATAAATACATTAACTAAACACTGTACAAGTCACTTAATTGACCATAGATACCTTCCAGGGATGTAGTCGAGTCCATCGCAAGTCCCTGCAAGTCCCTGCAAGTCCATCACAAACCCTCCAGTCCTAATCCCAATCACAAGCTATTCAAATGAGCTTTGACAAAGGCATTCCTTTGTCATTGTTCATCCAGTTACTTGTGACCGGCTTTATGAAAGGACTTGTGAAAGGACTTGCAGGGACTCGACTACAACTCTGATACCTTCTAGTCCTTGTGATTTGTGTCTTGTCTTCTGCAGCCCACCCCTCTTGGCCTTGTGTTAGGCGATACCCATAAAAATAGCTTCCATTTTTTGCCGATCTCATGATGTTTATGGGCCCTTTGCGAGGTTGGGTTGACAGACAAAAAATTTAACAGCTTGATTGATTCCTGTACATGCATTACATATGTAGCTTAGCAATCTGCGTGTAATTAGTAAAAACATGTGATCTCACTTTATTTATTACAGTACATTTGCTTTTGCTGTAATTTTCAGAAATAAATGGATCCGGGGGTTAGTATTTTATAGGGTGCTAAAAAAATACTGGAACACTGACCTGTTTAAAGTTTTGCGTACATAGATTCTTGGAAAAACAGAAAGAAAAACAATTATGTTCTAGTAGTCTGGTTCCCTGACCATACCTCAGACAAAACGGAGCAATTTATAGACGTACGGTCGGGGAATTATCAGTTCGGGGAACTAGACTATTTCGAAGGATTGTTTTGCCGACAGCACACCAGGGCCCAATTTCATGGCTCTGCTTACCATTAGCGAAAAATCCCCGCTTACTGTAGCAGAAAATTCTGTGCTTACGGCAAGCGTATTTCACGTGTTAGTGGGGAATTTTGGCTACTGAGCATGCGTACATCCCGTAACTAGGGATTCTGTGCTTACAGGGTTAGCGCAGAATTTTTTCGCTAGCGCTGTTAGCGCAAAATGGTGATCGTAAGCGCGGAAAGCTGTGGTTAGCAGAGCCATGAAATTGGTACGGTATTTCATAATAATTCAGTAGTTTTGTTTTTTATGTTGGCAAATGTTGTATACATTTGTACTACCTCTAACCTGAGAATGGGGATTTCTCTTCTCACTTTTTCTCTTCCCAGGGAATTCATTTCCATTTCACAAAATGTGAAAACAATTTTCTGCAGTGGGAAAACATTTTCACACCTTTTCCCACTTGAATTCGCGGGGGGGTGGGGGAGGGGAGTTGGGTGTGAAATGTGAATGCGACTGCGAGATCTTTTCACAAAATTTCCCATTTCCATTCACAGTGTACTGTTAACTTTCCATTGACCTATCGCCGTTTACGAGTTAACCACGCCCCTTAGACAACCCTATGGGAATTTTGTGTGGTAATTTTTGTTTGTCTGAGATTTTGCGCGTTCTACGTGGAATTATAATTGATGTGATTGGACAATAATTCACAAGCTGCATTGATGCGATAGGTCAATTGCATGAAGATGTCATTTGTTTTTGTTTTTGTTTTGTGTTTTTGCATCGGGGATGATGATGTAAATGTACTGTATGTCGATGGGCTATCATGGGTTCTCTTATCGATGATTCGTCCCCCAGATTTAGCAGAGAGTGATATTGCCTACACTGAAGCCATCACGGGGAACGGACGTCAGGACTACCGGGGCAAGGAAGTGCTCATCTTAGGAGCAGGGGATGGGGGTATCCTGCACGTCCTTCGTCAGCAACATCCCTCCATGATTGTCATGATAGAGATATCCTTTCACTGTTGTCCGCTTTCAGTTATGCGGGCCCTGGTGTCGTGTTCGAGTCATTTTCGAGTCATCTCGCAAAAAATTGCTTTCTGTGAGTCACGTTCTTGAGGAGCCGTACTTCCTTGGAATGATAAATCACTTGATATATAACAATGTGCATGCACATACCGCTGGGCGTATTTGAATGTAGGCCAGTTTAGATAAAAACGGACAAAAGGCCGGGCACATGGTTTATTGACCATGGAGAGGGCTCATGTTAAAGCTCTTGAGCGCCTTTATTGTTAGTGTACATGATTGGTCATTGTTGCAATTTTCAGAAATGGGCTGATTTGGGGGTTAGTGTGTTATAGGAAATATCGTTCCACGGACCTGTTCAAAGTTTTGCGTTGTTGAATGACGGAAACAACGAGAGAAAAACGGCGCTCGTTTTCAACCGTCGGGCGGATGATAGCCTTTTAGTCAAGGCGCGTGTGGCTACCTGGACGCAAGACGTGCCCCGAATGCCGGCATTTCCGGGGCGCGCCACTCGTCCGGGTAGCCACGCGCGCCTTGACTAAAGGCTACAGGGCAGTTTTCCAACGATTTCCTTTAAATGATGGGTCCAAAAAACTAAATTTTGATTGTTGGGAGGAAGTGCCTGGTTTTTGGCATGGGGTGTCACATTTTTGGAATAAATGGGCCAGAACACGGCATTTTTCCCTTAACGTTTAAATGTCTCTTCACATCGATCAGATTGTGATTAACGCAGCTACCAAACACCTTAGGGGAATCTGCTTCGATTCTATGGACGAACTTGAAGGCTCTAATTATAAAGTAAGTGGCTCTCTCTCTGTAGATACTCATTCTCAGATATACAAGAGGCTTTCTTTGTTAGACCTACCAGTAATATTATGACATTGCTTGCAGTGGCTAGCTGCAATGTTAGAGCTACGAGCATTTAGCGAAATATTTCAGTTGTGAAACATCAAAACATCAATTGTGCATTATCCTCAAACATCAAAATGAAATCAACGGAACCTGGACATTAAAAAAAAGAAGCATATTCCTTTCTTTTGTTTCCCTGAACTTGTAGGTAATTGTCGAAGACTGTGTTCCTGTTTTGAAACAGTACGCTGCAGAAGGCAGGCAGTTTGATTACGTCATCAATGACCTCACTGCCATCCCCATCACTACGGAGCCACAAGGTGGGTCAGAGGTCAATAATTGGCACTGTGTCGGAAGTGGTGAAATATTAAAGACAAATATTCTGGACTGTTTTGCATTCTTGTGGTTGAGGTATCGAATCCCACCGTTAGACTGGTTCCTAGTGTCGCATAAATATCAGACTTCCCGAAAAGCCGACTTGTTGGTTTATATACTGTGCATGATCACACAAACTCATGCTTTGGGTTTGTGGGCAACTTGTATTGTGCTCCCATTATTCCCAATCTTTAGAATTTGTCCTGTGGGGTACTGTTACACAGTGACCAACTTGTGGGGTACCATATTCCCATTGTGAGTACCCCACAAGGCTGTACTTGTACCAAAACAATGAGAAAGTAAGGGTGAGGGTGATGATAGGGTTGAGAGATACCGTTAGGATTGGGCGTTTTAGATAGCGTTTAGGATAGTGTTAGGGTTAAGCATGAGGTTAAGTTATGTCATTGCAAAAATTATTAAGTTCTTTATAAAAGCAGAATTGTATTGCAACGCATCGTGGATAAAAAGTCGGATATTTATATAACACCAGTGTCTACATTATCGTTCTGACTTTGAATATGGAAACCGGTATTGGATAGTACTAATAAGCATGGTCCAACAGGAATTTTGGGTTTAGGCTAATAAGCCAGTTCGGTATTTCAACTGTGCACTTTTGTACACAATGACTTTTTATCCCGAATGCCCCAACGCACCCACACAAACGCGTATCCACCGTCGAACGTGGACGTCCTATTGTTCCCTCTTTTGTTTGTACTCTAACTTTTTCAGAAGACTCCCATAGGTTTTGTACACGATCTCAATCGAGGACGTGCGCTGGGAATCGCGGACGATGTTGTTCTCTTTTGTTCTCCGGAATTTTTCGTCCGCGGTTTGAATACCCCAACACATTCGTGTGAACGCGCAAGGTCGCCGCACAATGCGCATGTGTTATATTCAATCAGAATGGGCGTTCGCGTAACATGGCGTGACATTAAGTCAGCAATTTTATCCCGAATAACCTTCGACCTTTGAGATACCGAACTGGCTTATTGATCGACCCATAATGCATTATGATCTCCCAACCGCTGCAAAAACTTGCCAAAGCAAACGTAAATTCATAAGATATTAATTCCCTCCATGATTTCAATTCATTAAAACCCTTTCCTTACCAATGTCGAGTTTACTCGACAAGGAAACCACACACCAGAGTATCCTAAAAACAAATATTTCACCATGTTTCAACGAACTGTAGTGACTCGTGATCAGAGGGTCAGGGGTTCGAATCCAGCTACTGGCCATATGTTGTGTCCTTGGGCAAGCCACTTCATCCCCACTTGCCTCTCTCCACCCAGGAGTATAAATGGGTACCGGCATTAGCTGGGGAGTAACCTGCGATGGACGAGCATCCCGTCCGGGGGGGGGGGGGGGAATAGAAGTATTCTGAGTCATTTCATGCTACTGAAACTGGAGATAAACGCCGGCCTGTTGGGCCACATTGGCTAGTGACAGACTTTGCTTGGTTATGCTACTCGGAAGCTAATAAATCCTTACAGGCAAGGATCACACCCCGACTTCTACAATGGTGTGCAAAATTATTTGAACACTTGACATATCTGAAGAAATTGATATTTAATGCCTCACAATGCCCGGTTTACATTTTTCACCTGTATTAAATAGAAATGTAATTGTTGTGAGCATACATGTAGCTCACATTAGTATCTGAGAGTCCTACCATCTTTTATCAAACTTTACTTAAATAATTTGGTGTGTCCACCCTTGGCAGCAATCACTGCGGCACATCTTTCGGGCATAGTGTCTATATATTTCCTGAGAGTTTCTACACTAATGCTGTTCCAAGTCTTCTGAAGTTCATTCCAGAGGGTTTCATTTGAATGTACATTGGTATATTGATTGTCATTTCATCACAAACAACTAAAGTACCTAAAATATGCCAAGTGTTTTGCACACCACTGTACAATGCAACCATATTTTTTTCATTTGATTCTATTCCGTTGTCCTTTTGCAGGAGATCAATGGGACTTCCTCCGACTGATCCTAGATCTCTCCATCAAGGTCCTGAAGCCATCGGGAAGATACTTTACCCAGGTGAGGTACCTTCCCCCCCCCCCCCTTTTTTATGGAAGTTTCCCAATATTAGGCTAAAAGCCACTCTAGGTAAAGGGCTACAACAGAGGTGGTGGGGTTGGCCACATTTTAGGTTGCCAGCCCTACCACCCTTACGGTTTTCATGGGTCTAGATCTAAATGAAGGATAAATTTTGAATAGATACCAAAGATATTATCCCAATTTTCAGACCTACAGACCCAGGTAGGGTTAGACCAACTCACCTCCCCCCTTCCATGTGCAACCCACTGGCGGCGGAACAGTTGCCCCCCCCCCCCCCCCCCCCACTTTTTCCATTTGGGGGCAATGCCCCCCCCCCCCCACTTTTGGCAGTTCCGCATAAAGAACATAGCACCGGCACTGCTTTGGCAAAATTGTTCCGAATACCATTTTGCCAAAGCAGTGCCGTCTTAGTTATCGTCTTATTCTGCGGTATTTTGGGCATCTGCTAGGGCTGTCCCGAATAGGGCTGTCCCGAATATACCGAATATTCGATATTCGATCGTCAAGCGAATATTCAAAAAACCATTTTGCCAGTTCGAATATTCGAAAGGATATATATGCACGTACAGATATGACTCTGATGCTATTTTAATAGAAAAGTTACGGCGCTTAGCAGTGTCAAATGCCGCATTTTTGTCAATCGCAATTTTTTGTGGACGGAAGTTTATTGTTCCTGTCGGTAAAACCCTTGCAAAAAAATTCCGTTTGAACGGTCCATAATATCAATCGCCATACGTAAAACACCGGCGTGCTTTTACGTGCAATGTTTTTTTTTACCGGTGTGGCATGCACTGAAAAACTTGATCGGCGAGTATCGAATATTCAAATTTTGAATATTCGGTCAAACCCAGTTTCGAATAGTAGAATATTTGAATAGTAAAATATTTGAATAGTAAAATATTTGAATAGTAAAATATTTGAATAGTAAAATATTTGAATAGTAAAATATTCGAATAGTAAAATATTCGAATAGTAAAATTCCTCTAGACATGTAGCTCGGCTTGCTGATTCTGTCAGTCCCTTTACAAGTGTATGTGTGATACTGTGAACTTTGAACCATGTGTGTGTCAAACCTCTATCTCTTGAGTATGGATTGACTTGTCTTTGTTCCTGGCTTTGGTGCTGTACAGGGAAATGGAGCCAACATGAAGAGTGCTTTAGCCATGTATGAACAGCAGTTGGATAAGCTTAGCTTCAAGGTGGATTTCAGTAAGGAAACTGTCTGTGTGCCATCTTACCTGGAAATGTATCCTTTCCACAAGTGTTGACTGCTGGCGGCTGACTCGGTGCTGGCTTGAGAGTCCGAGATCAAGGCTGGGACCTGGTGGTCCGAGACTAAGACTGAGAGCTAGTGGTCTGCGACCGAGACCAAGACCTGGTGGTCTGGAACTGAGACCACGTGGACTTGGACAGAGACCTGGGCCCAATTTCACGGCGCTGCTAAGCACACGTTTTATGCTAACCGAGCCCCCCTTAGCAAATTTTTCATTTCACGGCGACCGTAAGCAGACGTTTTCTGCTTAAAGGGCTTAGCACACCAAAAGGCACGCTAACCGGCCTGGTTTTGTGCTAAAGGCCGCCATCTTGTTTGTCGTACATGTATCGATATACAGAATTACAAAAAAAAGTATGGTTTTGCGACGGTCCCCGGCCCCCGGCCGGCCCAAGAGTGTAGTATGACAGGGAAAATCCCTTCGAGATGTACTCGGAAACGCAAGTGTGGGCGCGGTACCGATTTCGGCCACAAACAAATATTGTTGTTGGCTGGAATTGTCTCTGATGCCATCCATAACACAACTGCTGCAAGTTTGTCTGGCAATAGTGGTGGGAGACACTGTCCCAAGGGTCAGCCCACCCACGGCTTGGGGGCCATTGTCGATGGTCAAAGCACTCATCCAAGTGCTCGGCAATGAAAGAAAACAAATTAAATTCCCTGATCCCCAAAACGAGGAAAGGTTGATGAACCTAAAACAATTAGGATTCTTCAGAGTGGCTGGCAATTTTAACCGAAAGACATTTTGATTAAAGATGGTTTCTAATGTTGTTAAGTGTTAACGAACGTTTTTCCTTTGCAAATAGAAAATAGCTGTGAGGGTAGATCGGGTGTGGAAGGCCAAGTTTATACTCACAATAACCTCACAGTTTTCCCGACAAGCGTTGCTATAGTGCTGACATATGCAGGAAGCTTCTATTGCAGAAAATATCATTTAAGTCGAGGAAAGGGGAGATTTGTACGTACGTGTCCAACTTTAAGTTTTCCCGTGAAGACGACTCTCACATTGACTGCACTTTTATGTTTTTACTTTGTACGTGCGGCGCGTACGTATATTATACACGTGGGTTAATGCAAAAATTGCGTAACGAACCAATCGATAAATATATACAATGTATCATTTTGAGAGAGGGCAGTAGGTCATATCCAGAGAGCAGCTGGCCTACCATAAACAAAAAGGGGGAAATTCTTTAGCCGGCGCAAACTATGAAGATGGATGTATCAGGGTTCAAATCAGCTGGCCTAAATGTTTTTATGGTTCAAGTTAGCGAAGGTACTCATTAAACAAATAAGGGTTGAATAATACACATGTTAATATACGTCATAAACCGTACATTTTCAAGAATTTATATTTTTCAACAATAAAATAAATTTCAAATTTCTGTGCAATATATGTACAAATAAATAATAACTTTAAATATGAAGATAGCTATTATAGCACTTTACGTGTTTAAAGAAACAACGCTCAATATTTTATTTCACCATTAACTTGAATTGTGAAAAGCGTTCTTTGAAAAAACAACTACCGATCCATAATATTTATTAAATTTCAGGGTTTCCCAAAGTCGAAAAGGGCGAAGATTTTCGCTTTCCTTCCCAGCTTCCGTCATTTTTGCAGACAACAAAACCCGTGCACGCTAGCAGACGACGCATTTATCGGATGCGCGCGCATGTATTTTTGTGCTAAGCATAGCATCCGTGAAAAGTTCGCCGTGAAATACGCTTACGCGTAAGCACATTTTTCTGCTATGGTTAGCACAACAATTTGCTTAACGGTAAGCAACGCCGTGAAATTGGGCCCTGTTGGTCTGAAAAAGAGACTTAAAGCTTAGTCAGAGACCGAGACCTTGTGGTCAGAGACCGAGACCTTGTGGTCCAAGACCGAGACCTGGTGGTCCAAGACCGAGACCTGGTGGTCCAAGACAGAGACCTGTTGGTCCAAGACAGAGACCTGGTGGTCCGTACGGGACAGAGACCTGGTGGTCCGTACGGGACAGAGACCTGGTGGTCCGTACGCGACAGAGACCTGGTGGTCCGTACGCGACAGAGACCTGGTGGTCCGTACGCGACAGTGACCTGGTAGTCCGAGACTGAGACATAACTGTCTTAGATTAACACATGGTCTGAGACTGAGACCGAGACCAAGGCTGAGACCAAGACAAGGGCTGAGACTTGGTACTCTGAAGCCGAGACCAACTGGACTTGGACCAAGACCTGTTGGTCCAAGATTGAAAACCGGTGGTCCAATATCGAGACCTGGTGGTCCGAGACTGAGACCTGGTAGTCTTAGACTAAAACCCGGTGGTCCAAGGACTGAGACTTAGTGGTCCGAGACAGAGACCCATAATGCCGTATACAAGGAAAGTTTGGGATGATCCCTGGCTAGGTTTTAGACTTCTGACTAGCACCCCCCCCCCCCCCCCCCCCCCCCCCTCAACAAAGACACTGACAATTTGGGAGACCACCAAAGATTGGTAGAGCACCGGTACGGTATTCTGGAGGTCGCAGGTTCAAATCCCGCTCCTGCCACTTTTCTTTGCTCACTTTAGTCGACAAAGCAGCAAGTTGGTCCCAGCTTTTGTTATTAGCACCTAACTTCAAAGTTTGTCTTTATTGTACATTTCCTTGACTGTATGAAAACCATTAGGTGGGTCTTCTATGAGATCTGGAAGAAGCAAGATCAAAACGGAAGCTGAAGAGATGCGAATGCCAGTTGCTTCCCTTCAAGCACTACGGTAGACATTTGGGGAATTGTAAGGTTCTGATGTAAAAATCGTGAAAATAGACTGAACCAGCCTTTAATTGGAAGATGGGTCATTTTATAAATTAGGGGTCCAAGGTGTGACATTTTTTGCTGTCCCTGTTACACCTGACATGTGTAATTTCCCATCAAGTATCATTAAAATTGACTTCACACTATTTTCAAATTGTTTGGCAGGTACTTTGCTTTACACAATCACTCTTGGAGATAGAAGGCATTAAAGAATGTGTCCTGAATTGCAAAATCTTATACATGTCAGATGTAACAGGGACACCAAAACTGGACCCCTAATTTATAGAATGACCCAGATGGCATTGTGTAAATATAGCAGATCAAATTTGCGAACCTCAGTGCTATTTCACGGCCAAGTCATGCTAATGATAATATAGGTGCTTGGACTATTTTTATTCTTGCAACATATATTGCTTCTACAGTTAGTTATGTTTTTATTGTGCTTACTGCTTATGGACTCAATGGAATGGAACTAGAGGCTCCGTCGGCAGAAAATAGAATGTGGTACCATGATGAAATTGGCTCCATGTATGCTGCTCCGGAGTTTAACCCCTTGGGCACGGTATTTTACGGGAGACGTCGGGGTGTTGCAGCGGTTTTGGCAGCCAAATCGAACCGCTACAATGTGTTTGTGCAGTCAAGCATGACATAAACAATAATCCAACAATGAATTGAAACTGCACAAACAGCGGCCAATGGTGTCATCCGGCCTGGTGGCACTTTCTTTTTTTTTGAAGCCATATGGCGTCATCCGTACGCAAGGGGTTAGGACGAGGACTTTTGCCCTTCCTTGAAAAAATTTGTAATGCACCTATCAATTGTATGACGCACCCCCGGACCCCCCCGGGGAGGTGCGTCATGTCACTCTCATGTTCAGTCAGATCGTGACGAAGGGGGTTCGTCATAAACACAGAGTGGGATGCATTGGGGTGCCTTTGTATAGTGTTAATGGTTTGTCACGAACATGACGCAAAGGTGCGTCACGGGACCCCAAAAGATGGCCTCACATTGACACACCTCCCCCGAGGGTGCGTCATACAATTGATAGGTGCATAAAGTGCACATGTCTACCACAGAGTTTACTCTGCTCATTCACCCTGCACAGTGGCCCACAGCGCCACCACAAAGCTAATACGCATGCAATAAAAATCTACACGATGACGTCGTGTCAAATCCAGCCGACTCCCTAGCTACCGAACGCCGTTAAAAGGCATGCTAAAAATTGTGAAAAAATACTTTTTTTGCGTGGGTTGTATCGTTTTTTTTCTCAGTGGCGAGTTGAAAGGCGGTTTCTTGAAAGGGAAGAAAATATTGCTTGTTTTTACCATTTTCACTCAAATTGGTAACTCATGAAATAGTTGTCTAGGAAGCTTATGTATTCAGGATTATTTTGGTACATAACATATCTATTTACGGAGATGTAGTCGAGTCCACTGCAAGTCCATCACAAGCCCTCCAGTCCTAATCCCAATCGCAAGCTATTGACAAAGGCATTCCTTTGTCATTGTTCGTCCAGTTACTTGGGACCGGCTTTATGACAGGACTTGCGAAAGGACTTGCGAAAGTACTTGCAGGGACTAAACTACAACTCTGTCTATTTAGCGTAATTATTTGTCGCAATTTTGCATCATTCGTAAGACGAGTCATTTAATTATTCTGATCTGGCAGTCAATGTTGCGTGTGTAGTCAATACATGTACGACGCAGTATAATTCAATATATTCTGATTTTCCTAGGAAAATACGATCAGATGTTGTATATAGATCAGGAAGTGCACATTAATTTCACATTTTTTTGATTTATTTTTTCAAATATGTATAAAATCGACCAGTTTATTGCGAAGTTTGAACCCCGTATGCATTATTATTGTCAGCTCGGTTTCTTCAACCACGGTCTCGGTCAATTTTCCCAAAAGTCCAAGTGCAAACGCAGGTAAAATTTAAACGGTATTCAAAATCAAGAAGTTTTCATAGTTTTTGAACTGTCCCAACCTCACTACCTCAGGTACTTCCGTGTATACAGTCTGCCACTAATTGGCTATATTATGGTCTGCACCAACTTCTTGGATTGGGAATTAATCTTTGGATTGTACCTAATGTTATAGATTCTGATATTTTGTTTTTTAGGTTTAGTTTTGTTTTAATCATAACAAATTTGAAACATTATCGTAAAAATCGATGGTATAATTGATGAAAAACTGTTTAATTATTATAAAAAATTGTATTATAAATTTCTTATTATAAGTTTTCTCTTTGTAAGAAGTGAATATGGGGATCGCATTTTACCATTTAAAAAATGTTTTTATTATAGTTTGTCGTATTACCATCATTTGGTGGATGTTCCAAGGCAGATCTTAAAGGTAGTATACACTATTTCCTTTTGCTGTAATTTTCAGAAATAAATGGATTTGGGGGTTAGTATTATAGCGTGCTACCAAATACTGTAACACTGACATGTTTAAAGTTTTGTGTGCCTAGATGTTGGGAAAACCATGAAAAACAGAGAAAAAAATTCTGTTCTAGTAGTCTGCTTCCCTGACCATACCTTGGACAAAACGGAGCAATTTATAGACGTCGGGGAACTAGACTATTTCCGACAATCGTTGGAAAACGATATAAATTTCCACTTTTCTTGAAAACGATAGCACACCATGGTGGCATGATTTCACAGGATGCTTGAGACTGCTATTTGATGAAAGTCTAGTTCGGTATTTCGTAATAATTCAGTAGTTTTGTTTTTTGATGTTTGCAAATGGCGTATACTACCTTTAACCCCTTGAAGCCGGTTATTTATAATGAGGCGGCCTGTGCAGCCAAGAGTAACATACACAATAATCCAACAATGGATTGAAAATGCAGAGAACGACATGGATTATAGATGTCATTCGGCCAGGTGGCAAACTTTCAAAGGGTTAAGTCTTTTTCAAATGCTGTGGAGCTGATAATAAATCTGAAGACTTAACAGAAATATGATAATTTAAACTATCAGATGTATGCATCTGTTGTGCCCGCCTGTTCACTAGATGAACATTTTATTGGTGCATTTATCTTACCCAGCCTTGACCATTCTTGAGATCAGCAATGTTGTGTTCTTAAACGCGTGAAGATCAGTATAAACAACCATACATAAGATGTACTAAATTTGAGGTTTCCTTATAAATTAAGTTGACATGTATGCACGAACATGGATGGGCCCAGCAGCTTCAACCCATACATCGAGTTAGCGCTCTAGGAATGTCTCTATGGCCGTACTGATGAACCATCACTCCTTGCTCTATGACTGGGCAATGCCCATCTTGACTCTGTTCTACATGTAGCAATGTTTTATACTCAATTCGTCATGAAAAATGTTGTCAGTATAAATCCTGAATAAATTATTTAGTCCCAAACCTGGTCTCCTTGTACATCTTCTTGAGCCCTGTTTTAGTAGCAGGTAGTACAAGTACCTGATTGAAAAAAAGCCAGTCCCAAAAATTAAATCTCAGAAATTACTGTTCATAAAGGTCTACACGTTAATACTACGACATGGGTGCATAGATGCAAGTGTGTGCACAGTGAGCTCTGTCGTAAAGTGCATTTTCACAAGCAAACATTGTTTTGTTTTTTCATTTTGAAAATTCCCCCACAAATGAGTAAATGACATTCAAAAACTGTTTTTTCATTGTCTGAGAAATTAAGTAATTTGTTTGAATTTTCAAAGTGAACAAAGAAAACTGGCAGGAGCAGGATTCGAACCTGCGACCTCCGGAATACCGTACCGTAATTTGTTAATTCGGTTATGGGCATTCAATTCCATAATCTGGAACCTGTTTCGGATGCACAACCCTACCTGTTTTTATCATTGTAAATGTGGCGTGTCATCGATAACGTGATGCATGTTGAGTTTTTTCCCCTCTAGCACCTTGTATAAAAGCTTATCCCAGATTGCGCAGAAAGTGAATTTCTAGCAAGTTTAAAAGATCCCCGATTGTAAATCTTCAGTTAATACTGCCCTGTTTCAAAATTATGAGAAAAATTGTTATTTTCATACAATCATAAACGGGTTGTGAACCGTCATGTAGCCTATATATTCCCCAATAATGTCAATTTGGTCGATTCACAACTGCGGCGTCATCGGCAAGCCGGGAAAGGCCAATTTCCCACTTCCAAGGTCGACCGCGTCTATCGCGTTGTGAAGATCAAAAAATTAGCTGGCCTGACGTTTCGAACTTAAGCAAGTTCTTTCTCAAAGGCAAATGACAGAGTACAAGAAACAAACATGTAGGGAACACACATGCATGAGGGGGTGGGTGGAGAAACACAAAAGAGGGATGCAAGGGAGCCTGGCAGTGGGTAAACATCAAAGAGAGAGGTTTGGGTAAGGATGAATGCGGGGAGGGATTAGGATGAAGGTTGAAGCTGGGGAATTGGACAAAGGAATGTGGTTAGTGGCAAAGATAAACAGGAAATGGTAAGACAACCCCATTTGGCCAAGAGACCCCAAGAGGGTTTGCCAGGAGGATAATCTGTAAACAAATGACAATGGGGGAAAAATTAAAAGTTAATCATTCCCTTCCTGGATGTTTAGACCATGTGGTTGAATAGTCCGAAGACGTTTCATCCAAACTTTCTCTCGGCTGAGGCGAACTGAGTCCTTGCGGTGGAAAAGTGATTCTATGCCCTGTAGAATCATATCAGAAATGGAATGGTTAGGCAAGTTGAAGTGATGACCAACAGGGGTGTCAATTTTCTTGGTGTTTACAGTCGATCGATGGCCATAGAAACGCTTCTTGAGCGTGTTCTTGGTCTCCCCGACATACTGGATACCACAAACCCTGCAAGAAATGAGATATATGACATTAGAGGTGTTGCAAGTAATGTTGCCATTGGTTCTGTGAGTAGTTCCAGATGAATGGCCAGAAAAGGAGTCAGACTCCTGCATGTGAGTCTGGCAAACAACACACCTGGAATCGCACTTAAAAGTACCATGCTGTATGGGAGGGGATGCAGCCAAGGTGGGGACCTCGGCTCGAACAATCAGGTCTCGTAGATTGCGGGGGCGCCTATAAGCCAATATTGGGTTGTCAGGGGCGGCACGGGCAAGGCGATCTGAAGTATGAAGGATATGATGGTTGTCATTAGTTATTTTACGAAGGGGAGGGAGACTAGGATGAAAGGTGGTGACCAAGGGAATCTTGGGGTCGGCATTAGTGCTAGGTGTCTTTTTCTTGAGCGCAAAATCTCTGGTGATAGATTTGGCTCTGGCGATAGCACGTTGAACTTGGCGGGAGCTGTGGCCCCTGGCAACCAAGTTATTCTTCAGTACCTGTACATGATGGGAAAAGTCAGAATTATTAGAACAAATCCTTCTGAGTCTAAGTGCCTGGCTGAATGCTATGCCTGTCTTGCAATGCCTGGGGTGACAGCTGGAGGAGTGGAGGTACTGGTGGGTGTCTGTGGGTTTAGAATACAGATCAGTGGTTACCGAGTTGTCTTCCTTGCGGATGGTGACATCCAGGAAGTTGGTCTGATGCACTGAATACTCTGATGTAAACTTGATGGTCCTGTGGAAGGAATTAATGTGATTAATGAAAGTCTCCAGACTGTCCTGATCACTGGTCCAGATGAAAAATACATCGTCAATATATCTCCACCATACCCAGGGGCGACATGGTGCTGAGGCAAGCATGCGCTCTTCGAGGTCGCCCATGAAGAGGCATGCAAAGGAGGGGGCCATGCGAGTGCCCATGGCTGTACCGTGTACCTGTAGATAGTGTTTGCCTAGGAAGGAAAAATTGTTCTTGGTTAGTACAAGTCTCATGAGGGTGCCAATATCACTGATGGGTGGGGTTGTGTGTCCTGCCTTGGCCAGGGCCGAGGAACAAGCACGAATACCCTCCTCGTGGGGGATGTTGGTGTACAGGGATGAAACGTCAAAAGTCCCAATGATGGCTGTGCTGGGAATCTTGTTCTTGATTCCATCCAGCTTGCGCAGAAAGTCTGGGGTGTCATGGATGTATGATGGCATCTGTGGAACGAGGGGTTTGAGAAAACTGTCAATAAACAGGGAGATACGTTCCGTAGGTGAACCATTACCAGAGACAATGGGCCTACCGGGGTTGCCAGCCTTGTGAATCTTTGGAAGGAGATAAAATCTGGCAGTCCTACAGTCAGAGGGAGAGAGAAATTTATGAGCTTTCTTAGACAGCTGGTCACGTGATCGCATATCGTCCAGCACCTGTTGTATCTCTTGAGAGAATGTACCTGTGGGGTCAGAGTCAAGGCAGATGTAGTTAGTATGATTGTTCAACTGGCGGTGGGCCTCGTCAATGTACTGATGACGATCCATGATGACCACAGCTGAACCTTTGTCGGCCGGCTTGATGATGATATCAGTACGGGAGCGCAAGGCATTCAACGCCAAGCGCTCCTCTCTGCGGAGATTGTCATGAGTTCTGTGAAGATGGTGGACAGTTCAGCAGTATGGAGTTCAAGCAATTTTTGACTAATCGGGGAATACCTTGTGCGGGAAAGAAGAGAGAGGAGTTGATAGATTTAGCAGAGAAGGGGTGTAAGAAGTATGATTTGATAGAACCATGGAGGTAGGAAACTCCATGATAGAACCGATGTTGACTTTTTTTTCTATGATGCATTGCGTCAACGCAGCTTGTGAATTATTGTCCAATCACATCAATTATAATTCCACGTGGAACGCGCAAAATCTGAGACAAACAAAAATCACCACACAAAATTCCCATAGGGTTGTCTAATGGGGCGTGGTTAACTCGTAAACAGTGATAGGTCAATTGTACCACTGTTGCAAGCTTGTACTGAATTCAGATCCCATAGATTTTGGTTGCTTTCCTGGGGATCAATAATGCATGCAAATCTGGCCAACAAAAATCTGACAATAAAATCTGTGTATACATGTGTCGTTCTCAATGCATGTCCGTCACAGCAAGTTTAATACTATTGAGAGCACAGTTTGCTTATACAAAATAAAATATGCATATATACACGTTTTGCATATGCTGTAAGCCATGATGAATACTTGTGTGATTAAAAACTAATTACTGCAACATTTCATTCATCATTTCTATGTAAACGATTTAGTGCCATGACCTTTTGAGCTGTGTTTTCAAAATTCAGAATAGGAATTATATACTCAATATGACAGGGGTGAGATTCTGTTCTGGAGAGACATCTTCCAGATTTCCAGAAGATATTTTCCCCTTAAATTGTTTTTATTATTCTAAAAAAACATCTGAAGCCTGTAAACTATTGTACCACCCCGAGTATATTGTGAGTACATTGTGACAAGGGTTTAACGGCTTAAACCTCGTTGTGATTCTGGCTCTGGATGTGATTTTGGACCCTCATTGTTAAAATTCAATTGCATCGTCCTGATACTAGAACAGAAAAAAAAACAGCCAAGGGTTTCACAGAGTAAAACATTGGTTATGTTAAGGAGAAACGACGAAAAAGTGGACATTCTTTGATTGGAATGGGCGAGGACGCCAAGCGTCCGATCCCATTCCAATCAAAGAATGTCCACCTTTTGAGTCGTTTCTCCGACTTAAACTACGTCCCTTTCACCCATTGTCGAGATTTCAAGGGAACTAAAAGTCCATTCTTACTAATGCTTTGAGGTATGAGATGAATTAAATGAATTAACCCTGCCAGACGCAGCACAGTGCACATGTGGTGACAGCTTCACCTTGCTGCACTCTGCACACAAGTCAACGTGACAAAGTATGCAATCTGATGCGTCTGGCAGGGTTTCTAGCCAAAATACCCTGGAGGGTTAGGGTTAAGTTAACTGTACATTCTTGAAAAAGAATCTACACTTTTCTGAATAGAGTGACGTCACAAGAGTAGTTTAATTATGTATAATGCTCAATTGGTTGTTGGATAATCGAACATACAAGGGGCCAATAGGATAATACCAAACAAGCAAAAATAATGCTGTCATAAATAGCTGCACAGCAACAAACAAAACTAGTTAAACGTAGTATACATTTGCAAACATCAAAAAACCAAACTACTGAATGATTGCTCCGATTTGTCTAAAGTAGGGTCAGGGAACCAGACTACTAGAACAATTTTTTTTCTTCTGTTTTCCCAGCATCTATGCACACAAAAATTTAAACAGGTCAGTTGCCAGCACGCTATAAAATACTAACCCCCAAATCCATTTACAATGTACATGTATTTCTAAAAAATTCAGCAAAAGCAAATACAGCACCTTTAAATAAAGTCGAATGAAAAATTTAAATGTAAACTCTACACCATTATACATACTTTAAAAAACTATGGAGAATAAACTACATTATCAACAATCCCACACTCAATTATTTTGGCATTCTTGTATGTTATTCTATGCACACAAAAAAATAAACAATGCCAACACACTAACTGGTGCACATCAGCATAAATTTACAATATAAATCAACAAAATTAGCTGACCTAACGTTTCAAACTTTAAGCAAGTTCTTTCTCAAAGGCAACGTTATATATTTAAAGTTATCCTCCATTAGCTGTGGGTGTGCTGGTGGGACAGACCAGGCATTTTTGTTTTTTTTAGCAATTTAAGCAAACTCCAACAGCGGGTTTTGTCAAGTTTTGATGGGTTCAGTACTGCAGGGCCTTGGCACCATTACTTTACATGGAGCTATATACATGTATGATGCTCCAATTTGTCTATTAAAGTCCAAAGAATGTGCCATAGGTTTACTGCACAGTGTTGGATTTTGACAGATTGATGAAGCTTCCTAGTAAAAATGCCTAGGGGGGTTAGGGTTAATGACTGCACAGAATGGTGATTGTAAGTAAAGAATTCTGTGGTTTACATAGCCACGATCTACTGTGCCTCGTGTACCTCCACTTTCCTATAAAAAGCACCATACCCTGTGATTGAAAACTGCTTCCATTCTAAGCCTGGGGCCAATTTCGTGGAGCTGCAAAGCACAAAAATAGTGCTTAGCATGAAAAATCTCTGTTGGTAAAAGCAGGATTCCAACTGTATTTTGTTTTTATGTCTATTCTTGTCACTGGTATTCACTGTTTTTGTTTGGCTTAGCATGAAAACCATGCGGAGTTATATGTTTTGTCCACGAAATCAATCACAATGCCACCGGATGCGCTGCTGATATCCAATTTGTGTATTAGTGTACGAAGCTAATTCTGCTCGAAGGTACCCAAGACTACTAAATACACATATCATCTGTTTTACCAAAGCATATTCTTGTACTCGCTTTCGTACACATCCGGCATCATTCCAAACTTCGAAGTCACCATCCGCACGCTACTGCGACCAAACAGAACTTTCTCGTAAGCTATCATCTGCTTCCAGAAGCCCAGATTGGGGCGTACCAGGGGCCTGCGCGCCTTGACGTACGCATGCGCCTCGCGCAGGGACATCCGAGCGTACTTCATGAGGTACGCGATGCAGAGGGTCGCCGATCGGCTGCGGCCGGCGTAGCAGTGCACCAGCACCCGCCCGCCCTTTTTCTTGACATCGTGGATGAGGTCGGCGACCTTGTCAAAGTAGTTGTAGAGCCCAGCGGAGGGCACGTCGTCCACTGGGATGCGGGTGGTGTTGATCTCTATGGGGTACTTGGGCATGGGGCACTGGGTGTTGAGAGTGACGTTGACGACGTGGGTCACCCCCCGGACATGGAGGTGGGTGGTGCTGCTGGCCGCCTGCGCGCTGCTGATCAGCAGGAAGTCTGTCAGCTGGGAGATGGTGTGAAACGCTGACTGGGAGTAGGCCATTACTGGAGAAGTCTGCTCACTGGTTACACATCAACGGCCATCACGTTGAGACAAACGGACTTCACCTTGTACTAATACACTTAAATGCCAGTGGAGTTCTGTAAGACAAATGAAACAAAATGAATTCAGTCCCCCAATAACCAGTCAAACAGCTCAGTTTGATTATCTTTTAAATTCTGGTCTGCAAAATGACACGGAAACATTTTCCTCTCCACACTTGTGGGAGGGAGGTGTGGTACTCGGTGCTAGCTTTGTTGCCATACTGTCGATTTTGATTGGCCAGTATTTGCTCATGAATAAATGTATACATGCATATGTATATATTGTAGTTTCTCCAGTGTGTTGTGTACACGTTAAAGAACACGTTGAACTTTGTCTAATTGCTGCTGGAAAAGCATCTGAAGTTTTTAATAATTAGCAGTTTGTTTATCTTTTTGGCCATCACCTTGACCTCATGCACAAAGTCTATGGTCCATGACAGAAAAAGTCTAAAAGTATTTTCAAAGAAAAAGTTGAAATGTTTTCCCTCCTAAATTCAAGTTTCTTCATCAGATTTACACTTTTTGGTAGTTTTTAAGTCATATTAAGGGAAAATAAGTGATGGCCGGATATGGAACTCTTTCCATCATAAGAAGAGTTTCGTGAAATCGGCCCCTGCTAGAGTTTTAAGAGCCAAGAAATGTACACGAGTGTAGGAGAATGTCTCCTAACTTTATCTTTTGCGGTAATCATCATCACTGGTATCATCATCATATAATCACCATGAGCACCATCATTGGCCTCACCACTGTTTTATTCGTGTAGGAGAGTGAAAGTGGTTTGATTGACTTCGCTCTGTCCACTCAACTCTTTATAGATACATGTATGTACTAAGCAAATTTTCAGACAATCCCGGCCAAAATGCTTGGGCCACGTACTCATGGTGCTATCCCCCGCGCCCTCGCTCAATGTTGTAATCTCAAGCAAGAGCGCATTCCGCGCAATGAGAGCCAACATTGACAGGGGGGCAGGGGGTCGGGGGCCCAACGAGATTTGGCTTGGATTGTTGGTCAGCAGTAGGCCGACATCATCACATCATGATCATGTTTTGGGCGATTGTGTAGTGTGGGGCCCTGTTCCCTATAGGCTCTGAGGAAACAAAAATCCACTTTTAGTTTAATGGAATTGCCAAACTAGTTAGCGACATTACAAACCAACAGGCATGCCGTTGATAAAGGGCAGGGTTTTAGTTTTTGAGGGAAATTTTGGGGTAAAGCGGTGATAAAAACGACAAAACGCAACTCAAAAATAAAAGATGGCGATCACCGCGACGCACAGTAAACAGGCAAAACCGCGTTGATTCGCATGGCAACTGCCGTAAATACGTAAGAATAATAAACTGTTCAAAATTACAAAAAAACGATGTCAATAGAATTAAGAGAAGTCTGCTTTACTAGTTTAGGTTGAAAAAGTCATTTTGGAATGAGAAAAAATACCCTTGAATCTAATTTCATCAAAACTAAAGAGGGGCCCTACACTACACAATCGCCCCATGGGGGGATGGGATGTCTTCCAAGTTCCAGGCTCTAATTTAGTCTAATCTAAACGGCGAATCTCACATGTCATGAGCCTTGAGCTGGAATTTTCAAGCTAGGTCAGCAGGCCAGTAGTCCGAGTAACTTGGACCCTTTATCGCCTTTTTTAACATTTGGACATGATCTGGCGCCATACGCGCCAGATCATGTCCAAATGTTAAAAAAGGCGACATCATCACATCATGTTTTGTACACAGTAACTGGTGCAATCATCATGGGGGACGAAAACACAATCATGGTCGGGGATGGGCATTGCTGCTGTGCTGCAGTTCTGCAGTTACCTTTAAACAGCCTTTGTCGTTATCAGTCAGGCCAAAACCTCTGCAAGGTCATCATGTCTGGTTCTAGTTCTGAAAGGGAAGGAAATTGAGCAATACAGCAACAGACTAGCAAAACCTTTTCCAAACCTCACCAACAAGTTTTTGTTGGAAATATAAAATTGTATTAGGACGCCCTCTTGCGTCGGTATTTTGAGGCAGTCTGGTACCCACTTTACAGTCATGGATATGACATGTTCACAGAGCTCTTTTGGTGATGTGAACTGACTATTTGCGTGTCACACGCTGCCGCCGTTGCCCTGTACGTGTTCGACGTTCGTCCGCCGTGTCGCCGGTATACAATCATGACAATGTACTCGCTCGTGTTTCATCATGTATTCGATCGCTAAATTTCTACTTTAATCAAGTCAAGACAATGGACTGTAGTAGCATCAAGCATAACCAGTTTCAGTCGAGGGTGTCGCGCACTTTCCACAGCGATCATGGCTTTTTATGACGGGGCACTACTGAAGTGCGTTCACGTTGTTCTGCAACTTGCCAATTTCCTCTGGACTTGGTTGTACCTCTGGAGCTGGAAGCCTTTTCTAACGAAACTGAAGGGTGAGAAACCCACGCTAGCACGGTGTAGAGAGGACAGGAAAGACCTGCCCAAGCTACCGTGTCATCTCGGTCTCCTGGTGGGAGAGGAGAAGGTTTCGTATGGAGATGTTTCCAGTCTGATCGTGTGGAGTATGGCCCTTGGGATTTCATACATTAGTGTTTATGACTGGCAAGGTACATTGTAGTTTTGTACAGATCATGTAGGTATGCAGATTCAGGAAAATTTCAAGTTGCTTCAATCCTTTTAAATATTATATCACTGGAAAGAGTAACAAATTAGAAATAAAATGAGGGGTCAATGGTCATGAAAGGTTAACCCTGTGCAAAGTTATGGATTTTTGTTGATTAAAATTTTGGGTCATTTTGGAGGCCAATTTTAGTTAAAAAGTTGTGACCATATTGCCAATTGCTACATTTGTTTATTGAAAATGTGAGCCTCATTTATTTCATATCAATTTATCAATATAAATATAATTGTAGGAGTCATTTAAAATAGTAACAATTAACAAACACCAATTATTTGCCAATAAATGATCAAAAACTAAATAAAAACAAATTATAAGCCGGTCACAGTGCTGACAGAAGATTGGGTACCGCAAATAGCGCCGCCAACGCCGGTTCACGTGAATCTGCCTAAATTATTGTAGGCCTATTGTAAATAATGGGAAAGATTTGAAGTTTAAAAACCCCCACCAAAATCGGTCAGAAACAGCCAATCTTGGAAAATAACCAACCCTCCTTGATAATAACTGTGGAACAATTCGTTATTTCAAGATTAGGCCAAGTAAAAAAAAATCATGTTTAGCGTCCAGGTTTTTGTTTTTTAAAGGAAGGCTTTTAATTGTTTATTTTTAAGATGGTCACCATTCTTTTATAAAATTCCAACAACTGTACTAGTGTAGGTTTTTCAACTGTTCAAAGACACAAAAATATAACTTGGGTAGGATGCCATCATACATCCATGACACCCCAGATCTCACGGAATACTACCGTAGGATCCGTCTCCGAGAGTTTTTCCTTGATTCTGACCGATGTGACCCAGAACCGTTCCGTGTCAAAAGTACCTGGGTACCCCCCAAGAATCGTGTACCAGCCCTCGAGACTTATGTTCAAGTTGTCAGTTCTCAAGTCACTAACCCTGATAACTTTGTCCACAGAACTCATGACAATCTCCGCAGAGAGGAGCGCTTGGCGTTGAATGCCTTGCGCTCCCGTACTGATATCATCATCAAGCCGGCCGACAAAGGTTCAGCTGTGGTCATCATGGATCGTCATCAGTACATTGACGAGGCCCACCGCCAGTTGAACAATCATACTAACTACATCTGCCTTGACTCTGACCCCACAGGTACATTCTCTCAAGAGATACAACAGGTGCTGGACGATATGCGATCACGTGACCAGCTGTCTAAGAAAGCTCATAAATTTCTCTCTCCCTCTGACTGTAGGACTGCCAGATTTTATCTCCTTCCAAAGATTCACAAGGCTGGCAACCCCGGTAGGCCCATTGTCTCTGGTAATGGTTCACCTACGGAACGTATCTCCCTGTTTATTGACAGTTTTCTCAAACCCCTCGTTCCACAGATGCCATCATACATCCATGACACCCCAGACTTTCTGCGCAAGCTGGATGGAATCAAGAACAAGATTCCCAGCACAGCCATCATTGGGACTTTTGACGTTTCATCCCTGTACACCAACATCCCCCACGAGGAGGGTATTCGTGCTTGTTCCTCGGCCCTGGCCAAGGCAGGACACACAACCCCACCCATCAGTGATATTGGCACCCTCATGAGACTTGTACTAACCAAGAACAATTTTTCCTTCCTAGGCAAACACTATCTACAGGTACACGGTACAGCCATGGGCACTCGCATGGCCCCCTCCTTTGCATGCCTCTTCATGGGCGACCTCGAAGAGCGCATGCTTGCCTCAGCACCATGTCGCCCCTGGGTATGGTGGAGATATATTGACGATGTATTTTTCATCTGGACCAGTGATCAGGACAGTCTGGAGACTTTCATTAATCACATTAATTCCTTCCACAGGACCATCAAGTTTACATCAGAGTATTCAGTGCATCAGACCAACTTCCTGGATGTCACCATCCGCAAGGAAGACAACTCGGTAACCACTGATCTGTATTCTAAACCCACAGACACCCACCAGTACCTCCACTCCTCCAGCTGTCACCCCAGGCATTGCAAGACAGGCATAGCATTCAGCCAGGCACTTAGACTCAGAAGGATTTGTTCTAATAATTCTGACTTTTCCCATCATGTACAGGTACTGAAGAATAACTTGGTTGCCAGGGGCCACAGCTCCCGCCAAGTTCAACGTGCTATCGCCAGAGCCAAATCTATCACCAGAGATTTTGCGCTCAAGAAAAAGACACCTAGCACTAATGCCGACCCCAAGATTCCCTTGGTCACCACCTTTCATCCTAGTCTCCCTCCCCTTCGTAAAATAACTAATGACAACCATCATATCCTTCATACTTCAGATCGCCTTGCCCGTGCCGCCCCTGACAACCCAATATTGGCTTATAGGCGCCCCCGCAATCTACGAGACCTGATTGTTCGAGCCGAGGTCCCCACCTTGGCTGCATCCCCTCCCATACAGCATGGTACTTTTAAGTGCGATTCCAGGTGTGTTGTTTGCCAGACTCACATGCAGGAGTCTGACTCCTTTTCTGGCCATTCATCTGGAACTACTCACAGAACCAATGGCAACATTACTTGCAACACCTCTAATGTCATATATCTCATTTCTTGCAGGGTTTGTGGTATCCAGTATGTCGGGGAGACCAAGAACACGCTCAAGAAGCGTTTCTATGGCCATCGATCGACTGTAAACACCAAGAAAATTGACACCCCTGTTGGTCATCACTTCAACTTGCCTAACCATTCCATTTCTGATATGATTCTACAGGGCATAGAATCACTTTTCCACCGCAAGGACTCAGTTCGCCTCAGCCGAGAGAAAGTTTGGATGAAACGTCTTCGGACTATTCAACCACATGGTCTAAACATCCAGGAAGGGAATGATTAACTTTTAATTTTTTCCCCCATTGTCATTTGTTTACAGATTATCCTCCTGGCAAACCCTCTTGGGGTCTCTTGGCCAAATGGGGTTGTCTTACCATTTCCTGTTTATCTTTGCCACTAACCACATTCCTTTGTCCAATTCCCCAGCTTCAACCTTCATCCTAATCCCTCCCCGCATTCATCCTTACCCAAACCTCTCTCTTTGATGTTTACCCACTGCCATGCTCCCTTGCATCCCTCTTTTGTGTTTCTCCACCCACCCCCTCATGCATGTGTGTTCCCTACATGTTTGTTTCTTGTACTCTGTCATTTGCCTTTGAGAAAGAACTTGCTTAAGTTCGAAACGTCAGGCCAGCTAATTTTTTGACAAAAATATAAGTTTAGACAAGAGAATTGAACATGTTTACAGTTGGTTTTAATTCTTTTAGTGGAAAGAGTTCCATGTCCGGACATCACTTATTTTCCCTTAATGTGACTTTAAAACGACCAAAAAGTGTAAATCTGATGAAAAAAACACAAATTTAGGAGGACAAAAATTTCAACTTATTCTTTGAAAATACTGACTTTTTCTGTCATGGCCCATAGACTTTGTGCATGAGGTATAAGTGAGGTCCGGATATGGAACTCTTTCCGTCGAAAGGTAACTTTTCTGTGGCCAGAGGTTTTTGTTGCCGTCCGAAAAACCCTTGAAACTTGTATTTTTTTGTAAAAAATGGAGGCTTGAGTTTGATTTCTTGAAAAATTTGATCGCCGAGTATCGAATATTCGGTCAAATCCAGTTTCGAATACTGAATTATTCGAAAATGAACAGCCCCGGCCAGGCACAACCTGTTATTTCAAGATTTATGTTAGCTGAATCTATAAAAATGAGGCAGCACTTTGAGTGACCATACCCTGTGCCAAGAACATAAAACACAAACATTCTTCCCCTATATTGCACGAACATTTCCCAACTAAATTCTCAATTTTGAAGGCTGTGCCAAGTGTTTATACAGATGGATGGTTAGTTTCCAAGATTTGCTGTTCCTGACCGATTTTGGTGGGGGGTATTAAAGTAAAATCTTTCCGAAAATTTCAAAAGTTGCAAGTTTTTCCAAAATGACAGTCAAAACCCAAAAAGGTTCCTTTATCTTTCATCTGTTATCTCAATACTCACTCACTGGAACCATACTCTCCCTCTGCTACAGAGTTGTATGTTTTTTTTTAGCTAAAAAATCACATTAATTAACCCTAACCCTGCCAGACGCAGCACAGTGCATCTGTGGTGACAGCTTGACCTTGCTGCACTCTGCACACAAGTCAATGTGACAAAGTATGCAATCTGATGCATCTGGCAGGGTTTCTAGCCAAAATACCCTGGAGGGTTAGGGTTAACCTTAATCCTCCAGGGTATTTGTGACCCGCTCTGCAAAAAGGGCACTTATGTTGCAAAATTTGAAAATAGTGTTTTATATATAGCTAGAAAGGCCATTTTATTAGCTTTCATACATGTATGTCTGAGGTCTCCAGCATTTTGCAAACACGAGATATTTAATAATTTGCATGTTTGTTTTCAGGAATTTCTTGAAATGACTTAAGGAGAAACAAGCCATTTAAACAAACAAAAAACAAAGCAATAGATGGAAGCACTCGACAAAAACACATTATTTTCCAACTTTATTTGCTGAAATCAAAGATTTTGGTTATGAAATAGAAAAATATAGGTATCAAAGATGCAAAAAATTCCCTCCCTTCAAAATCACTTGTTTAAAGAATGTTCCACCCTCTTCACATTAAACGGCCCATAACTCGTAAAAGCATACAGCGACTTATGTGCCCTTTTTGCAGAGCGGGTCACATTTTTGCTAGAAACCCTGCCAGACGCATCAGATTGCATACTTTGTCACATTGACTTGTGTGCAGAGTGCAGCAAGGTGAAGCTGTCAGCACAGATCGATGCACTGTGCTGCATCTGGCAGGGTAGGGTTTTAAGCTCAAAGGCAAAATATGCAACTTTCTGAATCACTTAATAGAGGAATTTCACATTAGCCCCTTCTGCGCACTTCCGGGTTGAAAAGCGAGAGTGTCAGTGGCTTTTCAGCACATTCATTCATGCATGAATTAATCAGGCCATAAAAGGAAGCGCAGGTGCACGATCAGCATAAAGTTGTTTACTGTGACATTGAGATCCTCGTTTTCAAACGCGGAAGTGCGCAGATCGGCGCTAAACTCGTCGTTGTGGGATTCCTCTATTACAACCAGCACATCTGCTGGATGAAAATTCTCAGTTAAATATTTTTTGAAGGTTTGTGCAGCAACTAGGGTTTGGTTTAGGCACAAAGTGCGCGACTTACTTTATGCTTCACAACTTGTCGTAGGTCATACACTGAACAAAAAAATACAATGTATTCTTGTTTTGCAGGAACATTGAAGAAGAACGCAGTACTCGTGAAAAGCCATTTGGATAGATTACAGGAAGAGATATTTGGAAAAGAAAAGTCCAAATACACTTACCAGCTTCATCAGAGTCGCAGTAAAAAACACAGCAGCAACGGTTAGTGTGCAAATTGTGACGACTGGATTCATTGACAAGAAAAGACTCCCAGTGTTTGCAAAAACAGCAAAAAACTTCCCAAGAATATATTTTAAGTGTCAACATTCAAAAACTAGAAAATGTTTCAAATAAATTTCTGGGAAATCAAAATTGCGGTATTAAAGCGTTAAATGCTACAACATGTACATGTTATTATTATTATTTTCTTTCTGTTAACCCCTTACGTACGGATGATGCAAATATGCGCACAAAAAAACAGTGCCACCAGGCCGGATGACGCAATTGGCCGCCGTTTGTGCAGTTTCAATCCATTGCTGGATTAAACAGTGCCACCAGGCTGGATGACGCCATTGGCCGCTGTTTGTGCAGTTTCAATCCATTGTTGGATTATTGTGTATAGGTTACGCTTGACTGCACAAACACATTGTAGCGGTTCACTTGGCTGCCAGAGCCGCCGCGGCACCCCGACGTCTCCCGTAAAATACCGTACTCAAGGGGAATAATGAAACCAAGGATTCCTCAAAAGTGCCCTAGGCACTGTAGCTCGAAAGCCTGAAAAAACCTGTAGAGAGAAGACAGTGGGAAGAAGTTACAGTTTTAGAGGTGGAAGGAAAACCCCAGAAGAATATTCTGGGGAAAACCCACGGACTGAAAACGGTAGGGACTGAAAAACCAATCCACATGTGGACCAGGGCAGGAATCGAACCCGGGCCACAGCGGTGAAAGGCGGGGACAGTAACCACTGCGCTAACCTGACTCTCATGTAGTGCAATGGATCTGCACAGTTGTGCAATTGTACAGTCTATGCACCTGTAGACGTTACTATCTGTCTTTCTTTTCTTTTTCTGCTGAATTTTGAGTGAGTTTTTCCAGGTTTTGACAATTGAATAATTGGCTGTTTTGGAAACTTTTCCAAAACAGCCCTTGTTTTCGTTAAGATTTTTTTTTTTTTTTTTTTTTTTTTTTTTTTTTTGGCTGTTTTGGAAACTTTTCCAAAACAGCCCTTGTTTTCGTTAAGATTTTTTTTTTTTTCTTTTTTTTTTTTTGGCTGTTTCGGAAACTTTTCCGAAACAGCCCTTGTTTTCGTTAAGATTTTTTTTTTTTTCTTTTTTTTTTTTTTTTTTTTTTTTTTCTTTTTTTTTTTCTTTTTCAGCCAAATGCCCATAGCATTTGTGCACGTTTTCTTTCTAACCGGCATTTTGGCCACTTTTAAGCAGCCGATTGGCTTTAAACTTGGCAGACACTTAGACCAACTGCTCAGAATGTCTGCCGAACTTTTACGTAATGATGACGTCATCACGTGATTTTTTATGAATTTTTGAATTTTGAAAATCGTAACATTCTTTTCAATATATCTAACGAAAAAAACAAGATATTTTGAAAATTCTTTTTGTTATAGCTTTGGTATGTCTCAAAGATATGCCCTAAAAGGCGAAAATTGTGTGAGGTCATGATGACGTCATCAAAAAATTTTTTTTTTTAAACGCATGTAAGGGTCAATCTGATTACAAAAATGTATACATTGAATTTTTCTGTACCTAATTCCAAAATTTCATGATCGTGGCTCACTCAAGTAAGAAATAACAGCCATTTCAAAATTTAGACCAAATTCAATATAACACAAAGGAATTCTGGGAAGGGCAGGTAACCCTGGCTTAAATGTGCATGCTGTTTATAAAAAGGGTTGATTTGTAGTCTTTTTTCAAGTCGCTAAATTATAAAACAATTTTAATCGTAACATTCTTTTCAATATATCTACCGAACAAAACAAGATATTTTCAAAATGCTTTTTGTTATAGCTTTGGTATGTCTCAAAGATATGCCCTAAAAAGCGAAAATTGTGTGACGTCATGATGACGTCATAAAACAATATGTTTTTCAAGTCGCTAGAATATTGCCCATAGCATTTGTAAACGTTTTTTTCTTACCGGCCACTTTGGCTACTTTTAAACTTGGCAGACACTTACCCCAACTGCTCACAATGTGTAACGAACGTTTACGTCATGATGACGTCATCACATGTCACGTGACGTCATCTTAAAGGGGCATTTTTCGAAGCCATATATAAACAAAAGTACAAGTCCGATTAAGTTGAAAAGTAATATCTAGTTGGCTGTTTCGAAAGCTTTTCGAAACAGCCCTTGTTTTCGTTAAGATTTTTTTTTTTTTCTTTTTTTTTTTTCTTCTTCTTTTTCAGACTTTTGCCCATAGCATTTGTACACGTTTTCTTTCTGACCGGCACTTTGGCTACTTTTAAGCAACCGATTGCATTTAAACTTAGCAGACACTTAGACCAACTGCTCAGAATGCATGCCGATCTTTTACGTCATGATGACGTCATCACGTGATTTTTTATGAATTTTTGAAATTTGAAAATCGTAACATTCATTAAATTATATCTAGCGAACAAAACAAGATATTTTCAAAATTCTTTTTCTTATAGCTTTGGTATGTCTCAAAGATATGCCATAAAAAGCGAAAATTGTGTGACGTCATGATGACGTCATCAAAAATGCTTTTTTTTTTTTACGCATGTAAGGGTCAATCCGATTACAAAAATGTATACATTGTATTTTTCTGTACCCAATTCCAAAATTTCATGATCGTGGCTCACTCAAGTAAGAGATGACAGCCATTTCAAAATTTAGACCAAATTCAATATAACACAAAGGAATTCTGGGACGGACTGATAACCATGGCTATTATGAGCTTGCTGTTTATAAAAGGGGTTGATTTCTAGTCTTTTTTCAAGTCGCTGAATTTTTGAAGTTTTAAAATCGTAACATTCTTTTCAATATATCTAGCGAACAAAACAAGATATTTTCAAAATTATTTTTGTTACAGCTTTGGTATGTCTCAAAGATATGCCCTAAATGGCGAAAATTGTGTGACGTCATGATGACGTCATCAACAATATTTTTTTTTTAAAACGCATGTAAGGGTCAATCTGATTACAAAAATGTATACATTGTATTTTTCTGTACCCAATTCCAAAATTTCATGATCGTGGCTCACTCAAGTAAGAAATAACAGCCATTTCAAAATTTAGACCAAATTCAATATAACACAAAGGAATTCTGGGACGGGCAGATAACCATGGCTATTATGTGCTTGCTGTTTATAAAAGGGGTTGATTTCTAGTCTTTTTTCAAGTCGCTAAATTTTTGAAGTTTTAAAATCGTAACATTCTTTTCAATATATCTAGCGAACAAAACACGATATTTTCAATTTCTTTTTTGTGATAGCTTTGGTATGTCTCAAAGATATGCCCTAAAAGGGAAAAAATGTGTGACGTCATGATGACGTCATCAAAAGTGTGATTTTTTCAAACACATATAAGGATAAGTCCGATCGTCATGAAAAGTGGTGGGTAGGTAGATACTGTCACTAGCATGCAAAATCTAAAATGAGGTCATAATGACGTCATCACGTGACTTTTTATGAATTTTTGAAATTTTTAAATCGTAACATTCTTTTCAATATATCTAGCGAACAAAACAATATATTTTCAAAATTATTTTTGTTATAGCTTTGGTATGTCTCAAAGATATCCCCTAAAAGGGAGAAAATGTGTGACGTCATGATGACGTCATCAAAACATTTCTTTTTTTAAACGCATGTATGGGTCAATCCGATTACAAAAATGTATATATTGAATTTTCCTCTCCCTGATTCCAAAATTTCATGATCGTGGCTCACTCAAGTAAGAAATAAGAGCCATTTCAAAATTTAGACCAAATTCAATATAACACAAAGGAATTCTGGGACGGGCAGATAACCATGGCTATTATGTGCTTGCTGTTTATAAAAGGGGTTGATTTCTAGTCTTTTTTCAAGTCGCTAAATTTTTGAAGTTTTAAAATCGTAACATTCTTTTCAATATATCTAGCGAACAAAACATGATATTTTCAATTTCTTTTTTGTGATAGCTTTGATATGTCTCAAAGATATACCCTAAAAGCGAAAATTGTGTGACGTCATGATGACGTCATAAAACAATTCTCTTTTTCAAGTCGCTAGAATATTGCCCATAGCAATTGTAAATTTTTTCTTTCTTACCAGCCACTTTGGCTACTTTTAAACTTGGCAGACACTTACCCCAACTGCTCACAATGTGTGCCGAACTTTTACGTCATGGTGACGTCATCACATGTCACGTGACGTCATCTTTAAAGGGGCATTTTTCGAAGTCATATATCTACAAAAGTACAAGTCCGATTAAGTTGGAACGTAATATCTAGGTATGCCACTGGGTGTTATAGATGAACATTGACATAACGTTATGATCAAGTCATAACATGTCACGTGGTTTCCTCTTAAAGGGGCACTCGCTAGATTATTGCCCTTAGCATTTGTAAACGTTTTCTTTCTTACCGTTCACTTTGGCTACTTTTAAACTTGGCAGACACTTACCCCAACTGCTCACAACGTGTGCCAAACTTTTACGTCATGATGATGTCATCACATGTCACGTGATGTCATCTTAAAGGGGCATTTTTTCGAAGCCATATATCTACAAAAGTACAAGTCCGATTAAGTTGAAACGTAATATCTAGGTATGCCACCGGGTGTTATAAATGGAAATTGACATGACGTTATGTTGACGTCATCACATGTCACGTGACGTCATCTTAAAGGGGCAGTTTTTGAAGCCATATATAAACAAAAGTACAAGTCCGATTAAGTTGAAAAGTAATATCTAGGTAGCCTAGTAGGTTTATAGATGAAAATTGACATTACATTATGATGACGTCATCACATGTTACGTGACGTCATCTTAAAGGGGCAGTTTTTGAAGCCATATATATTAAGAAGTACAAGTCCGATTAAGTTGAAACGTGGTATCTAACATGAATTTTAAACAATTTTGTAGAATTATTTTTGTAATATATTTTTAGGTCATACACACTTAAATATAAATGTGAAAAATGTGTGACGTCTGATGACGTAATCATGGTCATCAACTGCTTGTATGCTCACATTTCTAAAAAGATTATGAATAAGCCTACATGATTGCTTGACCTAGACGACCATAAAACGAGATATTTTATCCACCATTGAAATCTCAAGAATAAGAATCAAACTACCAAAAAAAACCAAAACGAAACAGCCCTGTGTTTGTCCACAAACACTAAAGCTCTAGTTCTTTTTTTTTTTCTTTTTCAGCCAAATGCCCATAGCATTTGTACACGTTTTCTTTCTTACCGGCACTTTGGCTACTTTTATGCTGCCGATTGGCTTTAAACTTGGCAGACACTTGGACTAACTGCTCAGAATGTATGCCGAACATTTACGTCATGATGACGTCATCACGTGATTTTTTATGAATTTTTGAAATTTCAAAATCGTAAAATTCTTTTCAATATATCTAGCGAACAAAACAAGATATTTTCGAAATTCTTTTTGTTATAGCTTTGGTATGTCTCAAAGATATGCCCTAAAAAGCGAACATTGTGTGACGTCATGATGACGTCATCAAAAATGTTTTTTTTTTTTTACGCATGTAAGGGTCAATCCGATTACAAAAATGTATATATTGAATTTTCCTCTCCCTAATTCCAAAATTTCATGATCGTGGCTCACTCAAGTAAGAAATAACAGCCATTTCAAAATTTAGACCAAATTCAATATAACACAAAGGAATTCTGGGAAGGGCAGATAACCATGGCTTAAATGTGCATGCTGTTTATAAAAAGGTTGATTTGTAGTCTTTGTTCAAGTCGCTGAATTTTAAAATTGTGTAAATCGTAACATTCTTTTCAATATATCTAGCGAACAAAACAAGAAATTTTCTAAATTCTTTTTGTTATAGCTTTGGTATGTCTCAAAGATATGCCCTAAAAAGCGAAAATTGTGTGACGTCATGATGACGTCATGAAAAAATTCTTTTTTTCAAGTCGCTACAATATTGCCCATAGCATTTGTAAACGTTTTCTTTCTTACCGGCCACTTTACCTAATTTTAAACTTGGCAGACACTTACCCCAACTGCTCACAATGTGTGCCGAACTTTTACGTCATAATGACGTCATCACATGTCACGTGACGTCATCTTAAAGGGGCATTTTTCTAAGCCATATATCTACAAAAGTACAAGTTCGATTAAGTTAAAATGTAATATCTAGGTATTCCAGTAGTTTTATAAATGAAAATTGACATGACGTTATGATGACGTCATCACATGTGACGTCATCTTAAAGGGGCAGTTTTTGAAGGCGCATATCTACAGAAGTACATGTCCGATTAAGTTTAAAAGTAATATCTAGGTAGCCCAGTAGGTTTATAGATGAAAATTGACATGACATGATGATGACGTCATCACATGTCACGTGACGTCATCTTAAAGGGGCAGTTTTTGAAGCCATATAATATAAACAAAAGTACAAGTCCGATTAAGTTGAAAAGTTATATCTAGGTAGGTCAGCAAGTTTATAGATGAAAATTTATGTGACGTTATGATGACGTCATCACATGTTACTACTACAAACAACTTTAATTAATTTCAAAATTAACATAGAAAACTGGCAGCAGCGCGATTGTTTGACAAACTTAAATTATTGTATTCACATTTCACATCCAAACTAAAAAAACAAAAACGAAACAGCCCTGTGTTTGTCCACAAACACCAACCTCATGCCTCTAGTTTTTCTTTTTTTTTTTTTTTTCTTTTTTTTTTTTTTTTTCTTTTTCAGCCAAATGCCCATAGCATTTGTACACGTTTTCTTTCTTACCGGCACTTTGGCTACTTTTATGGTGCCGATTGGCTTTAAACTTGGCAGACACTTAGACTAACTACTCAGAATGTATGCCGAACATTTACGTCATGATGACGTCATCACGTGATTTTTTATGAATTTTTGAAATTGTAAAATCGTAATATTCTTTTCAATATATCTGGCGAACAAAACAAGATATTTTCAAAATTCTTTTTGGTATAGCTTTGGTATGTCTCAAAGATATCCCCTAAAAGGGAGAAAATGTGTGACGTCATGATGACATCATCAAAAATGTGCTTTTTTAAAACACATATAAGGACAGGTCCGATCGTCATGAAAATTGGTGGGTAGGTAGATAGTGCCACTAGCATGTAAAATCCAAAGTGACGTCATGATGACGTCATCGGCTGATTTTCTATGAATTTTTAGTTCTATCCCAAATCCCATAGACTTTGTACACGAATTTTGTAAGAGCCACTTTGGTCACTAAACAACCTCAGATCTTAATCAGGTTTAACTCAAACAGAGACCCTAAGCTGAAAATGTATGCCGAAGAGTGACGTCATGATGACGTCATCACTTGTCATGTGACGTCATCTTAAAGGTGCATTTTTCAAGGGCACATATCTAGAGAACCGTAGGTCCGATTGCATTCAAACCTGCTATGGTGGTAGACAAGTACGTGTTATAGATGAAAATTGAGGTGACGTCATGATGACCTCATCATACGATTTTATAGTAATTTTAAAGTTTTTTAACCTTAAAGTTTCTTAAACCCATATCTCTTTAACAGAACATGCTAAATTCAAAATTCTTTTTGTAATAGCTTTGCTAGCTCCTATATTTTTTCACATAAATGGGAAAATGTGTGACGTCATCATGACGTCATCAAAAATATGCTTTTTTGAAACACATATAAGGGTAGGTCCGATCGTCATAACAATTGGTGGGTATGTAGATAGTGCCACCAGCATGCAGAAGCCGAAGTGACGTCATGATGACCTCATTGCTAATTTTCTATAATTTTTTTAATTTTTGAAATTTTATTTAAATTTTTGAAATTTCATTTTAATCACCAAATTTTACACAAAAAAACCGAAACAGCCCTGTGTTTGTCCACAAACACTATTGGCTCTAGTTTTTTTTTTTTTTTTTTTTTTTTTTTTTTTCCTTTTCAGACTTTTCCCCATAGCATTTGTGCACGTTTTCTTTCTTACCGGCACTTTGGCTACTTTGGTGCACCCGATTGCCTTTAAACTTGGCAGACACTTAGACAAACTGCTCAGAATGTGTGCCGAACTTTTAGGTCATGATGACGTCATCACATGTCACGTGACGTCATCTTAAAGGGGCATTTTTGGAAACCATATATCTACAAAAGTACAAGTCACATTAAGTTAAAACGTGGTATTTAGTTATGCCAGCATGTGTTAGATGAAAATGTATGTGACGTCATGGTGACGTCATGATGACGTCATCGGCTAATTTTCTATGATTTTTTTCATTTTTGAAATTTCATTTAATTTTTTTGTGCTTCCTTTTCAGACTTTTTCCCCATAGCATTTGTGCACGTTTTCTTTCTTACCGGCACTTTGGCTACTTTGGTGCACCCGATTGCCTTTAAACTTGGCAGACACTTAGACAAACTGCTCAGAATGTGTCCCGAACTTTTTGGTCATGATGACGTCATCACGTGATTTTTTATGAATTTTTGAAATTTGAAAATCGTAAAATTCTTTTCAATATATCTAGCGAACAAAACAAGATATTTTCAAAATTCTTTTTGTTATAGCTTTGGTATGTCTCAAAGATATGCCCTAAAAGAAATAAAATGTGTGACGTCATGATGACATCATCAAAAATGTGCTTTTTTAAAACACATATAAGGATAGGTCCGATCGTCATGAAAATTGGTGGGTAGGTAGATACTGGCACTAGGATGCAAAATCCAAAATGACGTCATGATGACGTCATCACGTGATTTGTTATGAATTTTTGAAATTTTGAAAATCGTAACATTCTTTTAAATATATCTGGCAAACAAAACAAGATATTTTCAAAATTCTTTTTGTTATAGCTTTGGTAGGTCTCAAAGATATGCCCTAAAAAGGAAAAAAATGTGTGACGTCATGACGACATCATCAAAAATGTGCTTTTTTAAAACACATATAAGGATAGGTCCGATCGTCATGAAAATTGGTGGGTAGGTAGATACTGGCACTAGGATGCAAAATCCAAAGTTACGTCATGATGACGTCATCACGTGATTTTTTATGAATTTTTGAAATTTTGAAATCGTAACATTCTTTTAAATATATCTCGCAAACAAAACAAGAGATTTTCAAAATTCTTTTTGATACAGCTTTTGGTATGTCTCAAAGATATGCCCTAAAAGGCAAAAATTGTGTAACGTCATAATGACGTCATCAATTTTTTTTTTTAACGCATGTAAGGGTCGGTCCGATTAAAAATTTATACATTGAATTTTTCTCTACCTAATTCAACAATTTCGTGATCGTGGCTCACTCAAGTATTAAGAAATAACAGGCATCTGAAAATTGTGACCAAATTCAATATAACACAAAGGAATTCTGGGAAGGACAGAAACCATGGCTTTCATGTGGCATGCTGTCTATAAAGAGTTGATCTCTAGTTGATCTTCAAGTCGTTAGACAAGTCGTAGGCAGATATTTACACCAACTGCTCAGAATGTGCGCCGAACTTTTAGGTCATGATGACGTCATCACATGTCACGTGACGTCATCTTAAAGGGGCATTTTTGGAAACCATATATCTACAAAAGTACAAGTCACATTAAGTTAAAACGTGGTATTTAGTTATGCCAGCATGTGTTAGATGAAAATGTATGTGACGTCATGATGACGTCATCGGCTAATTTTCTATGATTTTTTTCATTTTTGAAATTTCATTTACATCACATAATTTGACACAAAAAAACAAAACAGCCCTGTGTTTGTCCACAAACACTGCACCAGATATCTAGTTTTTGGCTGTTTCGGAAGTTTTCCGAAACAGCCTTTGTTTTCGTTAAGATTTTTTTTTTTTTCTTTTTTTTTTCTTTTTCTCTTTCAGACTATTGCCCATAGCATTTGTACACGTTTTCCTTTTTACCGGCACTTTGGCTACTTGTATGCAGCCGATTGTCTTTAAACTTAGCAAACACTTAAAGCAACTGCTCAGAATGTGTGCCGAACTTTTACGTCATGATGACGTCATCACGTGATTTTTTATGAATTTTTGAATTTTGAAAATCGTAACATTTGTTTCAATATATCTAGCGAACAAAACAAGATATTTTCAAAATTCTTTTTGTGATAGCTTTGGTATGTCTCAAAGATATGCCCTAAAAGGCGAAAATTGTGTGACGTCATGATGACGTCATCAAAAATGTTTTTTTTTTAACGCATGTAAGGGTCAATCCGATTACAAAAATATATATATTGAATTTTCCTCTCCCTAATTCCAAAATGTCATGATCGTGGCTCACTCAAGTAAGAAATAACAGCCATTTCAAAATTTAGACCAAATTCAATATAACACAAAGGAATTCTGGGAAGGGCAGATAACCATGGCTCAAATGTACATGCTGTTTATAAAAAGGGTTGATGTGTAGTCTTTTTTCAAGTCGCTAGACTATTGCCCATAGCATTTGTAAACGTTTTCTTTCTTACCGGCCACTTTGGCTACTTTTAAACTTGACAGACACTTACCCCAACTGCTCACAATGTGTGCCGAATTTTATGTCATGATGACGTCATCACATGTCACGTGACGTCATCTTAAAGGGGCATTTTTCGAAGCCATATATCTACAAAAGTACGAGTCCGATTAAGTTGGAACGTGATATCTAGGTATGCCACCGGGTGTTATAGATGAAAATTTACATGACGTTATGATTATAAGTCAGAACATGTCACGTGACGTCATCTTAAAGGGGCAGTTTTTGAAGGTCCATATCTACAGAAGTACAAGTCCAATTAAGTTATAAAGTAATATCTAGGTAGCCCAATAGGTCTATAGTTGAAAATTGACATGACATTATCATGTTGTCATCACATGTTACGTGACGTCATCTTAAAGGGGCAGTTTTTGAAGCCACATATAAACAAAAGTACAAGTTCGATTAAGTTGAAATGTAATATCCAGGCAGGTCTGCAGGTTATAGATGAAAATTGACATGACATTATGACTTCATCACATGTCACGTGACGTCATCTTAAAGAGCCAGTTTTTGAAGCCATATATATACAAAAGTACAAGTCCGATAAAGTTGAAAAGTTATATCTAGGTAGGTCAGCAAGTTTATAGATGAAAATTTATGTGACTTTATGATGACGTCATCACATGTCACTATTACAAACAACTTTAATTAATTTCAAAATTAACAAAGAAAAGTGGCAGTAGTGCGATTGTTTGACAAACTTTAATTGTTGTATTCACATTTCACATCCAAACTAAAAAAAAAAAACGAAACAGCCCTGTGTTTGTCCACAAACACCAACCTCATGCCTCTAGTTTTTTTTTTTTTTTGTGCTTCCTTTTCAGACTTTTTCCCCATAGCATTTGTACACGTTTTCTTTCTTACCGGCACTTTGGCTACTTTGGTGCACCCGATTGACTTTAAACTTGGCAGACACTTAGACAAACTGCTCAGAATGTGTCCCGAACTTTTTGGTCATGATGACGTCATCACGTGATTTTTTATGAATTTTTGAAATTTGAAAATCGTAAAATTCTTTTCAATATATCTAGCGAACAAAACAAGATATTTTCAAAATTCTTTTTGTTACAGCTTTGGTAGGTCTCAAAGATATGCCCTAAAAAGGAAAAAAGTGTGTGACGTCATGATGACATCATCAAAAATGTGCTTTTTTAAAACACATATAAGGATAGGTCCGATCGTCATGAAAATTGGTGGGTAGGTAGATACTGGCACTAGGATGCAAAATCCAAAGTGACGTCATGATGACGTCATCACGTGATTTGTTATGAATTTTTGAAATTTTGAAAATCGTAACATTCTTTTAAATATATCTGGCAAACAAAACAAGATATTTTCAAAATTCTTTTTGTTATAGCTTTGGTAGGTCTCAAAGATATGCCCTAAAAAGGAAAAAAATGTGTGACGTCATGATGACATCATCAAAAATGTGCTTTTTTAAAACACATATAAGGATATGTCCGATTGTCATGAAAATTGGTGGGTAGGTAGATACTGGTACTAGGATGCAAAATCCAAAGTGACGTCATGATGACGTCATCACGTGATTTGTTATGAATTTTTGAAATTTTGAAAATCGTAACATTCTTTTCAATATATCTGGCAAACAAAACAAGATATTTTCAAAATTCTTTTTGTTATAGCTTTGGTAGGTCTCAAAGATATGCCCTAAAAAGGAAAAAAATGTGTGACGTCATGATGACATCATCAAAAATGTGCTTTTTTAAAACACATATAAGGATAGGTCCGATCGTCATGAAAATTGGTGGGTAGGTAGATACTGGTATTAGGATGCAAAATCCAAAGTGACGTCATGATGACGTCATCACGTGATTTGTTATGAATTTTTGAAATTTTGAAATCGTAACATTCTTTTCAATATATCTCGCAAACAAAACAAGAGATTTTCAAAATTCTTTTTGATACAGCTTTTGGTATGTCTCAAAGATATGCCCTAAAAGGCGAAAATTGTGTGACGTCATAATGACGTCATCAATTTTTTTTTTTAACGCATGTAAGGGTCGGTCCGATTAAAAATTTATACATTGAATTTTTCTCTACCTAATTCAACAATTTCGTGATCGTGGCTCACTCAAGTATTAAGAAATAACAGGCATCTAACAAATTGTGACCAAATTCAATATAACACAAAGGAATTCTGGGAAGGACAGAAACCATGGCTTTCATGTGGCATGCTGTCTATAAAGAGTTGATCTCTAGTCTTTTTTTCAAGTCGTTAGACAAGTCGTAGGCAGATACTTACACCAACTGCTCAGAATGTGCGCCGAACTTTTAGGTCATGATGACGTCATCACATGTCACGTGACGTCATCTTAAAGGGGCATTTTTGGAAACCATATATCTACAAAAGTACAAGTCAGATTAAGTTAAAACGTGGTATTTAGTTATGCCAGCATGTGTTAGATGAAAATGTATGTGACGTCATGGTGACGTCATGATGACGTCATCGGCTAATTTTCTATGATTTTTTTCATTTTTGAAATTTCATTTAAATCACATAATTTTACACAAAAAAACAAAACAGCCCTGTGTTTGTCCACAAACACTGCACCAGATGTCTAGTTTTTTTTTTTTTTCCTTTTCAGACTTTTTGGCTGTTTCGGAAGTTTTCCGAAACAGCCTTTGTTTTCGTTAAGATTTTTTTTTTTTTCTTTTTTTTTTCTTTTTCTCTTTCAGACTATTGCCCATAGCATTTGTACACGTTTTCCTTTTTACCGGCACTTTGGCTACTTTTATGCAGCCGATTGTCTTTAAACTTAGCAAACACTTAAAGCAACTGCTCAGAATGTGTGCCGAACTTTTACGTCATGATGACGTCATCACGTGATTTTTTATGAATTTTTGAATTTTGAAAATCGTAACATTTGTTTCAATATATCTAGCGAACAAAACAAGATATTTTCAAAATTCTTTTTGTGATAGCTTTGGTATGTCTCAAAGATATGCCCTAAAAGGCGAAAATTGTGTGACGTCATGATGACGTCATCAAAAATGTGTTTTTTTTTTAACGCATGTAAGGGTCAATCCGATTACAAAAATGTATATATTGAATTTTCCTCTCCCTAATTCCAAAATGTCATGATCGTGGCTCACTCAAGTAAGAAATAACAGCCATTTCAAAATTTAGACCAAATTCAATATAACACAAAGGAATTCTGGGAAGGGCAGATAACCATGGCTCAAATGTGCATGCTGTTTATAAAAAGGGTTGATTTGTAGTCTTTTTTCAAGTCGCTAGACTATTGCCCATAGCATTTGTAAACGTTTTCTTTCTTACCGGCCACTTTAGCTACTTTTAAACTTGACAGACACTTACCCCAACTGCTCACAATGTGTGCCGAATTTTATGTCATGATGACGTCATCACATGTCACGTGACGTCATCTTAAAGGGGCATTTTTCGAAGCCATATATCTACAAAAGTACGAGTCCGATTAAGTTGGAACGTGATATCTAGGTATGCCACCGGGTGTTATAGATGAAAATTTACATGACGTTATGATTATAAGTCAGAACATGTCACGTGACGTCATCTTAAAGGGGCAGTTTTTGAAGGTCCATATCTACAGAAGTACAAGTCCAATTAAGTTATAAAGTAATATCTAGGTAGCCCAATAGGTCTATAGTTGAAAATTGACATGACATTATCATGTTGTCATCACATGTTACGTGACGTCATCTTAAAGGGGCAGTTTTTGAAGCCACATATAAACAAAAGTACAAGTTCGATTAAGTTGAAATGTAATATCCAGGCAGGTCTGCAGGTTATAGATGAAAATTGACATGACATTATGACTTCATCACATGTCACGTGACGTCATCTTAAAGAGCCAGTTTTTGAAGCCATATATATACAAAAGTACAAGTCCGATAAAGTTGAAAAGTTATATCTAGGTAGGTCAGCAAGTTTATAGATGAAAATTTATGTGACTTTATGATGACGTCATCACATGTCACTATTACAAACAACTTTAATTAATTTCAAAATTAACAAAGAAAAGTGGCAGTAGTGCGATTGTTTGACAAACTTTAATTGTTGTATTCACATTTCACATCCAAACTAAAAAAAAAAAACGAAACAGCCCTGTGTTTGTCCACAAACACCAACCTCATGCCTCTAGTTTTTCTTTTTTTTGTTCTTCTTTTTCAGCCAAAATGCCCATAGCATTTGTACACGTTTTCTTTCTTACTGGCACTTTGGCTACTTTTATGGTGCCGATTGGCTTTAAACTTGGCAGACACTTAGACTAACTGCTCAGAATGTATGCCGAACATTTACGTCATGATGACGTCATCACGTGATTTTTTATGAATTTTTGAAATTTTGAAATCGTAAAATTCTTTTAAATATATCTGGCAAACAAAACAAGATATTTTTAAAATTCTTTTTGTTATAGCTTTGGTAGGTCTCAAAGATATGCCCTAAAAAGGAAAAAAATGTGTGACGTCATGATGACATCATCAAAAATGTGCTTTTTAAAAACACATATAAGGATAGGTCCGATCGTCATGAAAATTGGTGGGTAGGTAGATACTGTCACTAGCATGCAAAATCTGAAATGATGTCATGATGACGATGTCATGATGACGTAATCGGCATTTTTTTTAATGATTTTTGAAATTTTTGAAATTTCATTTTAATCACAAAATTTTACACCAAAAAACAAAACAGCCCTGTGTTTGTCCACAAACACTGTACCAGATGTCTAGTTTTTTTTTTTTTTCCTTTTCAGACTTTTTGCCCATAGCATTTGTGCACGTTTTCTTTCTTACCGGCACTTTGGCTACTTTGGTGCACCCGATTGCCTCTAAACTTGGCAGACACTTAGACTAACTGCTCAGAATGTATGCCGAACATTTACGTCATGATGACGTCATCACGTGATTTTTTATGAATTTTTGAAATTTGAAAATCGTAAAATTCTTTTCAATATATCTAGCAAACAAAACAAGATATTTTCAAAATTCTTTTTGTTATAGCTTTGGTATGTCTCAAAGATATGCCCTAAAACGGAGAAAATGTGTGACGTCATGATGACATCATCAAAAATGTGCTTTTTTATAACACATATAAGGATAGGTCCGATCGTCATGAAAATTGGTGGGTAGGTAGATACTGGTACTAGGATGCAAAATCCAAAGTGACGTCATGATGACGTCATCACGTGATTTGTTATGAATTTTTGAAATTTTGAAAATCGTAACATTCTTTTAAATATATCTGGCAAACAAAACAAGATATTTTCAAAATTCTTTTTGTTATAGCTTTGGTAGGTCTCAAAGATATGCCCTAAAAAGGAACAAAATGTGTGACGTCATGATGACATCATCAAAAATGTGCTTTTTTAAAACACATATAAGGATAGGTCCGATCGTCATGAAAATTGGTGGGTAGGTAGATACTGGCACTAGAATGCAAAATCCAAAGTGACGTCATGATGACGTCATCACGTGATTTTTTATGAATTTTTGAAATTTGAAAATCGTAAAATTCTTTTCAATATATCTAGCAAACAAAACAAGATATTTTCAAAATTCTTTTTGTTATAGCTTTGGTATGTCTCAAAGATATGCCCTAAAACGGAGAAAATGTGTGACGTCATGATGACATCATCAAAAATGTGCTTTTTTATAACACATATAAGGATAGGTCCGATCGTCATGAAAATTGGTGGGTAGGTAGATACTGGTACTAGGATGCAAAATCCAAAGTGACGTCATGATGACGTCATCACGTGATTTGTTATGAATTTTTGAAATTTTGAAAATCGTAACATTCTTTTAAATATATCTGGCAAACAAAACAAGATATTTTCAAAATTCTTTTTGTTATAGCTTTGGTAGGTCTCAAAGATATGCCCTAAAAAGGAACAAAATGTGTGACGTCATGATGACATCATCAAAAATGTGCTTTTTTAAAACACATATAAGGATAGGTCCGATCGTCATGAAAATTGGTGGGTAGGTAGATACTGGCACTAGGATGCAAAATCCAAAGTGACGTCATGATGACGTCATCACGTGATTTGTTATGAATTTTTGAAATTTTGAAATCGTAACATTCTTTTAAATATATCTCGCAAACAAAACAAGATATTTTCAAAATTCTTTTTGATACAGCTTTTGGTATGTCTCAAAGATATGCCCTAAAAGGCGAAAATTGTGTGACGTCATAATGACATCATCAATTTTTTTCTTTTTACGCATGTAAGGGTCGGTCCGATTAAAAAAATGTATACATTGAATTTTTCTCTACCTAATTCAACAATTTCGTGATCGTGGCTCACTCAAGTATTAAGAAATAACAGGCATCTGAAAATTGTGACCAAATTCAATATAATAAAAAGGAATTCTGGGAAGGACAGAAACCATGGCTTTCATGTGGCATGCTGTCTATAAAGAGTTGATCTCTAGTCTTTTTTTCAAGTCGTTAGACAAGTCGTAGGCAGACACTTACACCAACTGCTCAGAATGTGCGCCGAACTTTTACGTCATGATGACGTCATCACATGTCACGTGACGTCATCTTAAAGGGGCATTTTTGGAAACCATATATCTACAAAAGTACAAGTCAGATTAAGTTTAAACGTGGTATTTAGTTATGCCAGCATGTGTTAGATTAAAATTTATGTGACGTCATGATGACGTCATCGGCTAATTTTCTATAATTTTTTTCATTTTTGAAAGTTCATTTAAATCACATAATTTTACACAAAAAAACAAAACAGCCCTGTGTTTGTCCACAAACACTGCACCATACATCTAGTTTTTTTGGCTGTTTTGGAAACTTTTCCAAAACAGCCCTTGTTTTCGTTAAGATTTTTTTTTTGGCTGTTTTGGAAACTTTTCCAAAACAGCCCTTGTTTTCGTTAAGATTTTTTTTTTTTTCTTTTTTTTTTTTTCTTTTTTTTTTTTTTTTTGTGCTTCTTTTTCAGTCAAATGCCCATAGCATTTGTACACGTTTTCTTTCTTACTGGCACTTTGGCTACTTTTATGCTGCCGATTGGCTTTAAACTTGGCAGACACTTAGACTAACTGCTCAGAATGTATGCCGCACATTTACGTCATGATGACGTCATCACGTGATTTTTTATGAATTTTTGAAATTTCAAAATCGTAAAATTCTTTTCAATATATCTAGCGAACAAAACAAGATATTTTCAAAATTCTTTTTGTTACAGCTTTGGTAGGTCTCAAAGATATGCCCTAAAAAAGAAAAAAATGTGTGACGTCATGATGACGTCATCAAAAATGTGCTTTTTTAAAACACATATACGGATAGGTCCGATCGTCATGAAAATTGGTGGGTAGGTAGATACTGTCACTAGCATGCAAAATCTGAAATGAGGTCATGATGACGTCATCACGTGATTTTTTATGAATTTTTGAAATTTTAAAATCGTAACATTTTTTTAAAATATATCTAGCGAACAAAACAAGATATTTTCAAAATTATTTTTGTTATAGCTTTGGTATGTCTCAAAGATATGCACTAAAAGAAAAAAAATGTGTGATGTCATGATGACGTCATCAAAAATGTGCTTTTTTAAAACACATATAAGGATAGGTCCGATCGTCATGAAAAGTGGTGGGTAGGTAGATACTGTCACTAGCATGCAAAATCGGAAATGATGTCATGATGACGTCATCGGGAATTTTTTTTATGATTTTTTTCATTTTTGAAATTTCATTTTAATCACAAAATTTTACACAAAAAACAAAACAGCCCTGTGTTTGTCCACAAACACTGTACCATATGTCTAGTTGGCTGTTTCGGAAGTTTTCCGAAACAGCCTTTGTTTTCGTTAAGATTTTTTTTTTTTTCTTTTTTTTTTCTTTTTCTCTTTCAGACTATTGCCCATAGCATTTGTACACGTTTTCCTTTTTACCGGCACTTTGGCTACTTGTATGCAGCCGATTGTCTTTAAACTTAGCAAACACTTAAAGCAACTGCTCAGAATGTGTGCCGAACTTTTACGTCATGATGACGTCATCACGTGATTTTTTATGAATTTTTGAATTTTGAAAATCGTAACATTTGTTTCAATATATCTAGCGAACAAAACAAGATATTTTCAAAATTCTTTTTGTTATAGCTTTGGTATGTCTCAAAGATATGCCCTAAAAGGCGAAAATTGTGTGACGTCATGATGACGTCATCAAAAATGTTTTTTTTTTAACGCATGTAAGGGTCAATCCGATTACAAAAATATATATATTGAATTTTCCTCTCCCTAATTCCAAAATGTCATGATCGTGGCTCACTCAAGTAAGAAATAACAGCCATTTCAAAATTTAGACCAAATTCAATATAACACAAAGTGGTGGGTAGGTAGATACTGTCACTAGCATGCAAAATCTGAAATGAGGTCATGATGACGTCATCACGTGATTTTTTATGAATTTTTGAAATTTTAAAATCGTAACATTTTTTTAAAATATATCTAGCGAACAAAACAAGATATTTTCAAAATTATTTTTGTTATAGCTTTGGTATGTCTCAAAGATATGCACTAAAAGAAAAAAAATGTGTGATGTCATGATGACGTCATCAAAAATGTGCTTTTTTAAAACACATATAAGGATAGGTCCGATCGTCATGAAAAGTGGTGGGTAGGTAGATACTGTCACTAGCATGCAAAATCGGAAATGATGTCATGATGACGTCATCGGGAATTTTTTTTATGATTTTTTTCATTTTTGAAATTTCATTTTAATCACAAAATTTTACACAAAAAACAAAACAGCCCTGTGTTTGTCCACAAACACTGTACCATATGTCTAGTTGGCTGTTTCGGAAGTTTTCCGAAACAGCCTTTGTTTTCGTTAAGATTTTTTTTTTTTTCTTTTTTTTTTCTTTTTCTCTTTCAGACTATTGCCCATAGCATTTGTACACGTTTTCCTTTTTACCGGCACTTTGGCTACTTGTATGCAGCCGATTGTCTTTAAACTTAGCAAACACTTAAAGCAACTGCTCAGAATGTGTGCCGAACTTTTACGTCATGATGACGTCATCACGTGATTTTTTATGAATTTTTGAATTTTGAAAATCGTAACATTTGTTTCAATATATCTAGCGAACAAAACAAGATATTTTCAAAATTCTTTTTGTTATAGCTTTGGTATGTCTCAAAGATATGCCCTAAAAGGCGAAAATTGTGTGACGTCATGATGACGTCATCAAAAATGTTTTTTTTTTAACGCATGTAAGGGTCAATCCGATTGCAAAAATATATATATTGAATTTTCCTCTCCCTAATTCCAAAATGTCATGATCGTGGCTCACTCAAGTAAGAAATAACAGCCATTTCAAAATTTAGACCAAATTCAATATAACACAAAGGAATTCTGGGAAGGGCAGATAACCATGGCTCAAATGTGCATGCTGTTTATAAAAAGGGTTGATTTGTAGTCTTTTTTCAAGTCGCTAGACTATTGCCCATAGCATTTGTAAACGTTTCCTTTCTTACCGGCCACTTTGGCTACTTTTAAACTTGACAGACACTTACCCCAACTGCTCACAATGTGTGCCGAATTTTACGTCATGATGACGTCATCACATGTCACGTGACGTCATCTTAAAGGGGCATTTTTTGAAGCCATATATCTACAAAAGTACAAGTCCGATTAAGTTGGAACGTGATATCTAGGTATGCCACCGGGTGTTATAGATGAAAATTGACATGCCGTTATGATTAAGTCAAAACATGTCACGTGACGTCATCTTAAAGGGGCAGTTTTTGAAGCCATTTATCTGCAAAAGTACAAATTCGATTAAGTTGAAAACAAATATCCAGGTAGCCCAGTAGGTTTATAAATAAAAATTGACATGACGTTATGATGACGTCATCACATGTTACGTGACGTCATCTTAAAGGGGCAGTTTTTGAAGCCACATATAAACAAAAGTACAAGTTCGATTAAGTTGAAATGTAATATCCAGGCAGGTCTGCAGGTTCATAGATGAAAATTGACATGACATTATGACTTCATCACATGTCACGTGACGTCATCTTAAAGGGGCAGTTTTTGAAGCCATATATATACAAAAGTACAAGTCCGATTAAGTTGAAAAGGTAGGTCAGCAAGTTTATAGATGAAAATTTATGTGACTTTATGATGACGTCATCACATGTCACTATTACAAACAACTTTAATTAATTTCAAAATTAACAAAGAAAATTGGCAGTAGTGCGATTGTTTGACAAACTTTAATTGTTGTATTCACATTTCACATCCAAACTAAAAAAAAAAAACGAAACAGCCCTGTGTTTGTCCACAAACACCAACCTCATGCCTCTAGTTTTTTTTTGCTTCCTTTTCAGACTTTTTCCCATAGCATTTGTACACGTTTTCTTTCTTACCGGCACTTTGGCTACTTTGGTGCACCCGATTGCCTTTAAACTTGGCAGACACTTAGACAAACTGCTCAGAATGTGTCCCGAACTTTTTGGTCATGATGACGTCATCACGTGATTTTTTATGAATTTTTGAATTTTGAAAATCGTAACATTCTTTTCAATATATCTAGCGAACAAAATAAGATATTTTCAAAATTCTTTTTGCTATAGCTTTGGGATGTCTAAAAGATATGCCCTAAAAAGTAAAAATTGTGTGACGTCATGATGACGTCATCAAAAATGTGCTTTTTTAAAACACATATAAGGATAAGTCCGATCGTCATGAAAATTGGTGGGTAGGTAGATACTGGCACTAGGATGCAAAATCCGAAGTGACGTCATGATGACGTCATCACGTAATTTGTTATGAATTTTTGAAATTTTGAAAATCGTAACATTCTTTTCAATATATCTGGCAAACAAAACAAGATATTTTCAAAATTCTTTTTGTTATAGCTTTGGTAGGTCTCAAAGATATGCCCTAAAAAGGAAAAAAGTGTGACGTCATGATGACATCATCAAACATGTGCTTTTTTAAAACACATATAAGGATAGGTCCGATCGTCATGAAAATTGGTGGGTAGGTAGATACTGGTACTAGGATGCAAAATCCAAAGTGACGTCATAATGACGTCATCACGTGATTTGTTATGAATTTTTGAAATTTTGAAATCGTAACATTCTTTTAAATATATCTCGCAAACAAAACAAGAGATTTTCAAAATTCTTTTTGATACAGCTTTTGGTATGTCTCAAAGATATGCCCTAAAAGGCGAAAATTGTGTGACGTCATAATGACGTCATCAATTTTTTTTTTTTAACGCATGTAAGGGTCGTTCCGATAAAAAATTTATACATTGAATTTTTCTCTACCTAATTCAACAATTTCGTGATCGTGGCTCACTCAAGTATTAAGAAATAACAGGCATCTAAAAAATTGTGACCAAATTCAATATAACACAAAGGAATTCTGGGAAGGACAGAAACCATGGCTTTCATGTGGCATGCTGTCTATAAAGAGTTGATCTCTAGTCTTTTTTTCAAGTCGTTAGACAAGTCGGAGGCAGATACCTCCACCAACTGCTCAGAATGTGCGCCGAACTTTTAGGTCATGATGACGTCATCACATGTCACGTGACGTCATCTTAAAGGGGCATTTTTGGAAACCATATATCTACAAAAGTACAAGTCACATTAAGTTAAAACGTGGTATTTAGTTATGCCAGCATGTGTTAGATGAAAATGTATGTGACGTCATGGTGACGTCATGATGACGTCATCGGCTAATTTTCTATGATTTTTTTCATTTTTGAAATTTCATTTAAATCACATAATTTTACACAAAAAAACAAAACAGCCCTGTGTTTTTTTTTTTTTTTGGCTGTTTTGGAAACTTTTCCAAAACAGCCCTTGTTTTCGTTAAGATTTTTTTTTTTTTCTTTTTTTTTTTTTTCTTCTTTTTCAGCCAAATGCCCATAGCATTTGTACACGTTTCTTTCTTACTGGCATTTTGGCTACTTTTATGGTGCCGATTGGCTTTAAACTTGGCAGACACTTAGACCAACTGCTCAGAATGTATGCCGAACATTTACGTCATGATGACGTCATCACGTGATTTTTTATGAATTTTTTAAATTTCAAAATCGTAAAATTCTTTTCAATATATCTAGCGAACAAAACAAGATATTTTCAAAATTCTTTTTGTTATAGCTTTGGTATGTCTCAAAGATATGCCCTGAAAGGGAGAAAATGTGTGACGTCATGATGACATCATCAAAAATGTGCTTTTTTAAAACACATATAAGGATAGGTCCGATCGTCATGAAAATTGATGGGTAGGTAGATACTGTCACTAGGATGCTGAATCCAAAGTGACGTCATGATGACGTCATCACGTGATTTTTTATGAATTTTTCAAAATTATATAATCGTAACATTCTTTTCAATATATCTAGCGAACAAAACAAGATATTTTCAAAATTCTTTTTGTTATAGCTTTGGTATGTCTCAAAGATATGCCCTAAAAGGGAGAAAATGTGTGACGTCATGATGACATCATCAAAAATGTGCTTTTTAAAAACACATATAAGGATAGGTCCGATCGTCATGAAAATTGGTGGGTAGGTAGATACTGTCACTAGGATGCAGAAGCCGAAGTGACGTCATGATGACGTCATCACGTGATTTGTTATGAATTTTTGAAATTTTGAAATCGTAACATTCTTTTAAATATATCTCGCAAACAAAACAAGATAGTTTCAAAATTCTTTTTGTTATAGCTTTGGTAGGTCTCAAAGAAATGCCCTAAAAGGGAAAAAAATGTATGACGTCATGATGACGTCATCAAAAATGTGCTTTTTAAAAACACATATAAGGATAGGTCCGATCGTCATGAAAAGTAGTGGGTAGGTAGATACTGTCACTAGCATGCAAAATCTGAAATGATGTCATGATGACGTCATCGTAATTTTTTTTATGATTTTTGAAATTTTTGAAATTTCATTTTAATCACAATTTTACACAAAAAAACAAAACAGCCCTGTGTTTTGTCCACAAACACTGCACCAGATGTCTAGTTTTTTTTTTTTTTTCTTCTTTTTCAGCCAAATGCCCATAGCATTTGTACACGTTTTCTTTCTTACTGGCACTTTGGCTACTTTTATGCTGCCGATTGGCTTTAAACTTGGCAGACACTTAGACTAACTGCTCAGAATGTATGCCGCACATTTACGTCATGATGACGTCATCACGTGATTTTTTATGAATTTTTGAAATTTTGAAATCGTAATTTTTTTTTAAATATATCTAGCGAACAAAACAAGATATTTTCAAAATTCTTTTTGTTATAGCTTTGGTATGTCTCAAAGATATGCCCTAAAAAGGAAAAAAATGTGTGACGTCATGATGACGTCATCAAAAATGTGCTTTTTTAAAACACATATACGGATAGGTCCGATCGTCATGAAAATTGGTGGGTAGGTAGATACTGGCACTAGGATGCAAAATCCAAAGTGACGTCATGATGACGTCATCACGTAATTTGTTATGAATTTTTGAAATTTTGAAAATCGTAACATTCTTTTCAATATATCTGGCAAACAAAACAAGATATTTTCAAAATTCTTTTTGTTATAGCTTTGGTAGGTCTCAAAGATATGCCCTAAAAAGGAAAAAAATGTGTGACGTCATGATGACATCATCAAAAATGTGCTTTTTTAAAACACATATAAGGATAGGTCCGATCGTCATGAAAATTGGTGGGTAGGTAGATACTGGTACTAGGATGCAAAATCCAAAGTGACGTCATAATGACGTCATCATGTGATTTGTTATGAATTTTTGAAATTTTGAAATTGTAACATTCTTTTAAATATATCTCGCAAACAAAACAAGAGATTTTTAAAATTCTTTTTGATACAGCTTTTGGTATGTCTCAAAGATATGCCCTAAAAGGCGAAAATTGTGTGACGTCATAATGACGTCATCAAATTTTTTTTTTTAACGCATGTAAGGGTCGTTCCGATTAAAAATTTATACATTGAATTTTTCTCTACCTAATTCAACAATTTCGTGATCGTGGCTCACTCAAGTAGTAAGAAATAACAGGCATCTAAAAAATTGTGACCAAATTCAATATAACACAAAGGAATTCTGGGAAGGACAGAAACCATGGCTTTCATGTGACATGCTGTCTATAAAGAGTTGATCTCTAGTCTTTTTTTCAAGTCGTTAGACAAGTCGTAGGCAGATACTTACACCAACTGCTCAGAATGTGCGCCGAACTTTTAGGTCATGATGACGTCATCACATGTCACGTGACGTCATCTTAAAGGGCCATTTTTGGAAACCATATATCTACAAAAGTACTAGTCACATTAAGTTAAAACGTGGTATTTAGTTATGCCAGCATGTGTTAGATGAAAATGTATGTGACGTCATGGTGACGTCATGATGACGTCATCGGCTAATTTTCTATGATTTTTTTCATTTTTGAAATTTCATTTAAATCACATAATTTTACACAAAAAAACAAAACAGCCCTGTGTTTGTCCACAAACACTGCACCAGATGTCTAGTTAATTTTTCTGTGTTTCTTTCCATTTCTAAAACCATTAACCTAAACTACCTTACAAACTCCAACAGCAGGTTGTGTTGAATTTTGATGGGTTCAGGACTGTAGCGCCTCGGCACCATTACTTTTACATGGAGCTATGATGCCCCAATTTGTCCAAAGAATGTGCCATAGGTATACTGCACAGTGTTGGATTACGACAGGTTGAGGACACTTCCTAGTATAAATGCCTAGGGGTTAGGATTTAGCAGAGACCTGCTCACCATAAACAATTTCCGTTGATCATGACTGTTTTCACCAATCAAACTAGAATAGTAATCCCGACGTGCTTTATTCATCAAGAAAATGACATTATTTTTATTCAGCTTAAACAAGTCATAATCATGCTGGCACGGAGTTGTTCTCCATCTGTGTTCATATTTCCTACGCAACTTTGTTGCCGTTCTGACCTCATCGTTAAACCATAAAACACAAGGCCGAGCAATGAAAAAAATGTTCACAACTGGTGCATGCTGTTGAACAATAGAACTAAGAATATTATTATATGAAGCAGCAAAACGATCAAGATCACCAGATTTACACATTTTTAAAGGAAACATGATTTAGGATTTATATTGCATTATTCCTGCTTAAAACAATAAAGTATTATCTTGACAATGATATTTTGTGTCTAGAGACAATTATTTCCCAGATTAAATATGAGAAAACAATTTTTGAAAATGTTTGTCCAAGCTACTCCGCCCCCTGAGTGGGACCCTCATTAACATAAGTGTGTGACGTAGATCGAGGCACATTACCCATTCATCACGGGTATGCATTGTGTGTACATTTTACGGCGATTTGATCGGACGTTTATCGTGCAGAACTTTAAATGGCAACCAGATGACTTAAGAGGAAAACTCTGTAGAGAAGGTGTAACCAATGTCCGGCTTACTGACCCATTTGATGGTATATGTGGATGAATGGACGGACGATGACGGAGATTTTAGAATTTCATTTTTTCTGGCCTGCTCGTTTGCCTCTATATCTCAAAATGCCGTTAACTTTGAACAGCTGAAATTGCACATCAGTAATACGACAACGAGATGAATACCGAAGACGCAGAAGTTCATTTCTTGAATACATACATGTGCGCACTGAACCAGTAGAATTACAGCTGGATTGTGTAACGGACAAATCGAATAAAGTTCCACCATTATCGACAGAACAAGTGGATGTAGGTCCTGGGTTAGCAGCGATATCCATACAAATGGTAATATCCAAAGGAGGATCTTTACGTTGGATATAAACACACGTCTGTCCATGCTTGGACCATTTCACAATTATTTTAGTGTCCGACTACATGTGCCCTGTCAACTCGTACCTGAGTCAACTCGTACCCTATAATTAACTTGTACCCTATAGTTAACTCGTACTCTCTGTTGATGATTTAATATTTAACCCCTTGCGTACGGAAGACGCCAAAATGGCACACACAAAAACCAAAACAGTATCACCAGGCCGGATGACGCCATTTGCCGCTATTTGTGCAGTTTAAATCTATTGTTGGATTACTGTGTATGTTACGCTTGACTGCACAAGCACATTGTGGCCGTTTCGCTTGGCTGCAAAGGCCGGCGTGACACGCCTCCTGTAAATAACCGTACTCAAGGTCTTTATTAATATCTGAACCTTCTAAATGATATATTTTTATAGAGACTGGACGACAGGTAATAAATGCAGCTGTGAAAACGTCTTTAATGGAGAATGTCTTATAATAACCGATCAAATTTAACATAAATAATGTTCAACTTCAAAGGTGCTGGTGTCCCTGAAATAATATAAATCAGTAATAAACACAAAGCCAAGATCGTAACCTTGTCTTAATATAAAAGGCGGTTTACACTACATGACCCCCCATTTTTTTTCTTGCGCTGGATATTTTTGACAGCGCCGTCCCTTCGACAGAAGAACCGCCTCAGTAAATCGCTTTGGACAAGGTTTTACCTTTTTTTTTACCAAGAAGATAGTGGCACGTTCCGTGCAGTCGCCCAATCACAGGCTATTACGAATGTTGTGATATCTGGCCCGCCCTAAACAACCAATAAGTCCATATGAAGATGGCCAAGAATTGAGCCGTAGTAGACCAATCACTCAGTTCAGTGAGTCCACCTCGCACACGCCACTCGCTCCTATCCCTCCCTGTGTGCAGTGCACGTGCGGCTCTGTCGGGGCTCCTTCGAAATATCAATGCTGTTGCACGACATTGTAACTCGTAATTGTAGGCCTAATCATATAAACAATGCAGGATTATACCAAGCCTGGAACGATTGCGACATCGATGTCAAATTTGAGGCATTTGTTGAAACATCTACTTTTATACTGCATTTAATTTCAATTTTCTCGTGAGTCAATTGACGTGGAATCAAGTCAGATCTACGGCCGGCTTGCTGTACGTACGCGCAGAAAGTAAATCTTTCTTTTTTAAGCCAAAAGAAATAGTTCTGCTTCCGCTTACATGCCTTTGAAAAATAGGGTAGGTGGGTCAGATTTCTTTTTTGGGCCATTTCTTTTGTGTCCTGATTGATTGGGTGAATGTGCGAATTTCAGTCTGAACTATTTCCATTTACGCTACGAAAGCTATACAAAAAAATGGCCACAAAAACTTGCCATAATTAATGTCAAAAAATTTATAGTCGATAATTCTTTAAAATAATGGAGAATTTAGGTCATGCATACACATTACACACCACACTATGCACATACAACGCCAGCAAAGACGGGAAACTGGCCAACACTGTCCGGGAATGTCGGGGAAACACACTGCGCTATCACTTCAAGTACCGTAAGCGGTACAACCTCGAAATATATTCATGAAAACGGAAAATACATACAAAGACAAGAGAGATCAAGTTCTGTGAATTAATTTAACTTGCAGAAATCTTCTTTCTCCATCGATGTTTATTTGGCATTTTTACGATGTCAGATCTGACCTGGAACTGCAGTGCACTCTGCAGTGTTATGCTAATTGTTGGTCGGCCATAATGCATATAGACTTGTTGCCGCATTTCCATCATCGGGAACCAGTACAGCATTACACACGTGTTTTCACCATGGTGATAGGAAATCACACACTGAAGGGAACTTGTAATCGCGAAGAAAACTTGTAAAAACAACGAAGGTTCTTCTAAAAAAATAGCAAATGTAAGTAGGCAAACAAATTACAAGCATTTTTGACGTAAATATGTTGTTGAGAGGCATTTTGTGAAGACGGAAAATACAACAGGATTATTTGTTTTATTGATTTTTTTATTGATTGTTTTACTTGCCGATAAAATTGTTAGGGTCGCGGTAACCGGAAGCAGAACTATTTTTGCGGGGGCCTTAGCGGCCGCACGGTGCACACAAGGACATTACATTAGACAGTGGTTTTTTTCTGAACGGTCCACTTTCGGGTACCCGAGAACCGAAAATAGTGTGGCATTCGGGTACCGGATCCAAAATTACCCGTGAACGCACAGCCCTAACTAAGACGTAATTTTTACGTGTGTCACCACTTAGGAAATGTAAGCACAGCGTGATGTAATTTCTACTGAAGGCGGTATATTAGGCCAAATAAAAAAAAATACATGTTTAGCGTCCCCGCCCACTTCCTTTTTTGAAGCTGCCTGCTTTTTTTTTTTTTTTTTTTTAAATGAAAAAACACGAAAAAATGAAGAATATTTGATCTTTTTCGAAAAAAAAAAAAATCCCAAAACAAAAAGTCGTATTTTTAGACTCTAGCATCACCTGGTGTATGCTGGCGGCCATCTTGAAAAATAGCCCAGCCGGACGTCTTGGAAAATGTGTCGAGCGGCCATTTTGAAAAAAAAAAAAAGGGCCTCCTCCTTCCTATTTTTCAAAAAGGCAGGACGTTAAACATGTTTTTTTTTTTATTTTGCCTTACACTAAGTTTTTTTCTTCTCATTTTTGCTGGTTTGATGTTTGCAGAAGGCGCCCAGTTCCACATTCTGCTGCTGTCGCCCTCGGATGGTAGACTTGACCTAGTCCAGACAGCGGGGGACTACTGCTATGCTGTGGCCAATCGCATACTTAAACCAACCGACATTAGCCCGGACTTAGTCAACTCTATGTTGCATTGTAAGCATTTAGAACCGCATACATCTATTTTGTAGACCTGGAGATTTGTAAATTTGTGTACGTGTCATCTCCTGTTTATAGGCAATAAGCCAAATTGGAATAACAAACGGACTGTACAGGTGCTTGTGCAGTCAGCCAAGTTTAGATGAATGCAGTGAACAAGGCAATGGGAAAACTGGTATCCGAATTGGAGGTTTACACTTTTTCACGCAGATTGCCTCAAAAGAAAGCAAAAAGAACATTTTACAGATCATTTAATAGGGAGACAGAGCTGTCATCTGGTAAAAAAATATCAGCAAAATGTCTTTCACTGTTACTACATGTAGGGCTGTTGTCGACAGGCCTTTTGTCGACAATGTTGGTGACAATGACATTTTTTCCGACATGTCGATACAAATGACTCATTGGCGACAACAAAAAAATGAAATAAAAAACATCACACGCAATTTGTGTGCAAACCGATTTTTGTGCGAGCTGTCCCAATACATAGCCTGGGGAATTTCTGGTCACACTGCGCATGGCCCCTTGCTTTATACATGTACATGACACATGATATTTCCAAATTGAAACATTGCCAAGAACGGGATCGGGGCTTGCAGAAGAACAGCATTTGTTGTTCTAAATAATAAATTTACTTTACCTTAAACTATGAACGTCGGAAATGACAAGGAATTCAACAATTATTACAGTAAAGAAGAAAGGTAAGAAATCGGACTTCACGTCCGCGTTTCAGTAATATAAGCAACGTTGTACAATGTAGTCAATGCCCGAATTATTTACCTGACTTGTAACTTGCTTTTGTCGACAATTTGTCGACGTCAGAGTTTTATTTTAACGACAACAGCCCTAACTGTTATTTTTTTTGCTTCAGCCACCAAAGGTTTCCCCGACCCGGACATGCTGGTGCGGTTTGGCCAGACAGAGTCTCTTCTTGGCTACCTCCCGTGGCAAATCCGTCTTACTGAGATCTTGTAAGCGATTTTATTACCCATCCTTTTTTTTGTTGGTCACTTTAGAAGATGTTGTTAAGGTTACGTCGCAAGGCATTAAAGTAAAGTTGTATTGTGTATTTTGTCACACAGCAATGATAATATTGGAAACACGTTGCTACATATATTTTATGTGGTCGGTTCATTACTCAAAAGTCCTTACGGGAGTCGCATGATTTTGGACAGATGCATGTATTCCTGCACCGGATTCTGAGTTTGTAAGAAAATATAATTAAAATATTAACAACTTCCAAAGTGCTCCGTATGTACAATAATTTGTTTCAAGCAGCATACTTAAATGTAGTGTAAACGATTGGTAATCCTCCAATTGTTTTTTTTACTGAATTATTACGAAATACCTTACTAGACTGTAAGTCAATAGCAAACTCAATCATCCTGTGAAATTATGGCACCTGGTGTGCTGTCGTTTTCAAGAAAAGTTGAAATTTATATCGTTTCTTAATGATTGTTCTGCATAGCAATCGTTGGAAAAAATAGCACATTTTTAAAATACTGCCCTCTATTGACCGAATGTAGTTAGCCCGCTTTGCGTCTATAATGGGTTAACAATCCGAAAATGGGCGCAAGGTTGCAAATATAGTACTAAGTGTGTGTCGCGTAGTGTACCGAAGCGACGGGTCGTAACCAGTCGGCTCGCGTAGTTATGTGACCAATTGAAAACGATCCTGTTTACAAAAATTGGGCTTATTTTACAAGAGGGCGCTATAACAAATCCAGTTAACTGACGCCTGACGGTTGAAAACGAACGCCGTTTTTCAAGGTGTTATTTTCGCCATCCAAGAACACAAAGCTTTGAACAGGTCAGTGAAACGGTATTTCCTATAAAATACTAAACACCCAAATCCGCCCATTTCTGAAAATTGCAGCAATGACCACATGTACACTTCCTTTAAAGACACATATTGCCCTGATATCCCCCTAATTTAATCTTTTTGGTATTAAGTTACCGAAACTATTTCCAATGTCCGAGCGTAAACATTCCACTGGAATCAGTGTGAAGGTGGAATTTGTGTTGGGGATGAAGTGTTACCCGCTGCTATATTGGATTCGGACCGGCCAGCCAACTTAGACAAAGCTGTGGTCGAGTTGTTAAGATGTCTGCACAACTAAGCAAGAGGTCGTGTACACATTTTTTACCCACAGGCCCTTGGGAAGCACTGAGCATAAAGTGCTTAACGTCCTTAACCCCTTGAGTACGGTATTTTACAGGAGACGTCGGGGTACCGCTGCGGCTCTGGCCACAATGTGTTTGTGCAGTCAAGCGTAACATATACACAATAATCCAACAATGGATTGAAACTGCACAAACAGCGGCCAATGGCGTCATCCGGCCTGGTGGCACTGTTTAATCCAATGATGGATTGAAACTGCACAAACAGCGGCCAATAGCGTCATCCGTACGCAAGGGGTTAACCCCCCTAGGCATTTTTACTAGGAAGTGTCCTCAACATGTCAAAATCCAACACTGTGCAGTATACCTATGGCACATTCGTCGGACAAATTGGGGCATCATAGCTCCATGTAAAGTAATGGTGCCAAGGAGCTACAATCCTAAGCCCATCAAAATGCAACACAACCTGCTGTTGGAGTTTGTAAGGCTTGGGGTAGTTGGGGTTAATACACTACGTCGGGAAGGGGGGGAAAATAAAACCGCTCTTCCAATTTACATCATCCCTGAACCAAATTCCATCTTTATAAGCTTAGTGTGTTTCCATCAAAGTTGCAGTAATAGGTTGGCAATAATAGAGTACCGAAGTGATGACGTCAATGCAATGTTTGGAACCAGAATACTTTTGTTATTTTGTGTCAGTGTGTTTGCATGACTGGCTGTTAACAAAGGAACAGTCAAAATCTCCATTCGTTTGGAGCCAGTTGTCGTGCCAACTGACGTCAGACTTCGGTACTCTACAGTGGTACTTTCCTCACCTTGCATCTCCTTGACCCGGGTTCAAATCCCACCAGGACCATGTGGGTTGGGTTTTCAGTCCCTGCCCGATTACGTTGGTTCCCCTACCTCTAAAACTGAACATTACTTTGACTTCACAGGTTGCTCCAGGCGTTTGAGGGACAGTGTGATATGCAGTTTTGAGGAAACCTTGGTTTCAATACCAGAAATAAGTAAAAATTAATTAACTTGGAAAATGTTCCCTTTTTAAATTTCTTTTTCATGTCACAGATCCATGCCAACACATTGGAGTATAGGCTACGGGTCATTCCTAGACATCCTACACAAATACGCACGGACACAGCAAAGATTTGGGAAGTAACAATATTTGGAAATTCATCAATTATTTTTTATGCAGTGTTATGCATGTTATGCATTAATTTGTATCAGGGCCCAATTTCATAGCGCTGCTTAACACCCTCGTCCATTTCATAGGCTGAGTTCGGGCGGTCTGTTCTTAACACGAGTTCCTTGCACTCGGAACAAGATCACACACCACCTACCAGTCGGGGGTTTACAAGAACATGACGTAATTTGACGCGACGTAGAAGATGACCAAAGATGGCGGATGATTTGACGAAGCATGAAAGTCGGCGTAATGTTGCCTAAAATTCCCTTCCAAACGTTTTGAAAAATGAAGCTTTTTCTGAACAAACTAGGGGAAAATGCAGTCTAAATATTGTGCTTCCGTTCAATTATTTTGCATCTGAAATTCAGGTTTTTGAAACGAATGCTTGAATAACGTACATGGGCGCAGCCATTACATTTTGCGTGGTTACCAGCGATAGATGGCGCTCTTGGCTATCAGACATTCTTTGGCGTTCGAGCGGCCGGAACACGAACGAAGACACGAGTTGTTCTTGAGCAAACAAGAACAACCCGCCCGAACTCAGCCATAGAGACTGTAAGCAGTAAGCACAGCGAAGAGCCCGCTAACTTTAGAAGCAGGATTTGCTTAAATTAGTGACGCAACAATATAAATCTCCATGCACGCGCAAGCGTTAGCACGACTTGGCCATGAAATATGCTAATGCTCAACTTTTCTGCTTTACCGTTAAGCAGCGCTATGAAATTGGGCCCAGGTAATATTTTTTTTTTACCGGGAGTCAAAATCGTATATGGGTATATTTATGGCCATTCCAAATTATAAGGCTGCACAAGCATGTTGCTGTAATATCCCTAAAGACTGGATGGGCGGAGTTTGTTCCTTTTGACCAATAGACTGAACCATTAAGCCACGCCCCCTTGAAATATTGACCAATCTCAGCCACCTGCACCACAAGTATGCGCACATGTCAAACTTTTGTCAGAGTTGTAATGGAGTCCCTGCAAGTCCTTTCATAAAGCTGGTCACAAGTAACTGGATGAACAATGACAAAGGAATGCCTTTGTCAATGCTCATTTCAATAGCTTGTGATTATGACTGGAGGGCTTGTGATGGACTTGCAGGGACTTGCAGGGACTCGAATACATCCCTGAGATTTGTGGAGTAGATTGCAAGGAAAATGTTGTTTTTCATTCATTCAAACAATGCTAAAAGCCACAAAAAGAAAAAGGAATCAAAGATACAAGAGGTGGGAATTAAAATTCTTCTTGAAGCAGAAAAGATCGCAAGATGAAGGAAACATGCATCAGGCCCAAAATAGATACAAAAACGAGGGAAAAAGCTATTGCAATTATATTGGCATAACTTTTCGTTCTACATCTAGAGACAGCTAGAGTGTATTGGTGGGGAACAGGCGTAAAGCCAAGTTTCATAAATCTTTATTTATTTGTGATTTTGTTTTGTTTCAAAGGTGCTGACGATAATTCCATTTTATTGATAATTGTTAAGTGAAGGGAGTTGCTTTTTATAGTAAAATAATGTCATGAGTTAATTTTAGATGCTATTGTTACACTTAAATAAATAGGCGTAAGTTCATGTATACATAGTTTTGGGCGGTTCCGGCGGTTCCCAATATGGGAACCGCAACCACGAGTCCAATCTTTTCAAGAACCTGGTACCTGCTATACTCAGTTCCGTCTCCAAAAGAATTGATTCCATAGTAAATTGACCTATCGCTGTTCACGACCATTGGACAAACAAAAAACATTCCAAATACGCGCCCTATTCGTTGAAACGCAATACGCGAATGCACGTCAAATTTAACGCTCAACCGGCCAGTTATCACGTTTTCGTACTAATCTTGTTTGCAACACATTGGCCAAGCTGGCCGTCTAGCGTAGTTTGTTCTGTTTATATTTTTGAAAGTTTTTCCTATTCTCGGATGGTGAAAATATGTGAGTGGGGTCCGGGGAGTCTGCATTATTCAGATACGCCATTATAGGACTGGAAAAATGGGAAAAGCTATTTTTCCCACTTTTTGCAATAAGTGGTCACACGAAAGTCTGCATGTACAAACGTGGGCAAACTTGTCAGAAATCTGAGACAACTCTTGTATTCGGTCAGAGAGAGCGTGTATGCAATGATTCGCCGTACTGCGCGTTTTGTGCATCGCATCCACGTGCTGCACGTGTGTAAAGTTGTTCAAGGGGGCGTGGCTAACTCACAAATGGCGATAGGTCAATTGACCTATCGCCGTTTACGAGTTAACCACTCCCCTGAGACAACCCTATGGGAATTTTGTGTGGTAATTTTTGTTTGTCTCAGATTTTGCGCGTTCCACGTGGAATTGTAATTGATGTGATTGGACAATAATGCACAAGCTGCGTCGACGCGATTCGACTGCGATAGGTCAATTACCCATTCTCTGTGCACAAAGCCGAGAATCGGTTTCATAACTATAGGAATTTAATCACGCGAAGGCAAATCAAAACAAGTAAAGGCTGTGTAGTGTACGTCATTCTATTTTACAAGGAACAGAAAATAAAGTAATAAATGCTAAGTTTGCTTTCAATAACACAATCACCATAGTTTATCAGGAAAAGAGACACGCATTTGAAACCAAATATGTAGTGGAATATGTATTGCATGTCAAAATCCACGGACGTCACAAGGTGACACCGTCAATTCCAATGGCTTATGTTTTTCATAATTTTCCGGGAGCCGATTCCGACTTGGAACCGGCGCCCAACATTAATATGTAATCATCTCGGCAGTGATTAAGTTCAGTTCATGAATTTGACAAAAAGCAATACATTGATGGGTTTTTCTTTAGAAACTGGTGGACTAGGACCGTTGTAAGACATGCCACGAATCTCGTCATTTTATTGTATTTATAAATCAAACTCGGAATTGTACAGTAGTGTGTATGATGTTTGAAAAGTGGAAATTGATATACGTGTACATTGTACACTTTTACAGAAAGCCAGCAAATTGAGTTGTCGTTTTTGTAAGCTGGGCCGCCTACCTCACTTGTGGATAAAGATTTCACCAGTAATGCTTGTGAATCAAGCTGGCTGGTAAATTATTACATGTAGCTAGATATGTCTGGTTTTCTTTTCCATCATGTGGAATTTAGTAAACAAAAATCAAGTTGCCCCAAAAGATCATATAGTTTTTCGAACAGCTTTGACGATATGAAAAGGAACATTTTTTCCCAAACTTAGACTGTGGGGTAATTTTTAATTTTTTTATATGAGTAAAAAAATTCAAAATTTAAAAAGCCAGTCTTTTATTGTATAAATAACAATGCAACAATGCACTGTGCATGTAAGCTTGCAAAATTCCATTGGCTTATTGGAAGGGTCAAAGTTTGACAGTACTGGTAATTTTGAACTTTGAACTGCAGCATGAAATGTTTACAATGCATTGTACTGTGAATGGTTGGTAAGACGAATATTACAAATAACTGAATGATACATGCAGTTTGTAAGCAAAGTGGTTATTACTAATTTACTAATGGTGTGGAACCCTGGTCGTTTTGTCGGCGAAAGGGAAAAATGGAACACAGAAGCCCTGAGTGATGGTGTATAGTAACACGTTTAATAGAAAAATATTCAAATTGAAATGGCATACAAACGTTAAGAGACGACACCCCACTTTTCAATTTATTTTTCCGGACGGGAAAGTTTTCGGGGCACTCACACCCTGTCAGCAATTATTGATGACGTGCCCCCAATTCAAAAAGTGTCTAAGGATACCGCTTTCTCTCCGTCCAACGTACATGTAGGTGGTGGTCTGTGGTAAAGCAATTTGATTACATCATTACAATTAAACACTCTCGCTCTGGCTGTTTACATCAGTATAACCAATCAAATGGATAACAACTTTTAAAACAAGAAATGAAAAAACTGAATTATCCCCGAGTCCAATATGTCAACCCTGCTCAGTTGAAAACGAAAAAGAAAAATACATAGTGTTCTCCACGAGGGGTTTTAGCAGGGCAGGCCGCCCTACCAAAATTGTATGCTGCCCCGCTAAACATTTTTACATTGGATTTCCTCCACCGTCTTCACAGTTTATCTAAGTACGAAGAAGTTTGCCAGCATTAACATTCAGCAGTATTGCAGTAGCGTTTATAATAATCGAACAGATCTGGACGCAATGTACTATGCATTCACATCATAAAACTATACACGTTCCAATCTCCATGGTAATATCATTTTCACTTTGTCGCGTCGAGAACCAGTTTACCTAAATTACAATGTTCCGTAACACTTGAGGGCGTCTTTTTCTCTCATGAAAATACCTTATTCATGCGCGCTGTGCCCACGTGCATGTTTAGCTCACCTTTTGATGACCAAACCCTCTCCCCCTAAAAATCTTGCCTTCATTTCAAGTTGTAAACACGAGCAAATTTGATTCAAAGAGTCAGAAGAAAGTGGCCAGGAAATGCCTCAGATTGCACCACAGAGCATCTAGAATCCAAAATTTTCCGGGGCCCTTTAAGCGAGCCCCGGACCCCATGGCGTAAGGGATTCGCGCTCCGCGCTCACATTGTGTCTGCCGCCCTGCTAAAATTTAAGGCTGTGGAGAACACTGATGTAGTAGTAATAATTGAGAAGCCAGAACTTAATTCTGGCATCAACCGACATTTAGCCTATTACATGTAGTTAATCCAAGCCCTCAAAATGTAGCATTAAAATTACCTCTAACCTTACCCCATACTAAGTCCTAGCCTCAACTCACCCTATTTTTTACCCTAAGTTTGGGACTGCTGAGCATGTGCAGTACAAAAGTCGGATTTTGAGGTAGTCTGATAGTCACGCTACACCGGCGGGAAGAGCTTCCACTCTTAAGGAAATTATAAAATTGAGCAAATTCTACAATATTCTCAAAAATTTGTTGTTTTTATTGAATATCCAGTCAGTTTCAGAATGACTTGAAACAAGACTAGTAGAATAAAACTTGATAAAAGTTGATCTTTTTTTCAAGAGACCGGATATTTTGAGCACTGTACTGACCTCTGCTTACCCTCTAGCAATATTGGCATTTTTGCCCTTCATCGCCATATTTTTATGAACACTGTACTCAGTGTTGTCCCGAGAAATTATTAGGAAAATATCACTCGGGCGGGACTCGAACCCACTACCTCCTGCTTTCTAGTGCAGACGTCCTTCCACTCGACCACCGAGCTTGTCGGAGTCGGTTGGCTGGTTCAAATCTGATACAGCAGCGGGTACCGCAACCAAACTATTGAATTTCATAAGATGGAATTGAATTTACATCATTCCGACGCATGAATACTGTAACAATGATTGTAAAAGCAACAAGCTGCAGTAAGGAATCCCCGGTATTTTCATCGCCATTTTCCGTTTGCACGCCTTGGGCTTGGATTTTTTGTGATGAATCACGGTGGAGTATTCAATGTTCCTAAAAAGCGACTTGTGTTTGGGTAAGATCAGAATACCACTCCTTCCAGAAAAGACGGTATCTTCTTGTAGAATATCGGTAGCAAACATAGTTGTTATCCCACCAATGCAAGAGAAAATCCAAGAAGGTTGAGTGGAACCCCTGAATCTTTTGACAGTTCAAGACAATGCTTTAGTTTAATGGTAGATGCTGCACAGAGTCCGGTTAGAGTTTTAAATGTGGGATCTGAAGTTTCAGTATTACCTAAAGAAAATACCGGGGATTCCTTACTACAGCTGTTGCCGTTGCTTTTACAATCATTGTTGCAAATAAGGAAAGTGGTATATTAGGCTTTTTTGGAGGTTAAAAACAAAATGGGGGGGGGGGGGAAATGAAGAAAATTTGCCCTTAGGATAAGGAAAATTTCAGTTTAATTGTGAAAATCTGCCGGCGGGTGTAGGCCAGTTGATGCCCGAGCGTATTAATTCATCACAACTTGTGCCGGGTAGAGGAGGCAAATCGCTTGATGCCGATGAGGCTCGTGTCAAAACTCGGTGGCTTCCCTAGTGCCATCTCTCCCAAAACCTTGCCCAGGAGGGGAGCCATCTTGAACCCTGTGCCTGCATGCAAAACAGAAAGAAAAAAAATAAAGCAATCGTTGTTATTATTGTAATTTTTTTCCCCCCTATATTTGGCAGGTCAAAAAAAAAAAATTATAAAGAGGAAGTTCATAGAGAAGTATTGCAAAATCAAACAAATTATTTCTGCCATTTCTGCTGGTGTCATTTGTCTAAAAGTCGTTGCTGCGGGCAGCAAACAAATCGACGTCATACGACGAACTCCCCTTTTGTGTCTAGCACTAGGCACAAAAGGTTCATCCTACGACGTTGATTTGTTTGCTGCCCGCAGCGACGACTTTTAGACAAATGGCACCAGCGGGCTGTGCTGCGCTAGAGGGACTTGATAAAAATAGTTCTTAAAAGTCATTTTATGGCAGAAATAATTTGTTATATTTTACAATACGCAATCTACATACAAATAAAACAAGCGCGAATTCGTGCAGGACCGCGTTGTTGGCGACTTCCATTTGACAGTTTCGTCATAGACTTTGCGTGTGTGAGAGTTTCGTCAAGGAAAACTGTCACGTGACTAAACAACAACGCTACTTATAGAGCCCCGTCTGCGATGCGACGCGGCTAAAAATCAATACATTTTCAAATCGAATTGCTAATTTATTAGCTTGGTGCTAGGTAGTTCTCCAGAAAGGAGGTTTTGATGAGAGATTATGAGCTTTCCACTCGGACATTCAGCCGGGAAAAAAATCAACCGACGATAAGTGATAGATTTGTTAAGTTTCAAATGTTTAAATTAGGAGTGCGGTGCTCCCAAATTCCTACAGTAGTGTGCATTAATCTTTTCATGTAGAATATAGTAAAACAGAAATATTGTGTACAGTCGAACCCTGATAATAAGAGCTCTGTTAATACAACATCCTGCTTTCAAGGAAAAAAATAGGTCCTGGGTCTTTGTTTCCATTACTGATAATACAAGGTACCTGTTATAACAAGGTAAATTGTTCCAAGGGCCTTGTTATAAAGGTGTTTGACTGTATTATAGAAAGACCACAGGAAGACCAAAGAGAATGTTCAGTGTTTGTGTTTTGGTTTGTTTTTTGTGTGGTTTTTCTAAGGGGTGGTTTTTTTCACTGCGAAATAGTTTCTTACATAATTTGTTAGGGGAAACAGTGAAATGGTGTTGTATCGTACTTGTACACGTAAATGAACAAACAAAGAGAACAAAATAGGATATAAATATATGTCACAAATAGACACAGGGAACCTGTGGGCAATCTTGCACCCCCTTCCCCCCCCCCCCCCCCCCCCCCCTCCTCCTTTCCCCCTCTGGAAATTTAGGATTCTCTCGTTCTATTTTTAAACAACTAATAAGGGGCCGAGGCCACGTCATCTCTGGAGTGAGTTGACAAGCGTCAGTTTGGACGTAGCTTTTGAAAGCATCGCCTATTAACCCTTTTCCTTACCACATTGTTTATTGGCGTATCTTCCCCCAGTACCACATTCTTTGTTCAGTCAAGCATAAAACCACTTACGCAGAAAAAGCAGCTGACTGCTTGTTGGATGGTTGTATTTTCAACCAAAGATTTCACCCTCAAGAATTGATTGAAAAGAAAAAATGTGTGTAATGTTTGTTCCATGAAAGTCATAACTGCTAAAATAGCAAAGTTACGGCCGTTTTCTTTTCTAGCCCACTTTATCAAAACACGGACAAATTGCACTCCATACACATAACTGCACAGGGAAACTTCGGATACAGTTTTCTCAAAATATTGTAATGGTGACAAATGAATTTGATAGCACCATTGGAAAGATCCGAACAAGCTCTTTCTGTTGGTACAAAGATCATGTATGGACAGTGAAAAACACAAGCACTACAGTTCATTGAAACATGGTGAATATATTTGTTGTTTGGATACCCTGGTGTGTGGTTTCCTTGTCGAGTAAACGCGACATTGGTATTAAGGAAAGGGTTAAAACTGGACCCTTTTCCAATTTTCCACAGGATTGGGGGGGGGGGGGGGGGGGAGTTGTTCGCCTTGCCGGTGCCCCGCTCTAGCTATGCCACTGACACTCACCCGACATTGAACAGCCGATAGCAATATTTGAATGCAACGGGTGGGTACCAACGATCAGCTCTTCCTTTGCCGTGCACTGTGAATGACAGAAACTCACGTATTATCTACAAAGATCAACACTCAACAGGACCAGAGTATGGCAAACTATTTCTGGGACCACCTTGGGTTACTCATAAAAAATGATCATGCTGGCCAAAATTGCCACGAAGGCATATATTCTGAGTCGTTTATCCACAGCCATTTTCCGTTGGAATATTACCTATGGTTTTGCTTGCACATCTCATTTGGGAGCAATTTGAGAGTTCCATTGCATGATGATCAGGGGCCAATTTAATGGCGCTGCTAAGCAAAAAGATTTGCTTAGCATGAAAATTCTTCCTTGCTAAATACAGGATTACTAACCAAATGTTGATGTTATTAAAGTGTATCGCTTGTGGCTGGCATTCAGCTGTTTGCTAAGCATGAAAATCCCATGGCATTTTGGCTGGTAACCTGTTTTAACTAAGCAAGATGTTTTGGTGCTAAGCAAATTTTTATGCCGAGTAGCTCTGTGAAATTGGCCCCATCAGGTCCGAATTTTTAGCATGTGCGCAACACTACCACAAAGTGCTTAAGCGTCGTACAAGTTGCATTTACTGTATTAAAGTGGAACGTGCAATTTGTAGTAGGCTAGCCCGAGTTATAGCGACTGACCAATTTTGGGGTATTTAAAAAAAATTAAAAATTCTGAGTGGAACTCGTCACCGAGCGGTGCACACAATTGGACTACAAAAAATCCCGTTTGTCCTAAAATATCTATTGTCGGAAAGATCCTTACAAAGTAGAATCTTAAAACATACAAGACCATCCCTTGGAAAAGACCTGTTCGTCTGCAAGTCACTGCCGAAAATACTTTCGGGGACGGAAGTTTGGTACGGAAAAGTTTTTCGTCAATGATTTTCAGACAAACAGCGCTTTGTATCATATTCTACATGATCTTTCCACCTTTCCACCTTTCCGATCCAAGCCCTAACCCTATCCCCAAGGATGAACGCTTTTTTGTCGTCCAACTGAGCACCTCAAAAGGCAACGTGTCCCTTACAGTAAGAACCAGCCAATGCGCAACGTGTTTATACCGTATACAAACAAGGTTCGATGATGGCCGGCTCTGGTTCTAAGCCCGGCAAGTGCGTCTTCACAAACGCCTTCATTCCTTCGATGTCCGTTTGCCTTTTGTGGGCCCCGGACTCTCGACGATCCGGATCAATCTCGTTCCATCGCAGGTGATAGTTTATCTGAAGAACAAGAAAATGGGTAAGTTTTGATAAATCCGTAAAACAAGAATTTGATCAAGCAAACTTGAAGGGACACTGGTTTTATAAGTAATTTTGAACAATTTTCAAAATGAAAAAAAATAGGCCGTACCGGTGGTCTACCAACTGGGCTATCTTGCCCTATATTTGGATGAATTGCAAAATTTGTTTGCGGGACTACGGTGTATATAAATGTTCAACTGCAACCGTATATTAACCAGTTCGCGTCGGATGACGTGTATACACACAAAGGTTTTGCGGTATTCAGAACGGATGACTGATAAACACACACTCGATCTAGGCCGGTAATATCTGTCAGCGACCTGCAATATCAGGCTGTGCTACCCGCAGATTACGGCCTGATTCCACCTGATGGCATCGAGGTTCGTGAAAAATAATCCCGCGCCTGGGTCCGGTAAATGTCAAAATTATCCCGGCGTGAACTGGTTAATTTGATCCATGTCTTTGCTAAGTTTGCAGAGTAGGCCTATATATAAACTTACTTTCACGAGTCCAGGATACTCTCTACTTGGGAATACAACGATTTTGTTGTCACCGTTGTCATCCAGATCACACATCAGGAATGGAATCTTACTGTGTGAACCAGCCACCTTTTCTTTGAAGTAACAAACATTTACTCTCCAGGCCTGACAGGGAGAGGCAAAACCTAAAGTTATCCCCGGAATTGAAAATGATTATAAAATACAGTAATTTCCAGCTTCTACAAGAACATTTTGAATGTCTAACTTCTGAACGAATCAATGCTATGCCAATAGCTTTTTCCCCTCGTTCTGTATCTCTATGGAATTCTTTGCCTGGTGCATGTTTCCCTTCATCTTACGATCTTTCCTGCTTCAAGAGGAATCTTAATTCCTACCTCTTGCATCTTTGATTCTTTTTTCTTTTTGTAGCTCTGTACCTCGAGTGGCTTTTGGCCTTGATCGGGGCGAACTTGCATTTAAAAAAGATGGAAGAAAATATTATTTTGGAAACAAAAACCAAAAAGCGTGTTCACTGCACTCACTTTAGATTTATGTGCTACGCATGAAGATTGATATTCCATAATACTGTAGGAATTAAGAGTGCCCCACTCCTAATTAAAATTTGAAACTTATTAAATGTTACTTAGGCCAAACAAAAATTGCTGTGTTGCCCTCGGACCGACTGACCGTAAAAATCCACACAGAATCAGGGTCGGCGTTTGTTTTTTGAAAAAAATTAATAAAGTATCAATGAAAGCATAACTCAGCCTCTCTGTCTCAAAAGGTGTTTGTATTTGATGTACCTTCTTTACTTTAAGCGTATTTTCATGTAAGAAATGAAACCAGGGGGTTCGTCCAACGTTTAGGCCTAAACACGCCCGGGTGAGCGTGAAGATGACTTCGATCCATCGCACTCATCAAAGCTCCATTCGGGCTTAAGAGTAGCCTGGCTAAAAACCATAAACTTTGGGTCTGGGGAGGTCTAGCAAGAAAAAAACTAGGACAGCGCATGTGTATAATGCTATGTACATACAACCAATTCAATCTCTTTTAGAGATGTATAAATATATTGTCAAATCGAATCTGCAAAAACTTGAAGCCAAAACTTAGAATACTTCCATTTGGTTTGCTTCTCGGTTAATCAAGAAGTCGGTGGCGAAGCCAAAAAACAAACTTTTCTGACCAACCGACCCTCTTTTCCAATTATACCTGTCCGAGGGCAACACAACAATTCCTTTTTGGGGCCTTATCATTGGCCGATTTGTTTTGTTGGAAACTATTGTTAAAAAATTAGTAATTCAAAATGTGTTTTTCCGGGTGATGCATAAACCTCAAAGCATGAAAAAAAAAAATGGTAGACTTTTTGACTACTGTCTTGTAATGGCTAAGTTTAAGGATATACTGTCTGTGCTCTTTTTTGAGTGTGGTTCTTGGTTTCAAAATGTAATTTTCTCATTTCATTCGGTTGCCATAAATAATTCAATTTTCTGGTGAACGCAGATCTGCATCTTGTTCATAATTATCACAAGAAATAAATATTGGAAATGTATGAGTACGCCAACTGTTCAATGTTTATTTTCCTAAATAAATCTATTTCACCAGGCCTTTCAAATCATACCTTGAGAGGAAGATCAAGTCCCAGTGGTCTGAGCAGGCTGGGGGCCCAGGGTCCTGGGGCAAGAACGACTCCTTTGGCCCGGTACAGCCCTCCTTGCTCAGTGTGGACGTCCACTACCGGCCCCGGTACAATTCGCAGCACTTTGGCACCGTCACGTATGGTACCCCCATGCTTCACAAAATGGTTCTATCAAAACCAGGAAAATGTGACGAATAATATCCCCAACATGATGGAAAACCACGAGGAAAACTTTTATTTTATCAAAAGAGATCCGTATAAATAAATACCTAGTCAGTTTCCCTTGTGGATTTTTTGACGAATTATAAGTTAAAAAGTCGTATCCTCATTGAGTGATCGCCACAATGTCGCTTCCCAGGTTGTATCGTAAAATTGGGCGTGATCCCTGGCTATACGGCATTCTGGGTTTATGACTTCTGACTAGCTCCCAAAATACTGACAATTTGGGAGACCGCCAACATAGGGCAAGATAGCTCAGTTGGTAGAGCGCCTGTACGGTAACCCGGAGGTTGCAGGTTCGAATCCCGCTCCTGCCAGTTTCTTTGTTCACTTTGAAAATAAATAAATATCCGTTCGGGTGGGCGCTAGTCAGAAGTCATAAACCCAGAATGCCGTATAGCCAGGGATCACCCCCAATTTTACGATACAACCTGGGAAGCGACATTGTGAGGATCACTCAATGATACAACTTTTTAACTTATAATTCCCTTGTGGATTGTTTGACTAAATAAATATCTGTAAAAAAGTAAAACGTCGTGCTGCCATGGCGATGTATGAATGAATGCAACAGCAGCAGCAGCAGCAGCAACAACACACCCACTCGTACACCCCACGTGCAGGGGGGGGGGGGGGGGGGGGGCTAGTAAACTACTGGATTTGAGCCGACAACCTATACCTGCAAAGACTGTACAGCTTTATGGGCGTCTATAATCAAGCATTCATCTTGCAAGAAAGCTGCCCAGCCGTCAGGAATCTCCAACATCGGGTACTTCTTTTTTAGCCGAGCCTTGTCGAGTTTGCCGAGCTCGGAGCACGCCAGGCCCGAAGACCGGTTGACGCTTAACTTGTTTTGAAAAACCTCATTCCTGGAGGGAGTTGTCAGCAGCATGGATACTGAGCTGCATGCACAGGCAGAAGAAAATAAAAAGGAACAGAAGGAAAGACTATGGTCTAAAATGAGTACTTTCAAAGCTGTATGTCCGTGCACTCACTGGAAATTTCAAAAATCGAATTCCCCCTGCCAACGAGTTATAAAAGAAAACTGTCTTTTTGAACAAAAAAACAAAAACACTTAATTACAACACCGTGCACTCTGTGTGGATATAGTTTTGTGCGACGCTGGAAGACTCCTGTCTGCATTTTTGTCTGGGTTTTTTTTACAGACGGGAACAATAACCTCCGTCCACAAAAAGTTACCGTTGACAAAAATGCTGCATTTGACACTGCTAAGCGCCGTAACTTTTCTATTAAAATAGCATCAGAGTCGTATCTGCACGTGCATATCTATTTTTTCGAATATTTAAACCGGCGAAAAGGTTTTCAAATATTTGGTTGACGATCGAATATTCAAATATTCGGTATATTCGGGACAGCCCCTCCCCCTCCCCCCCCCCCCCCCACCAATACAAAAATCAGTTGCAGCTTAAAGGTGAATCTGGGTTGTTTATTCCTGATATCATTTTCAGTCCCTTAGGCAGGATTTTCGATCAAGGGAGTGTGTTATCCAAATTTTCCAAATCAAATTTTAAAATTGACATAAAACAATTACCCCAAATTATTTTAAGGGGGTGTACTAAAAATATAAATAGTATTGTAATAAACCGAGCCGAAGGTCTTTGTCATTATCATTTATTCCATTCATAAAATACCTTTTTGTATAATTCATCGAAAACCTCCGAAAATTATAAATTTTCAATGATTTTGATTAATTTTTTTACCTTGCTTTGTAAAACACCCCTTTAGCTATTTAATGGTTCGTGCCTCACGCTAAAAATTTCCTTATATGGAAATTGATGCGCACGTGACATGTGGCGTGATGTGGCGCAGAACGCAGCAGTGCCGGTGTAGTGTGAAATTATTTACTTTAAAATTGACGCAATGGTAGTACTGAGTTTGCATAATTGGGAGAGTGACTGGTCGCGCGAATGTTCAACCAATAAAACGAAGTAAGGAACCAGATTTCATAGGAGTCTAAATTTCATGTGACACTGGAAAGTGTTTAAAACCGGTTGGTGTTTTATGGGCCGTTTAAAACCACTGTGATGGGCTCTCGACCAATAGGGCAAACGGGCAAACTGTCTTAGGTATTTATGAATGTACTTTTAAAAAATTGTACAAAAATATTGTTTTAAGTAAAAAAATGAAATTCGGTTTGACATTCTTTGAAGCCCGAATTTAAATGTTTGATTCGTTAAATAATTATTCATCTACCCAAGCATCATTACAAAATTATCCAGACATTTATTAAACATTGTTGTAAAACACTGACTTTGTGAGGCATGCCTAGAAGATAAGCATTGTTTGAAGCTTTGCATGGTGGAATGAATAAGTCGGGAGCTAGGTTTGCGGGTATACACCATGGAAGGATATATCTCTCTTTGGAGAAAGTGTTGGTTCAAACATTTTTTTTTAAGTTGCACGCAAAACACGCTGGTGTTTTACATGCAGCGATTGATATAATATTTGCATGCATTTTTTCGAATATTCGAACTGGGAAAAAGGTATTAGAATATTCTGTATATTGGGGACAGCCCTAGCTCTGGGTTCAGATAAAAGACCTTGACGTTTATTTAGAAAAAACAAGTGCCCCAGATCTAGCCACATCTTGGGACTTAAACTTAGGTGAAAAAGAAGGTGAAGCCCAAGCCAAGGCCATTTCGGAAATAGCCCAGGTCGTGTTGTCCAACTTACCACAATCAAACTACAATAAAATGACTAGGCTTACATTACATTTTTCTTTAATATGGTAAAACGATAATGATGGATTTTGTTCATAAGGGCCGAACTAATACCCACTGTGTCAACACTGTTCTGGCTTCTTTCTCAAGCTGATGCCACATGTGATACTGCTCAGGCATGGCGACATTGTGTTTATGGTCGGTGTAAGGATAGCGCAGCAAACGCACTGCACCATGGGAACTCCCTCGGCTGTGAGGTAGAGCAAACTGCATGGAAACAAACGGGTTTCAAACCTTGACTTAAAATGTACACGACTTTGGATGAAGCCGAAGCGGAGGCCAAAGCCGAAGCCATTGTGGGCCTTAACCCTAACCCCCACGAGGTATTCTCTGAGCACCCTGCCAAATGCAACAGAATGCAACACAGCTGAAATAAGAACCCTGCCAAATGCAATGTTGCACTGTGCAGTGAACTCATCTGTACCAGCCTCAGGGCTGTTCATTTTCGAATAATTTAGTATTCGATTAATTTAGTATTCGATTATTCGAGACTGGGCATGACCGAATATTCGATACTCACCGATCAAGTCTTTCAGGCATCTGCTGCAACTGCATGCCACGCCGGTAAAAAAAGGTGCATGCAAAAAGCACGCCGGTGTTTTGCATGCGGCGATCGATATTAGAGACCACCCGATGGAATTTTTTGTGCATTGTATCAAAACGTTCTGATAACAAGAAATCAAACTCCAGCCCAAGTTTTTGCAATAATTATTTCAGAAGTGTCAAGGGTTTTACGGTCGGGAACCATAAACCTCTGTCTACAAAAAAATGCGGCATTTTAAACTAAGTGCCGTAACTTCTATTAAAATAGCATCATAGTCGCATCTGTACATGCATATTCGAATAGGCAAAAAGCTATTCGAATATTCGGTTGATGATCGAATATTTGGTTGATGATCTAATATCTAATATCGAATATTCAAATATTCAAATATTCGCTATATTCGGGACAGCCCTAACCAGCCTTGTTGCTGGAGGCTTATAACATCGTGTTTACCTTTCGTTATCATTGCTTGCTTAACCCTAACCCCCACGAGGTATTCTCTGAGCACCCTGCCAAATGCAACAGAATGCAACACAGCTGAAATAAGAACCCTGCCAAATGCAATGTTGCACTGTGCAGTGAACTCATCTGTACCAGCCTTGTTGCTGGAGGCTTATACGTGTATAATACTAAATACAAAAGAATGCATCAGACCAGGAGACATGCCTTGACATTGGTACATTCTGTTGCATTTAGCAGGGTTAGGGTTAAAGGCCACATTGCCCTGAAATCCTACAAATCTCTTAATCTCTTAATTTGGTTCGTTACTTAACCCGATTCCAATTAAGGTCCGAGTGTAAATATTCTACCATAAATGAGTAATATTTACGGAGAGATGAGCAACAAGGTGGTTCTCGAACCACGCGTCTCACCTGCTTTCGTGATTACCCGAGAAGAATGCAGGGGCACTGATAACAGTTGAAGGAGCAACGGTTAGTGTATAAACAAGGTGGTTCTCGAACCACGCATCTCGCCTGCTTTCGTGATTACCCGAGAAGAATGCAGGGTCACTGATAACGGTTCAAAGAGCAAGGGTTAGTGTAAAAAGAGACTGAAATGGCAAGTTATCAAAAGCAAGAACCGATGAGCATGCCCAAAACAATGGTAGACGAGAAAAGCAATGTAGAAGGAAAATGTGGTCCAAAGTTATGGAAGTTTGAGTGGGGTGTGAAGGCTAGGATGAAAGCATGGAGATTACTGACACGTACGACCATCATATAAATTAAGGTTACAAGTGCATGCATGACCAAAGTTTGATTCCAATTAGACTCCCCAAAGTCCCAGTTTTCAAATGAGACAAGTTGGACAATTCCAGCCTATTTTAGAACGTGACCTCAAATGACCTTTGACCTCAAATGACTATGTTTTTGTAAGTAGAAATGTCAAGTTCTATGAATTGAAAGAATCAGTAAACGTTGGAATAATGTTGTCAAAGCACTTATGTTTAAAATCACCAAACTTGTCCAAATTATTATTCAAGAGCATTTGATATTTTAATAGTAATGTCACCATGTGAACTGGGAAACAAATAGGCCGCAATTTTTACTGCAAACGAGCGTATGCAGTAAAGATTCCGAAAACACGGACAGCTGAAGTACGGGTTCGCGATGCTGATTCATTCTTTGTTGGGTCCGACTTGGTCATGCCATGGGTGGTCATGCTTGGGTCCGAGTTGGTCGTGGGTCCGAGTTGGTCGTGTCCAAGCTGGTCGTGGGTTAAGTCCAAAGAGTACGAATATAAATCAGCAAGTAGGTCTAAATAACTAGTATTAACTGGCGCTAGAAAAATACCTGGTCCAAAAGGAGGACGTTATATCCGTCTTTAGCAAGCTGATAAGCTGTGCTCGATCCCAAAACACCCGCACCCACAACAGCACAGTCATAGACACAATCAGCCATTTTGATACAGAATGAAATGGGGTCAATTGGATGTCGGACAACTCGACCGTTTACCAAGTCGTCCGTTGAAACAAGTCGACTTTGACGTGGAGACAACTCGACCGTGCGATAGGGGAGCGCGGGGTATTTTCAACACCTGCAGGTTGCCGTCGATGTTTGGGTATTTGCGTGTGCGCGTGGCAGGTTGAGTCCTCTTGGGGGCCCGCTCTATAGACCCCCGTCTCATTGGTCCCCCGTCTCATTGGTCCCCCCCCCCCCCCCGTCTCATTGGTCCCCCCCCCCGTCTCATTGGTCCCCCGTCTCATTGGTCCCCCCCCGTCTCATTGGTCCCCCCATCCCATTGGTCCCCCCCCCATCCCATTGGTCCCCCCCCATCCCATTGGTCCCCCCCCCCCCCCCCGTCCCATTGGTCCCCCCGTCCCATTGGTCCCCCCGTCCCATTGGTCCCCCCGTCCCATTGGTCCCCCCCGTCCCATTGGTCCCCCCGTCCCATTGGTCCCCCCGTCCCATTGGTCCCCCCCGTCCCATTGGTCCCCCCGTCCCATTGGTCCCCCCCGTCCCATTGGTCCCCCCCGTCCCATTGGTCCCCCCCGTCCCATTGGTCCCCCCCGTCCCATTGGTCCCCCCGTCCCATTGGTCCCCCCCGTCCCATTGGTCCCCCCCGTCCCATTGGTCCCCCCCGTCCCATTGGTGTCCCCCGTCCCATTGGTCCCCCCCGTCCCATTGGTCCCCCCCGTCCCATTGGTTTACCCCCGTCCCATTGGTTCCCCCCCGTCCCATTGGTTCCCCCCCGTCCCATTGGTTCCCCCCGTCCCATTGGTTCCCCCGTCCCATTGGTCCCCCCGTCCCATTGGTCCCCCCCCCCCCATCCCATTGGTCCCCCCCCCCCATTGCATGGACCCCGTCTCATTGCATGGTCCCCCCCCCCCCCCCATCCCATTGGTCCCCCTTCTCATTGGTTCCCTTTTTCATAAATGGATTATATTTAGTCAAACCGTCCACATGGGAAACTGACAGGTAAATTTGAATCCATTTTCAAAGTGAACAAAGAAACCAGGCAGGAGCGGGATTCGAACCTGCGACCTCCGGAACACCGGATTCGAACCTGCGACCTCCGGAACACTGTACCGGTACGGTGTTCCGGAGATCGCAGGTTCGAATCCCGCTCCTGCCAGTTTCTTTGTTCACTTTGAAAATGGATTATATTTAAAGGGACACATTGCTTTCGATTTTGCGATTTGAGCTATAAAACTGAAATGGATATGGTTCGGAAGCTTTTTTGAAAGTAGAATATAGAGATTCACATAACTATCCCTTCAAATTGCGTGGTTTTTGTTTAATTTCGTGACAAATAACGGTCCGCCATTTTGTAGAACCAAATTTTTGACTCCACAAAATGGCGGACCGTGTTCACCAGTCGTATTTCCAGTCGCATCTGGTTGAAGTACGTTCTGTTGATCCATTTTGATGTACTGTGATGTGGTGTGGCCACGTACGTCCTTGCGTCCAACTTCTTTGTGCGCACGCGCGATATTTTTAATGGCGGATGTGCTTATTATCACCTCATGAATATGCATTTTTCTCACGCGGCTTGATTGACAGTTGTATAGGCCAATAGAAAGGTCATATTGAAGTAGATATGTTTAATTCATTGTATATTAATACCACGCGAACTAACTATTATTCATGAGAACAGAACTTACTCGAAATAGTAAGGCTCTAAGTGCTTTAATTAAAACGTTACGCAATGTCAAACTTTGTACTTATTTTCAGCATAAAACTCGCATTTTTGTGCTATAGTCCACTTTACTCGCTTGTTTTTTGAAAACCGCATTTTTTAGAGGTAAAAGATAATTATTTCAACAAAATGTAAGTCTCGACATTTGGTTTGGACAACATGGCGACTAGGCTAAATTTTTTTGGCACGAGAAGAAGCCTCCATGAATACGTCTTTTTCCGCGGATTTTCGTCTTCAAGTTACAAGCAAGTCGCCATGGACGGTGAGATATACACTTCAAGAATGCTCTGATGTACGTTCAAAAGCTATATTTCCATTCTGTTGTGGACAAATGCAACATTTTCAACCTTTTGAAGCAAGATTTTCTTCAGTAGAACTGGACAACGTGGGATTGTTGGGGCCTTGTAAACCGATACTCGTGGGAAGAGAACACGACACCGGACCATGGCGCCACGTATCTACATGTACTGCATGCCGGGCACTGGGCTGTCTGGACCCGGCGTGGATGCCCCACGCGCCCGCCGCCGTACCCGTACTACGTACCCGTACTAGTAGGTGACTACATGTATGCATGCTCGGAGTCAAAATAACTATCATCACTGATCATAGGCCCTATCTTTGTTTGATGTGAGGATTTAAAAGCCCGGGGATTTAGCAACAGTAGCCCCCTACACCGTGATCAAGCATGAAAAGGATTGTGGTCCGCTTGTGGTAAGAATTTTATTTTCTTTTCCAGACCAAATTTTTTTCCAGACCAGAGGCAGAGAGCTACCAAAAAAGCCCCAATCGAATGTGAACCATAGGCCCTATACTTAATTTGGTTATTTTCTGTCATCCTCTGCAGTTCCTTAAAGATGTGATGGTTGACGGAATCAGACTCTTGAGGATCTGCAATGGCTTTTCGCTGACGGTGGAGAGTGGAAATTTACCTGTCTTACCCTGTGATGCTTTAGAACTGTCATGAAGTTGTGCATTGAAAATTTGAATTCAGATATAAAGCCTGGACTCCTGTTTGCTCTATGGTGGGAAAGCAAATGGTTGACTAGCTTCTGAGTTTTGGGCTGACTTGAGTTTAGACAATATTCTCACACGTCCTCTCCCCTTAAAAATAATGCCACATTTTCTGGACATGATTTTGTACTGGGGGGATTGTTTTGGCCGAGTACCATAATGATATTTAAAGTAATTTTACAATTATTCTTTCATTGTCCTGTTTTAATATTTGAAAAGGCAAGTCCACAAATTAATAAAAAGTGGTGATAAAAAAAACAATTAAAAGACAGTCCTGCTCTGTAGAGTCCCAATAATTCAGTGAGAAGTTATACCATGCTAAAAACAATAGTTAAATCCTTCATGTTCACAACAAAATAATAAGTGCCATATGATTTCCTAGTTAATTTCACTTTTCAGTAAAGATTGTCTATTTAATTGTTTTCTGTTTACTTTTAAATATATTAAAAAATCTGCATCAAATATAAGGGCTCTGCTTTTAATTAAATTTTATTTTGAAATCCAACAAGTTAGTCTGGAAGAGAATGTTATACAGTGTTTATTAAGACTGTTAAAGTTTTCAGAAATTCATACCTTGTCATCAAGCTTGAAAACCATTCTCACCTAACTGCCTATCACCCTACCCCCTCCAAATAACAAAAAAGGAAAATTCAAAGAAAAATAGACAATTACAATTTACATGTACATGTACTATTTTGTTGAATAAACCCAATACATGTACATGTACATACAGTACATGTAGTGGTGCCCCTAAACCACATTACTAATTGGTTCACCAGTTTTCTTCGGAAAATTCTCAGTTTTTCTGCCATTGTTTATTTATTTCATTCGTGCTTGATGGGTGATGGCCTTTGAAATTCCTTCTGAAGTAGTACTAGGACCCCCCCTCAGCTGGCCCTGGAAATGCTAAGAAGCCTGGGGCCTTGAAGTTAAAGTGGAAAAGACTTGAAGAGCTAGAGATGTTGGGTACTACTACTACTAGCACTGCAAACTCTTGGGCAGGAAAGGATAAGGGTTAGGGAAGAAACTAAACCAATCTGAAAAGAAATCGGGAGATACATAGAATGTTCAATTTGTTTTCCTATTGCTAAGCAATTAATTGTGATATTGGGAGAACGGGTAAATAATTTGAATCTGATTAAACTCGAGAAATGGCCGATCAAAAAGAGCAGTCCGTGATTTTCACGAAAAGGATTAAACACACGGGAATACAGCCATGCCTTTTGTACGCGGTAAGTTCTCTATTGTTTTACACGTGAAATGTGACCTTGAAACGCGATATGGGCCAACGAGATTGAAAAGGTTTGCTCAGCAAAAAAATTTAGCTTTGTAATGACATATTGGAAAAATTACCGGAACTAAAGGGCTATGAAGTGCTGGGAAACACATTGACATGAAAAACGCGAAAATGCAATCAAAAACAAGTTGCTTTTTGGTTCGTTTTTTTCGCGGGGAAAATTATGAATGAGTGTTTGCATTGTGTTTGCATAGTGACGTCATACACGCGCGCGCGAATCACAAGCTCGCGTGTGGTTTCGGGTTACATGTCGTGGGAATCCGGTTTTGGTGAACTGCGCACGCTCAAACTAAGCGTGGGGGGTATCATATTTCATACACGTACGCGCACGCACGGCGCGCAGCAGCACTGGCGATGTGTCGCGAGGTAGATAATTCTACCTGGCGATCATCTGATAGGTTCACAAGGCCACTGGCTGCGGCGCCAGCCTAAAGACAGTGGTATTTACTACTGGAAATAGGTCTATGTTTCGCGGGTCAGATGTCAGGGGGCAGCGGCAATTTTTTTTTTTTTAATCACTACTCACTAATTACAACACATATTATACGTGAAAAACAAATGAAACTGCTGCAAACTGCTGACTGACTGAATGGACCTGAAATATACAAATCAAAAAATTAGCTGGCCTGACGTTTCGAACTTAAGCAAGTTCTTTCTCAAAGGTGAATATTATACGTGTTTGTTTGCATGAACAACTCTTATAGAAGATAAGGGGGGGGGGGGGGGGGGGGGGGATGGTTCTGAATTGTTTTCGTACCTTTACCCACAAAAATTTAGTCCCAAAATGTTTCGCCAGCGAACACAATTTTACGGGGGTGGGTGGGGGGGGGGGGGGGGGGGGGGGGGGGGGGGGGGGGGGGCAGACACACTTTCCCAACGTCGGTGGCGCCATTTAACCCCATTGTTGTTTTTTCTTACCCGTAAACGCAAAATAAGACCACCACAGGGTTTTGCTTTTCTTTTCTGGTTTGCTACGGTACTTTAGGCGTAGGCCCTTACAAGCAACAACAACAACAACAACGCACAATTGGCAACGAACGGGGGGGGGGGGATCCGCCCCTGATTGTATAAACAACTTTAACTTATTGCATTACTCAGTTTACGTTTGGAACGATTTATGTACCAAATAGGAATTTTTTGTCGTTTTAAGTTGCGAGGGGGAGTAATTTATACCCCCATCCGCTCCTGATTTAAACCCATGGATCAAGTTAATTATGGATGTGGTGCGTTTAAAGAGGCTGATCGCGTATCAATATATCTCTAGCCTGGCAAATTTGGAATACTGTACGTACGTAGCTATACTTGGCCGATTTTTATTTTCATTCAAATAAGGACCAAAGTCTCCACTCGGGGCAGATAAAAAAAGACCAATACCGACGCCTGTGGGGGGGGGGGGGGGGGGGTGGTTGAGGTGCATAGTGTGACACAAATTCCAGCATAAAACCATGCCCATTTTACCGTTGGACTAAATCCAGTCATCAGTCATAATTTTATGCACAATGACATAGTTATCCCGAATGACCCGTGACCTAACGCGCAGGTACGTATGAACGCGCAAGTACGTATGAACGTGCAAGGTGGTCGCACAACGCAAACGGGTACGAACGTGTTGAATTCAATCGTAATGGCGTTCGCGTAACGTCGCGTGACATTACGTCAGTAATTTTATCCCGAATAACTTTTGACCTAATGAGATACCGAACTGGCTTAATTTATTCAAGATTCATGTATGATGAAACTGGCCTATGTTGGCGGTCTCCCAAATTGTCAGTATCTTTGTTCGGGTGGGCGCTAGTCAGAAGTCATAAATCTAGAATGCCGTATAGCCAGGGATCACACCCAATTATTATGTAATAATTAATACAGCAGCTGGTGCCCTAATGTTGTTGGGGAGGGACCCAGTCTAATCCTCATCCCGCGCTATTAACCAATAGAGGGCGCCAGATAATATGAACGGTTAGGCTGGTAGACTGGTTCCCGGTCCCTACATTGTCCTTCGGATACCGGGAACCAGTCTATTAGGCTGGTAACTCGGCTGCTAAATAGAAATGAACGTAAAAATGCGTAAGGAGCTAGAGAGTCCACATATTGTGTAAGTCATGTTTTTTTTTTCGCTCAACTAAATGTAAAAGTCGTTGGTAATTTTTCACCCCAGACTGTCCAACTATTGTAACGGTGTAAGATGCCCTCTTTTTAATAATGTTTCTAGGCCTAGGTTTGATCATATCCTTCCTCCATGGTTTGATGTAGTTTCGAAGAGAAAGTCATAAGAAACGATTTGATTCAAGTTCGATTCCATCGGATTTTGCAAAGCAAAGAAAAATTGATTTAAAGCAGGGATATTTTGGTCCCTGAAATGTGTACAGTAAATGCAGAGGGAAGTGTGATTATTTTGTACACAAATTGGAGTACAGATTATGACAGAAATGCTTAAAACTCGTCTTTATTCATGCCTTATTTCAATGAATAAAAGGCAGACGGCAATCATGATTTCAAAAATTCTGATATTTGAATTTAAATAAAGCTGTAAGAATGTAATTGTAAGAATAAATTTTTAATCACAATTTCCTGTTCAGAAAATGAGTCACCAAATTTACACAGAGCCCTCACACATTTATTAAAGTCCTTAGGCCAAGTAAAAAGAATTACGAGTTTCTCGTCCCCGCCTGCCTCCTTTTTTGCCGCCACCTCCTTTTTTCTTTTTTTACTATTTAGGGCCTTCTCAGTATTCAGAACAAAATTCAGGTATGCATTCAGGTGTACATGTAGTCGGACAACATTTTTTCCATGGTGATACAAAGTATTCATGTTCTATTTTGATTGTTTCATTTTTAGTATATTTAACAATGGGAAATGCAATAAAAACTGGCGTACGGGCACTACAGAGGTTCAATGCAGAGAACCGAGCACACAGATTATTGGATAAAGACAAGATCCAATCGGCACCCAGGCATCCAACCACCGCAAAGGCAATCAAAGAGCTGCAGGAAAGTAAGACATTATGACATTATCGATGGATGTAGTGCAATTTTCCAGATGACAGAAGGCATTTTTGTCCATTTGTCATTATTTGTCATTAACGTTAGTGAGTTTCTTCTGCGATAAAAGTAAAAAAAAAAAAATCATTTTATGATTCATGTATGCAGATTGTAAGGGATCGACGATCACGAAGTTGCGCTCTGGCCTTAAAGGGACACATTGCTTTGGATTTTGCGATTTGGGCTATAAAACTGAAATGGATATGGTTGGGAAGCTTTTTTAAAAGTAGAATATAAAGATTCACATAACTATCCCTTCAAATCGCGTGGTTTTTGTTTAATTTCGTGACAAATAACGGTCCGCCATTTTGTAGAACCAAATTTTTGACTCCACAAAATGGCGGACTGTGTTCACCAGTCGTATTTCCAGTCGCATCTGGTTGAAGTACATTCTGTTGATCCATTTTGATGTACTGTGGCACGGCGCGCAGCACTGGCGACGGATATGTGTCGCGAGGTAGAGAATTGTACCTGGCGATCATCTGATAGGTTCACAAGGCCACTGGCTGCGGCGCCAGCCTAAAGACTCTTACAGCGTATTTTGTGCATTATTTAGACGGTGGTATTTAGTACTGGAAATAAGTCTATGTTTCGCGGGTCAGATGTCAGGGGTAAGCGGCCAATTTTTTTGTTTTGTAATCACTACTCACTAATTACAACACATTATACATGTTTTTTGCATGAACAACTCTTAACATGCTTTAAAGATAAGGAACATTTCCAAACAGCAAAATTTCATGACATTTGAAGGCAATGTGTCCCTTAAATATGCCTCAGTATTTCATTTTTGTGCATTTTAATTGATTTTTTGGGGTGTCATTTGTGTCAAATTCCAGGCCTCCGTTTTCTTTTTTCAACTCTGTCAGACAAATGGTTGTTTTGCCTTCGACTCATTTATTGTTTTGTAATTGATGCAAAGATTTACAAAATTTCACACACTAGTTGCTATAATATTATTCCTCCAAAATATGGGAACTGAAGTGAACCTGATCCGAACTGAATAGAATGAAAATAAAACAAAATAAAGATGATTTGAAGCTTTGCATGGTGGGTACGATACAAGAAAGACTGAGATTGCGGGTAACACCATGTGAAATATATCTCTTCTAGGAACAGTGATGTAATTGAGACCAGGCACAAGACCAGCTTGTTACAGGCACAAGTAACAGGCATAAACTATGACAAAGGAATGCTTTTATTACAGTTCATTTAAATAGCTTGAGACTTGAATTAAGACTTGAAGGTCTTGTGCTGGTCTTGTGATGGTCTTGTGATGGTCTTGTGTTGGTCTTGCAAGGTCTTGTGATGGTCTCGACTACATCACTGTCTAGGAAGATGTGTGGTTCTGACAAGAACTGGGATGAGTGTATAACTCGACATTTCGGACAGTGTGCTCTGTCTGTCCTCAGGAGTGTGAGTGGTTCACTCACACTCCTGAGGATGGACAGATCACACTGTCCGAAACGTTGAGTTACACACTCATCCCGGTTCTTTTTTCAGAACCACACATCTTCCCAGAAGAGATTTATTTCACATGGTGTGACCCGCAATCTCAGAAAATAAAACGGTTATTCATTTGAATTGTGCTAAATTTTATGTCCATTTATCATTGTCAGAAAATCCTGATGTCTTTGAGCAGCAACAGAGAAAGGACGAGAGGTTGTTGGGATTTCTACAGAACATCAGGGTCGACTCAACGGACCCAGAGCATCGGAAAGTAAGAAATGCCACCAGAAAATGATTCTACACACACATTTGAAGTTGATTTTTTTAGCAAGTGAATTTGGGGTACATTTTTTGGATTGTAAAATTTTTCAATAGGGTAGAAAAGGGTTTGCCGATGACTAAAGATTTTAAAATCCGGAACTCAAATTTCTAGTAGAAAAATATGGCTGTTTCTACTTACAGTGTATACTATCTCACAGTGCCATGGGAAAAAAACTTTCTCCTCTCTCTAATGTGCTACATTGTACATCGCACACGTCAGATTCCACCCTTTCTGAATATTCAAAGCCAAAAGCCTTGAATATGGCCTTGGAGGGTCAAAGCCTTGGCCTTGGAGGGTCAAAGCCTTGGCCTTGAGGGCCCTGGCTGAGGCCTTGGCCTTGAGGGGCAAAGCCTTGAGGTGCGAGGCCTTGAGGAGCAAAGCCTTGAGGAGCAAAGCCTTGAGGCACGGGGCCGTGGCCTTGAGGGGCGAGGCATTGACCTTGATGCGCAAAGCCTTGGCCTTGAGGGGCGAGGCCTTGGCCTTGAGGGGCGAGGCCTTGGCCTCAAGGGTCGAAGCCTTGGCCGTGAGTGTCAAAGCCTTTACTGCAACACTGATTCAATGTGTGATTATTCAAGACAACCCTAGCCATGTCTGGATATATTTGATGGAGCCAGTCCTTTGATGTTTTGACCTGTGACTTCTTTCAGTCACCAGGCGATGCGCAGCCAAAACCTTCAATCTCCAAGGGTCAGCGTATGTTACCCACACGCAGAACTCCAATCCCGGAACTAACGTCGATGTTTGAAGTCCCCGGAGAGATACCGGAGGGACGATTGACGGTGCTCATGGCCATCGAAATACTTGCCAAACACAAGCGGAACCCTAAGGTATACCTGCATTTTCTGAACATTCGATCCATTGTTCGGTTATTGTGGTCATCAAGCTTGGCTGCACAAACCTACTGTGTGTGTGTTACGCTTGGCTGCACAAGCCCGTCTGCCATAAGCGGCGCTTTATTAAATATGCCGGGGGGTGGGGGGAGGGGGGCATTTGTCACACCCCCACAGTCTCTAATGGTAAGCGGCAGCCGCCTAGCAAGCACTTGGAGCTAATAACCTCCTTATTCAGTAAATTCACAATTGTCCAGTGAAATGTGGACCACTGGTGCTTGTTTATTTAAGAGTTTACAGGAGGGATGAGGCTTGACAATTACGCAGTTTGTTTGAACTCCCCACAGAAGTCCAAAAGGATGTGTGAATTTTGTGGACTGGATTTTTAAAGAATAGCTAGAGCCAAAACGACTTGCTTTTCAATACCTTGAATTAATTGTCCCGATGTAGGAATGGCCAGTGGAAAGAATAGCGTCGGACTACAAACTGGACCCAACGGACGCCAAGAACATTCTGGAGTATTTCAACTCCTTCAAGGTCATCCCGGTGGAAACGAGCCCCATTTCCCCCCCGACCCGTCTCATGGGAAGGTGATGATTATGCTAATGAGGTCAGGGGTCAATTTACATGTACATTTTTTTGGGGGGGGATCCATGCACCGGTTTCAGGTGAGAACGAAAAAGAAAGTTCCCGTGTAATGAATTTTATGGATGCTATATTGCTGTGTGAAGTGCTGTGGATGCGTGGTCTAGCCTACTGGGGCCAATTTTTTTGGGAGCGAGCACGAAGCACAAAAGAGTCGTAATAAGTATAAAAAATACAGGTTACCGGTCAAAAACTTGATGTGATTTTCATGCGGACCAAACAGCAGCTAAATTAGGGCTTTTCTATTTTTGAATAATTTAGTATTCAATTATTCGAAACTGAGTTTGACCGAATATTCAAATATTCGATACTCGCCGATCAGGTTTTTCACGCGTCGGCTCCAACTGCATGCCGTGGCGGTAAAAAGTTGCACGCAAAGCACGGTGGTGTTTTACGTGCTGTGATCGATATTATGGACTGCCCGATCGAAATTTTTTGCACGCACCTGTTGTTGTTAACAAGAAACCAAACTCCAGCCTGCGTTTTTGCAGAATTTCTTCTATAAGTGTCAAGGGTTTTACGGACGGGAAAAATAAACATCCATCCACAAAAAGTTATGTCGACAAAAATGCGGCATTTGACACTGCTAAGCACTATATCTTTTCTATTAAAATAGCATCATTGTCATATCTGTACCTGCATATATATTCTTTTTAATATTCCAAATGGCAAAAAGGTATTCAAATATTGTAGTTGAGACCATCACAAGACCACACAAGACCCTGTAAGACCAGCAGTCTTAATTCTTAAGCTCTTCAAATAAACTGTAATAAAAGCATTCCTTTGTCATGGTTTATGCCTGTTACTTGTGCCTGTAACAAGCTGGTCTTGTTAATGGTCTTGTGCATGGTTTTATCTGGACTACATCACTGGTCACAAGCAATATATATCACATGAAACTTTGGTCGGTAATACTGTTTTTACCAAGGAAGACGTTTCAAGCTAAGTAATTTCATTGTTCTCAGCAGCTCTATGAAATTGGCCCCTGGACTCGAGATCTTGGTGAAACTAGAGATTGTGGGTTCGAGTCAAGCATGGTGCTTGTGTCCTTGAGCAAGACACTTTGTCACAAGTTGCTTCTCTCCACCCAGGAGTAAATGGGTACCTGTGAGGGCAGTGACGGTTATGTGTTTGATTAGCCCATGTGCGCTTAACTTGCAGCCTGGGATGTATACTCCCCAGGGAGCTGAGAAGGTTTCAGGAATGATTCTTGGGCTTGGTGAGCTTCGGTAATTGTTGTATATGCTGTGATTTAGTTTATCTAAAAAGAACATTCAAAGTGTCGTTTATTAGAACTAAAAGCATCTGAACAACCTGCAAGGACTTTTAGAATTTGCATACAATATTCCTGTGCCCATTTATTATACCTACGACTCTAGTAAATATTATGCTTACACATACAAGCGAGATCTATTAGTGATAAATGACTAGTCTAAAATTGAGGCTTGTTTCCATGGATGTATAACAAAGAGGGGTATTGAGACGCCTGTGTAAAATACTTCTGATGTATTCAAAGGGCATTTGATGTGCGTATTTGTAGTCAATCTTTACATCTTGCATGGCTGCTATGTCCGTGCTCTGATGAAAAATGATAAAAATTTCAATGAGTCCTGGACTTGGGAAAAAGTCCTGGACTTGGGAAAAAGTCCAAGATATATTCCTAACTTTTATGGAAATATTCGTAACTTTTATGAAATGGAGCTGGACTAGGAATGTGGGAAGTGGACATCCTCGCTGAATATTGCCATCAGGGTCATTCCATATAATTTGGGGTCCAACAGTTTGACATTTTTGGTGAACCCTGTTACACCTGACCTGTGTAATTTCCCATCAAGTATCATTAAAATTAACTTCACACTATTGTTTTACTTGTTTGGCAGGTACTTTGCTAATACATAATCACTCTTGGAGATAGAAGGCATAAAAGAATGTGTCCTGAATTGCAAAATCTTATACATGTCAGATGTAACGGGGACACCAAAATTGGACCCCAAATTTATAGAATGACCCCATCACAAAGTCTGTGAAGAATGTCAATAAGGTGTTCTTTTCATAATTATTACAATGTGTTCTTTCATAGTACAATGCCAGTGCACGATTCAGAACAATCAAGATTCCCCTTAACTGCCCCCCCCCCCAAAAAAAAAAAGCACACAAAAAATTATTATTGAGTACGTTTTTGAAAATCTGTTAACAAAATTAATCCCTCAAAAATCAACCTCTAAAATATATTATCTTCGAGAAAAAAAAACATTGCATAGGTCATGCCTGGTGTAAATCTTTCCACAATTTGTGAACTTGCATGTGATTGGTATCGACTGAAATAATGAGACCGAACACAAGATTGTTTCTGTAATAAAATTTATTTTAGAACTTTTACTCTTGTCACAGGCTTTTGTTTGTTTAAAAATCCAAACATAATTTAAACCAAAAAATGTGAGGTAACTAATAATGCGGTACAAGCAACGTAAATGCCAAAAATTACATTTTCCATTATCGGTCCAGGTTTCCCGAAGACCTGAATATACACTATGACTTGAGAACAACGGCCTTTAATACTATCATTGAGATAAAAACAACTGAAATCTCAAAACTCATAAAATCTGTGTACGGTCGTAGGAACCAATTCCGATTTCTACAAGAAAAGAGAACGCATTGCTTGGAAAAAGAGAAATTTGGTTAGAATTTTTTTAGAGGAAGCATCGGTATCTGAATCTGTACAATGAAGGCATCTAGAGGTTTGTAAGAAATTTGGGAGATTCCTAACTCACTGGGAGGTCGCAATAGAGAGGCAATTTTTCAAACTGCATGGTCGACAAGTTACCCATACCACCTCATTGAGCCTAAGGTATCTCTCGAGATATTTCAGGATAGTAATATAAATATGTGATGCGATCAAGCAAAATGTCAGAACTCGGCAATCCTTGTTTTGAGATATGTTCGTAGTGGAAAAATCAAAATTGACTTTTTACAAAAATATGACGTATCATAAGTGTGCTAAAAATGACTAAATTTTCTCAGTTTTTTTCTTTTTAATGTGCCGGTGTTCAAATATTTGTAACTTTTTAACTGAAGGTTTTCACTAATATGGAGCTTGAAGTACGCTACAGATGAATATGTAAAAAATCCCAAAATTGACCAGGGCCTACTTCAGACTGATTTTGCTTGATTGCATCACGTATAGTCAATAACCGCCCACTAAAAATGGTGAACTATTTAAGAGTTTGTGCGTATCATAGTATGATTTTGTTTCTCTCCGACAAACTGCGCACTGTATTGCGAATCAGCCAGCTTTCAGTACCAAAAATAGCAAAGTTCATTAACCCGTGCAGTGATACCCGTCACCATAATGAATACTAGCCCAGAATCTCTTGTGTAGTTTTTGACACAGGCCCTTCCAAAAAGTCAGTGGGTTGAACAAATTGTTTACCAACTTATAATTTGTTTACAGAGAGCTCATAACCCATTTCTGTATGATGTTGAACTGCTGTGAGAAAAATCTTTCCGCACATTTGATTTGCAGTTCGGATATACCATATGGATAAAATTCTTGGTAAAGGGGCATCTCAAAATGAGGAACGTTTCCGTTCCCTTTAGGAAAACTGTGAGTTCCTGTTGGGAACAGGCATTATTCCCAAAGTTGTATTGAATTAATGTTTCTCATATTCAACTTTCAACGGAAAGGAACCTCTGGCATTTCAGTTTATTAAACCCTCCTATAGTTATAACTATCACTGCCTATCAAAAAATCTACCCACCAACTCTCACAGCTTCTGTGTTTCAACCTGTCACTTTATAGGTTTTGATATATAGGGTAGTTGGCTCCATTTTGGCCCTGAGGGAGGGAGGGTTAAAGGGCAAAATGGAACAACTTTTTCCACAGTTCCCCGCGACACTTCTTATACATATCTCAATACCCTACTTTTTTTAAACAGCATTTTAACAATCCTGCTTTGGCAGATCTGCGAGGCTGCGTTTCTTTATACATTCAGTGACCAGCACTTCTGTTAATAATTATGAAGCGAGCTGCGATAGCAATTTAGCAAGAGTTTAAAAAACGCTAAGGAGGATTATATGAATAACGTCCAGGCTACTGGTTCAGTAATATTAACATGGAAGTGTACAAGGACTAGGAGCAAGTTTTTTTGAGGTAACCATTCTGTTGGTGCCAAGTCAGAAAAGAGTAGTCTGGTTCCTGGAAGAACACGAGCTGAACAACAGTTTGCAATCCCATTTGGTGTCTGCTACGTTTGTCCAAGTTTTTTTTTTATGTTTCCAAAGAAAACCCTCCATGTACAACAACGGAGTATTGAAAGTTCCACATTTTAGGAATATCGGACTCCTTTTCCACTCTCCTAATTATCTTCACTTGGGCATGTGTACGAAAGCCCATTAGCGGCAGGCAAAAACAATTATCGAATCCGTTATCATGGATTTACAATCCATTATTACGGATTCACAATCTGTTATTACAGTGAATCCGTAATAACAGATTGTGAATCCATAATAACGGATTCGATTATTTTTGTTTTGCTTGGCGCTAATGAGCTTTCGTACATGTGCAATACCACCAAAGATATAAAATTGAACGTCTTGCCAATAGTTCCTCATAAGAATTTGTTTCAAAGTTAACTTGTCCAACAATTGACAAATTCTTTTTTCTCCCTTCCTCGACAATTGACCTATCACGTGGTAAAATTGTGTGGACGTGGCTTGTGAAATATTGTTCAGTCACATTCAGTCTAATTGGACGCAGAACATGCAAAATCTGAAACGAAAATTACCACAAAATTCCAGGGTTGTCCAAGGGGACCTGGTAAACCCGCAAACAGTGATTGGTCCATTAAGCACCGCCCCTTACATACCGACCAATCACGGCCTCAGATACAGTCCAACAAAAGAAACAGACAATGTGGTGAGCAACTGTGATTGGTCAGTTCATCAACAGGCTTTATAATGTATGGGTCACTGGCGTAAAGCCACGCCCCTATGACATCATCATGAAATTTTGTGAATTATTTTTTATTTGTCGAGAATTTTACACATTCCATGACAAATTATAAAATTGATGTGACTGAGCAAAAACCTCACTGATGGGGACGTGATTCTACTGCGATACTTGAGAATGTTACAGGATCCCTGGAATTCACTTGGTTGTTAAATCACTCTTTGGGGACACAGTAGCCTGGATGCTACCAATATATTTATGGCTGGTAAAAATATATATTACAATTCTCAAGAGTTACACCTTTATTTAGTCTCTTCAAAAGAGGGCACCGCAACAGAACAAGACATGTTGGACAGAGCCGAGGCGGAATAGAGTACCGAAGTGTAGTGCGTATTCTGGTTCGCGTCAACAATAATGTGGTTAAAGACCAAGCGCGCGTGAACCAGAACAATGGCAAAGCTACCTCTTCACATACTTTTTTTAGTACATGCAGGAAGTCAGACTTGTATCCGATTTCATGGAGCTGCTCAAAATACTTGACTTGGGAAACTTTCCCGCTAAGCAGAAACCGACCCGAGAACCAGTCAGAAGGAATACACATCACATGCATTTTGGTTGGTGAGCAAGTTTCTTCCGCTAAGCAAATCTGCGTGATTAGCAGCTCCGTGAAATTAGGCCTGGCCAGCGATTCTGAAATGCATCAGTCCGGAGTAAGCCCATATACTTTGTTTCGATACGAGGGCTGCAAAAAGTGTTTCGGTGTAGTAGATTCAACCCGATTATTTTTTATGAAAGTCGCCCAATACAAGGCTAAAAGCCACTCTAGGTAAAGGGCTACAACAGAGGTGGTGGGGTTGGCCACATTTTAGGTTGCCAGCCGTACCACTATAATGGTTTCCCTGGGTCCAGATCTAGAGGATAAATGTTCAATAGATACCAAGGAAATCATCCCAATTTTCAGACCTATAGACCCAGGCGGGGGTTACTTCCTAAATATGCCCGTCCCTTCATTTGTTTTAATGCAATTTCACCCCAAACAAGGCTAAAAAAGCCACTTTAGGTATGGAGCTACAAAAAGAAAATAAATCGGATATTTATATATGTATATATTTTTGGACTACACGGATTGTATAAAATAGGGACACCACTTCAGTTATAATCAATAGTAATTGGATAAGCCCATCACTTAACCCAAAACGTCTTCAGCAAGAGGATTTTTCGACTCAATGATTTATCGAGAGACTTTTTGTGTCCCTTCCTGCACAGAAATGGAGGGGGGGGGGGGGCATTATACACGTATGAGGTTAAATTTAATATACATGTAAGTTCTGTTTTTGTTCGATTTTCAGTACTGACTGGAGTAACCAATGCCAAACAAACAAATTGTAGACACCGACTTTCCAGTTTTGAAACTCGCTAACTTGTGGAGACTAGGAAACAGAGGACAGAATGATGAAAAAGTCTCCACAAGGAAATTTGTGTACCAAGTCTATGGGGGAATGCTTTTAAAGTACAGGAACCAAAAAAGGGATATACATTTTGGAGTGGGCTGTCTAGTTCTTAAAGAACAAAAATATTGTATCCCCCTTCAGCAGGTTTGGGTTAAAACCACCCTTGCTCTCACATAAGCATCGTCTTTGAATAATGTATGTGTACATAAAGCAGTTTATAAAGGGGGGGGGGGGGGGGGTTGGTACCTATACACACGTACCCTTTGCCACCATTATTTTTTCCGCAAACAAATTTACAAGCTCAAAAATCCCATTTCGTTGCCTCCCTTGGAACACTCCAGTTCCGAAGTCAGTCTACAAGTGTTCAAATTACAACCCATGCAGCCAACACCACTTTCAACTGCTAGGAAGATTTGACTGATGCATTTTAGTACTGCTGGCGGCCATCTTGGTCAAGTCCCCAGAGGCATAAGCACAGGTTCTCATTGAACAGACTCGCCCCCCCTATCACGGGGTACCAGCCTACAATGGCTCAAGGGAACTCGCCCTGGACCTCATAGACAAAACAAAGATGGCCGTCTCGGTAATGAACGTTTATACAGATCAAGACAGCTTTGCTTGCAGGTTTAATAGAATGTACACATCATCGTCATCGCATGGGGGAAAATAATACAATTTTGTTTTTGTACACAAATACAACAGATGCCTGTGGCTTTTCTCTGGCAGTATCATACAACAAAGACTCTATAAACAGTTGGTCGTTTCTTGTCCACAGTATTGTCCATTCACAGTCTGTACAGTCCATTGTACACTTTCTCATTTGAACCATGTATACACACATTTTGCCAATAATTTTCAACCATTTTTTTTCCCACACCGACAGTGTCTACTTGAAAACAGCAGCGTCAAAAATATACCACAGGACTGCAAAATATGACTTTAATACCGTACAAAGTTTACACGTTGATTTTTTACCCCTCGGGAAAGACAGTGATACACACTCTTCCCCCGCGTACTATAACCACCTTCCCCCAAACGCCAATGCTTGCCGGGATTTTGTGCAGTCCCGCTCATTTCAACTGCAAGGGCCTGTACCTTTTTCGAAACCAAAATATGAAACAAAATAGGCTATGAATGTTTCTGAAATGACGGTGAATAGGTTGGGCGCGATCAGGGTTATCATGCTGTGCTATCACGCGATCGATCATTAGTGAAGCATCAGTCGATTGTGCAATCGTCGCCCGATTGAGCAAACATCGGCTGACAGCACATGGCAGTTTTGCCCGACAATCTACTGATTGCGTAGGGCAAAAGTTCCACAATCAGCAATCGTGCAGGGGGGGGGGGGGGGGGGGGGACAGACCTGCACGATTGGTCCATCGCGAAGGAATGGGTTCGTGATTGACTGGTCGCGCCCAACAAAGACTCAAAAGGGAGAGGTGAGTTGGTCTCACCAATGGTGGAAGTTACTCTGCCTGGGCCTATAGGTCTGAACATCCCCGTTGGTCGCCCTTTACCTAAAGTGGCTTTCAGCCTTGAAATGGGCGACTTCCATAAATAAAAAAACTACTTAAATATTGTGATGTTTTTTTGTTTTAGTAACTTATCGAGACTTGGGCAGACAAACTACCCCGTTCTGTCTGCGATATCATCAACAGTAGAAGGCACTACCCGACAGTCTTTGATATCTCAAAGAGTTTAGCAAGTCCCGTTTACATGTATGAGTCAGGGATTTGGGGAAGGTGGTCATCGTCAAAACTGAATATTGACGACCTTATAACTAAACTGTTCGGAACTCATCCGTTATGGCGAGCTGATGCTAAGCACTTAGTAATTACAAATTTAATTAAGGTATTTATATACACAACATATATAACATTAATTTTTCTTGCATACTGGCTACAATAAACTTGTTTTTTTTGTAATTTTAATACTTTATTTACATTTTGTTTTGTTGTTGTTTTTTCCTTTTTTTTACAACTGATATTTAAAAGGAAAAGACTGTTACTGAACACTCTTTAAAGTCCAACAAATTGTGTCTCAAAGTACAAACATGTTTCTGAAATTGAATGTGAATAAGATTGTATGGTTTTAATGGACCAAAAACCAAGAGACAAAAAAAGAACACCAATAAACAGAGAAGCCTGTCAATTTTCAAATTGTTAATAACAAATAGATTTCTACAAATACAAGAAACCTGCATAACTGTCAGGATTGCTTTCTTTATGTCAATCTGACAAAATGCAATTTTCTTCCCGTCCATACAAATAAATGAATATTAAGTAGCAACAACTTGTACAGTGTTGGACAATGTTAACTTTGCACTATATTAGAACTGGGATCAAATTCTGAAGAAAAAAAAGAAAAAAAACCGAAGCAAAACCCTACATTTTTTGAATACGCTGACGCTTCTTGATAAAATTTAAACACAGAAATCAACTTCAAAAAAACAAAGACAAAATTTACTCTGTTTTCTGCACAAAATCACACCACTGAAGAAAAAAAAAAAAAAAAAAAAGGATGACACCGATGCGTTTATGCAATTTTTAGCATAAACAAATGACATCGGTTCGCAGTTAGACTGGCGACTTCGGAATTGTTCGACTGGCAAAAAAATTCTTCACAAGAATGCCAGGAATTTCATTGTTGCAGCCAAATATTTATACATACACTGGCTTCTCTGTGGGAAATATACACGCACACTGGGTCCAACTGTGGTTGCGGATCCTGCAGTGCTCAGCTCCAGGCCTTCATTTCATGAAAGACTCATTCAGTTTTTGAAACAATGGAGTGATTAAAACAATAACACATTACAGACAGAATAGTTGACTTCAATTTTGGTAGACTCTGTACTAGAAAGCCCCTCGATTGTGAAATGCGGCCACAATGGACCACTTTCAGGGAATCCGCAATGCCAGATGCTGTGCTTATTGGCGTACAGTTCTGCACTCGCATCACTAACAACGAAATTCTGTGCTAACCCTGTAAAGCAGAATCTCCTTAGTGACAAGTACTAAATTTTAGTACCGAATTTTCTCCTATAGACAATGTTCGCGGCAGTACGTGCATACATTGGTTTTTTTGCATACAATTGGGTTGAGGAGTGACGTCGCAGGTCAGACTGCTTTTGAATTACGTGACCTTTGATGTCACTCAACCAAATTTATGCAAAAACACGATGCGTGCCCATACTGCCGGGCACATTTGCATAATAGGGCGATTTGGATGTAAACAGTTAAACAAAGGGCACATGGTTTATAGTTTAATAGCGGCGGATCTCTGGTCCTCATTTCCCCTCCACATAATAAATCTGGTAAGCCAGCAACTTCTCATCTAGAGTTTGCAAATAAGGCAAAGGAAGCCTGGTTGTTAAGGGCCTGAAATTAACCCAACATTTCACACGAAAAAGCCGAATTATGTTGGGCTTTTGCCTGAAAATTGGCTTTTAGTACCAAAGCTACCAAAAATTTAATCAGCCATTGACAAATCAAACGCTTTAACATGTAAGGACATTTTCACCTTTGAACTTATTTTACCCTATTTTGATACTTTTTTACCACGGTCTGATATTTTACTGTGATAATGACGTTCTTGTACGTGTCTGGGGATTAATGCATTAGATCTTTAAACTGCTGCAATTAGTCGGGTAATTATGAGCCAAAGTTGGTTAGTTTAAACATTTAACTTGATATATGAAAACGTGAATACAATTGAGTATTAAAGGTATTCACATCTGAATCTTTGAGTAAAGCCTGGTTTCCGTGTAGTCGTTTTAATCACCGACAACATCTGCAAAGCAGTCCCCGACAGCAATGCTGATTAGGGAGGACATTGCTATTACACCGACGGTATTGTCAGCGGTACCGCCGTTTTTGCCGAGGTACCGCATTCAGTGCGCTGCATCTGGCTTATGAAAGGAAATCCCAATTCTGTTGAACAGCAGAACAAACAAACGGTCACAAATTAAGCAGAAAACTAATTAACCCATCGGTAATGATTTCTTTGTGTGACAAAACTGCCTGGTTGTAGTCACAAATCAAAAATGAGGTCACAGCCACCTGGTGTTTCATAGCAGTACCTCATAAAAACAGCGGTACCGTAATAATACCGTGTAATTAATAAGGATGTTTTCCCTTGTGGAAACATTCAGTCGCGACTGACGCAAACAGGGACAATGGTTGGCGAAGTAGGGCAAAGTTCAACTTGACCAATTATCTGCATTATGTCCTCAATGCTCGAGTGCTATGAGTTTGTCTCATTTTACCCTTTCGACGAGGAAATAAGACCATAAATATGAGTGAAACAGCTTACCGTAATTGCAGGCACGCAACTTGGAATTCACAAAAAACGAGGAAATTCCAATCTTTACAAGACTTTGTACAGTGTTTTTCAATTTTCAATGGCTTAAGTATGAAGTGAAAAATGAAGAAATCAGCTGATCCAAGGAAAAGTTGCATGCCTGTAATTGAAATCTATCGAAACGGAGTATCAGTTAAATTTTCAGAAAAATGCAATTTTACTCAGAAATGTTTAAGCATTCACATGCCATTATTATTATTATTTTTTTTAGCCAAACGAAGTCAGAAACCGTCTCTTTTCCGACTAGTCTGCGACTTGCCGTCTTGCCTGCCGTTGGCATTCTTTGCACCTACACGGAAACCAGGCTTTAGGAAATACTTGATCAGCACTCGACCAATTGAATTTGAAGAGTCAATTACCAGTGTGTATTTTTTCTTGGGCATCAGTTTTCCCACGTCAGAATCACGAAGCTGCTCATCAGTTGAAACGACTCGTCACTGGACCGGCTGCATTCTTGAGGCCGTGCGTAAGAGATGCCCAAGATACGTTTTGCATCAGGCGAGCCTTAGCAAGAGCCTCATATGACTGCAAAGCCGGCACCAATCACTTGCCATTTTCTTGAAACCGATTCCCGGAAACTGACTTGGATGTGGTCTCCTGTAAGGGCCATCCTGAGGAAAGTGTCGATACGTTCCCAGCATAATATACACAAAAAACTTGTGTTGCCCTTAAATCAGGGATCGAAATATCCACTGGACCGAGTCCAGTGATTTGAGCGTTGGTCTAGTGAACTCTTAACTTAACTAGTCCGGTGGTCTAGTGTTTTTTTCCCATACACTGCGTGAAATTCTATCATTAAAGTTCTTTTTTTTCTTCTCTAAATCTGGTGAACTGAAAAAGCCCCTTAATTTCTGGAATAGCCATTTTTAGTTTTGAGGCAGGGAGTTTCAATAAAAACAGCATTCCTAACCCCTCCCCCCCAACAAGGTCGGCAAAGGGAAAAAAAATCAAAACAGCACACTCATTCAAAACACTGTTCTTATTTTTACCATTGGTCTTGTGAAATACCTTTTGGTCTGTTAAAATGTGTGTGCTACCAGCCCAGCTGTCTAGTAGATATTTACCTGAAATTTGACAACTGTAAATGAAAAAAAAATCAGGAGGGAGTGTCGGTCTGTCGATTGTTTTGTTTTGTTTTGTTTTGTTTTGTTTTGTTTTGTTTTGTTTTGTTTTGTTTTGTTTTGTTTTGTTTTGTTTTGTTTTGTTTTGTTTTGTTTTGTTTTGTTTTGTTTTGTTTTGTTTTGTTTTGTTTTGTTTTGTTTTGTTTTGTTTTGTTTTGTTTTGTTTTGTTTTGTTTTGTTTTGTTTTGTTTTGTTTTGTTTTGTTTTGTTTTGTTTTGTTTTGTTTGTTTGGGAAAAGGTGAGATTTTGAACATTCCGTTAAAAAACCGTGACCCGACTTTTGTGATTTTTAGCGTCGGTCGCGGAGGGCAACACAACTATTTTTTTTTTTGCCTAATTAGAGCTATACACGGGGGAAATGCAGAATTAAAGAAGGGCTAAAGAGAGGTTCAACCCTCAGGGTTTTAAAAGGTACCTTGCAGTGCATGGCACGCCAAGTTCAACCCTGTAAAACCTTGAAGGGGCAACCTCAAGTTGCCATCTAATTAACTACCCCTTAATTAACTCTGCATTTCCCCACGGAAGTCACGGAAGGAACTTTCAGTTTTACTGAACACTGTACATTAACACTGGACTTATTTTCTTCTGGTATTTGACATAAATACACTTAACTTATCTTATCTTTTTTTTTAGAGTGATTACTTTTTATATTTTAATTTTTCATTACCCCCATGTTTGCTTTTGCTTTGATACACTAGTTTTTTTCCCGATCGATTTCTTGGAGTGCACCTTGCTTTCTAGAGCAGTAACTTTATTAGAAACTGCAATACACACCTAGCTAACCTGGCAAGTTACACCCCTAGGACAAATCTCTTGGAGCTGCTTGGTGCGAAATATTGCTTACAAAATGTTCCTGCTTAGCAAAAAATCAGCCAGGAACCAGTCACAAGCTGCATACATCACATGCAAATTTTGGCAAGTAACCTGCTTTTTGCTAAAAAAAAAAAAACGTCGTGCTTAAAAGCTCCATGAAATTTGGCCCCGGTTGGATTGACAAGGTGTGACAATCAACCAGTGTATGTACCACACTCATACATAGACAGGCTCTTGGGGTTCATGGCTGTCACGTGTGGTTCCATCGTCGGCGCCGGCGGACGTCTCCCCGTTCCCATTCATGAACTCCTCTGGGAGTGGGTAGGGGTACCCGCCGTCGTCGAAGAACCTCCGGAAGGTGAACTCGAAGAAGGCGTGCTCCGGGTGCTTGCCGTTCTCCAGGCTGCTGCTGGTGGGCCGGCTCTTGCCGTTGTACGGGTAGTCGTCCCAGCTGTCCCCGCTGGAGTTGGAGTCGCGCAGCCGGTCCGGGTCCACAGGGTCAAAGTTGGAGGTGTCCGTCGGGTAGCGGATGGTGGGCTGGTAGGGGGCAGGCGTCTTGCGCAGGTTGGACTTGAAGTCAATCTCCTGGAAGAAGGGGTGGTGCTTGATCTCGTCGGCACCGTACCGGGTGTCCTGGTCGCGGCAGAGGCATAGGATCAGGTCCGAGGCTTCTCCGGACAGCTTGGCTTGCGGAGGGATGTTCAGGGTGTTGGGCCAGTTGATCACCTGTTACGAGTACATGAAGCATCGGATTACTGAAAAGCAATAGTACAGCTCAACGCCACTATAACAAGAATTATTTCATTCACAAAATGTCACAGGTGGGTCACAGGTGGGTCACAGGTGGGTCACAGGTGGGTCACAGGTGGGTCACAGGTGGGTCACAGGTGGGTCACAGGTGGGTCACAGGTCAGGAAGTTACAGGGGATGAACAATGACAAAGGAATGCCTTTGTCACTGTTCCATTTGAATAGCTTGTGACCCGACTTGAGGCTAGCCTTGCAAAACCCTTAAAAATTCAGTGGTCCACTTACAAATGTGTATAACAAACCCACCTTCCACTGTGTCTCTGCTGGACTGTCCGCATGAAACGGCGGTTGGCCCACCAACATCTCATACAGAATCACGCCAACACTCCACCAGTCACATTTTTGAGTATAGCCTGTTGTACGATGGAAAAACAACCAAAAAATTTAACAACATGTAATATGTCACTGCTGTCAGTGTTGCGGATGAAACTGTTGCTATGCACACGGTCAACTAGACATGACTGACTAGACAAGGCTTTAAAGCAAAGTTGGCATAACATTTGTAAACCAGAGTTATAAGCATGATATAGCTTTGGTAATGACACAAAAAAATGATTACTTTTAGTAAAAAGATTGGAACAATGCCAATCCTCCTGAGAAACATCTCCATCTGAAATGCTGACATCTTTAAGAAAACTGTACCTGAAGACCTCGGAAAACGCCTCGGCTTATTGTGATTTCAACACAGTTGAAATAAGCACATACATGTAGGAACAAGCACAGAATCACTGTCAAGACGAAACAGCTGGTCACTATTTCTCATGACTTGGATGATGGACTGAGATACATGTAAAACGTTCACCATATGCGCATTCCTGCGTGTACTTAATCCAATTGTTTGCCTATTGTTAGCATTACGCTTGGCTGCACAAGCCCGTCTTGGCATACCAGCACCCCATCAATAACATCCAGCCAGAAAGGGTTAACAGTGCCATGAAATACAGCCCTGGGTGCCATTTCACGGGATCCGTAAGGGTGGATTTTGCACCTATGGCCTGCAACTCTGTGCTAATCCCGCAAGAACAGAATCCTTCCTTCATTGGATGTAGGCAGTAGCACCAGACAAAATTCTTAGCCAACACCCGAAATACGCTATCCTTTATAGCACAGATTTTTTGGCTACAATAAGCCAGGTTGGTATCTCAAAGGTCAAAGGGTATTCGGGATAAAATTGCCGACTTAATGGCACGCCATGTTACGCGAACACCCATTCTGATTGAATTTAACACGTGCGCGTTGTGCGACCACCTTTTGCGTTCACACGCGTGCGTTAGGCCACGCGGGTCATTCGGGATAAAATATCATTGTGCACATGCGTAGTTGAAATACCGAACTGGCTTATTGGCGATTCCTTGCTTATTGTAAGCGGAGCCATGAGATGAGCTCCTCAGCCCCATTATATAGGGATGCTTAAAGGTTAAAGGAAAAAGTATGCTAAATATACAGCAAAATTTGCTTAAAATCTATCGTATTTCACGGCCAAGTTGTTGCTAACGCTTGCACGTGCATGGACATTTCTACATTTCTACTTGAATATCCGACTCCCATGGGTATCCGACTATTTACCCATGATGCATTGCAACACAATTGTAATTTTGTGCTGAACACAATCTTTGTTGGCAATGGCACAACCCATAACATCACCCAAACCCTATCCCTTACCCTATCCTGAACCCAAACCCTAACCCCTACCCTATCCTAAACCCAAACCCAAACCCCTACCCTATCCTAAACCCAAACCCAAACCCTTACCCTTTCCTAAACCCAAACCCTATCCCTTACCCTATCCTAAACCCAAACCCAAACCCTTACCCTATCCTAAACCCAAACCCTATCCCTTACCCTATCCTGAACCCAAACCCTAACCCTTACCCTATCCTAAACCCAAACCCTAACCCTTACCCTATCCTGAACCCAAACCCTAACCCTTACCCTATCCTAAACCCAAACCCTAACCCAATACCCTATCCTAAACCCAAACCCAAACCCAAACCCTTACCCTATCCCAAACCCTATCCTAAACCCTAACCCTTAACCCCAACCCTTACCCTATATCCTGAACCCTAACCCCAACCCTTAACCTATATCCTGAACCCTAACCCCAACCCTTACCCTATATCCTGAACCCCAACCCTTACCCTATATCCTGAACCCCAACCCTTACCCTATATCCTGAAGCCCAACCCCAACCCTTACCCTATATCCTGAACAATAACCCCAACCCTTACCCTATATCCTGAACAATAACCCTATATCCTGAACAATAACCCTATATCCTGAACCCTTACCCTAATTCTCACCCTAATCCTCACTCACAGCCTTACCCCATGTTTCTCATTGTTTGGTATAGGGGGGCCTACTGATCATGCGCAATATAACCAACAAGTCGGATTTTCAGGGAGTCCGATATTCACGCGACACTGGCATTATTTTAAGCAAATTCTGCCCCTGAAGTTAGAGAGCTCTATCAAATAGACGAAGGTTTCATTAGCAGAAAGCCTTGTGTTACCAATCCTATGAAATTGGGACCGGGGTCCCAAACATATGAATGATAATTGGCATACTAACCGACTCGCATAAGGACCTCCGGGGCGATGTAGTTGGGCGTGCCGACCAGCGAGTGGGCCTTGCATCGCTCCTGCTGCCTCTTCCGCCGTCTCTCCAACGTCTTCATCCTCTGGCCCACTTTGAACTCGCCGTTCTTGTTGCATCCCTCCTTCAGCGGGTCGACGCAGCGGCAAGAGTCTCCCCACTCCTCGTTGGGCTCCATGCTGTCCTGCCGACTGTGACCCTCTGTGCCGACAAACAGGGAAAGCTTGATTACTGGTCCACATATCTTGACAAATTTTGTGCTTCAAAGATTAAATGTGCTTCCCTGAAAACAATCAAATGGCTATAGTTCCCAAGAAATCGTGTCACATTGCATGCATGTGTATACAATATTAGTAACACACATACATGTATAACGCAGTCATATATTGATTCAACCTGATGCTTCCTGTGACAAATATTGGCAATTGTATGTAGTTTTAACCTATTATGCATTGTGGGCTTGAATCAAGAGCCCTTCCCCGAGTTTTTTCACCCTCCTCCCATACCAAGTCAAGGATTATAGCTACATACCGACCCGATTCCATATCTTAAAAAAATAGAGCCAAGTGACAATTTTAAGCATCATATTTGTATTCAGTAACCTAAAATGAATAAAAGATTGACTACTTTTTATTTCTGAAGCATTTTGGCAACAACTGCGAAAGGCAGATTTTGAGACTTTTGCAATAAGACCAAAAGAAAAAGGACAATGAGGCTAACAGACAACTTACGTTTCTGGTAGTATTTGGAGTCGTGCGTCCACCTGAACCCCGTGCAAAGGCCAAAGTCAGTCAATTTGATGTGACCATCCCTGTCTATCAGTACATTGTCCGGCTTGATGTCTCGATGGATGAAACCCATCTTGTGCACGCTTTCTACGGCCAGCACCAGCTCGGCGATGTAAAACTTGGCCAGGTCCTCCTCGAAGATCTCCTTTCTGATCAGCAGGCTCATCAGATCTCCTCCAGGGATATAGTCCATGACAAAGTACAAGCTCTCGTGGTCCTGGAAGGAGTAGTACAGCTTGACCACCCATTCATTGTCCGCTTCGGCAAGAATGTCCCTCTCGGCCTTGACATGAGCGACCTGGTTGCGCTGTAGCACTTCGGCCTTCCGCAACAGCTTGATTGCATAGAGCTGCTGCGTGTCAATCTTCCGCGCCAGAGTCACCTCCCCAAAGGCGCCAATGCCAAGAGTCTTGATTTTCTTGAAGAGGCTCTTCTGCATCTTGGCTCGCCTGAGTCTGATGTAGTTGGACTCCTTCTGGTTCAGCATGAGTCTCATTTGGTTCTGGGCCTCCTCGGAGAGCCCAACCCGGGCCATTTCGGTTTCCAGCTGCATGCGGCGATTCAGGCGCTGCCTGTGCGACTTCATGATATTCTCAACGTGCTGCTCCATGTAGAATTTATACGCCTGGGGCGAGTAAGACTTGACGCGCGACTCACATTTGTCAGTGTCCCTTCCCCTGTTCTTTCTCTCAGGGACCGGGGACTCAATTTTCTGCTTTTCCTGTGGTTCGTCCAGCGCACTAGAGCTCCTGACTTCACTACCCGTGTCTGACGTCGTGGACGTTGTGGATATTTCAGACAGAGGTGGAGAAATGGCTCGTGGGGGAGGTGATTCCGATCGGTTGGAGCTCTGGGTGCTCTGGGTACTGAGAGTGCTGATCGTGTCAGGTGAGGGACCCCTCTGGGGAGGGGGTTGGTCAGGACCGTGGGCTGTCTGCAGTACGGGCTTCGGCACAACGGTGCTCCGCACCGACTGCATTACAGGTCCTGTGTAGGCACTTATGGGTAAGGCAGTGGTGGTGTTGGCAGCTGCAGGTTGTGGGGGCGATATCTTCCTGACGGGAGTACCCGATGGCATAGGGACTGAACCATACTGTGCCTGCATAGCTCCAGATTGAGGTAATCGGTACGGAGGCGGTAGCTTACCCCCTTCCTCACCAACTCTCGAGATAACAATTGTGAAGGCGGGCTTTGGTTGAGGGGGCTCTTGTGGTGGGGGCTGTTGCTGTTTGCCCATGGAGCTGACATTCTGAGATGTGATCGGTTGAAAGCTATTGGTATCAGCATTGTACGTCTGCTGTTGGAGGGATGCACCTGCTGTGTTTGAAGGGCTACCGGTACTGATGATGCGGTGCTGTGTACTGGCTTCATAACTTGGAGGTTGTTTTAGGGGTGGCTTGATACTGTTTGTGTCCTTCACAAAGATTTGGTTTTGGCTGACTAGGTTATCGCGACCGAGTGTCATGGAGGGAGCTACCGGGCTACTGTTCGTTGCATTACTCGCTTGGCTTTGAATACCTGGTTGCTGGCGGTGCAACGTACTCATTTCATAGCTCGGAGGGGGCTGCGTCTTGCTGATCATGGCACTAATAATGTCCTGATCGAGCAGTTGAGATTGGGGAGGGGTTCCCACCTGCCCCTCGGGTGGCACAATAACAATGTGCGCCGAGCTGCGGTACTGCTCATTTGGTATGCCATACTGCTGCAGGTGCTTGGCGGTGAGATGATCAATGGGGGATCTCTTGTCGTAGTTACTCTGACTCAAGTATTGCTGGCTGCTGCTGGGTGTATGCTGCGACATTTGACCGTGTGAATATAAACCCTGTTGGTGCATATCCAAATGGTTGGACTGTGTCAGGTAGGTCTTTGCTGTATGGTACTGAGGTGTGTTGCCCGGCATGTTGTAGCCTGGGTTGCGATCGGCTAACGTGAACTGTTTCCCTACGGTGTACGTCGTCGTCGTAGACGACGATATCCCATAGTAGCATTGGGCACTCTCCGTAATGGTTTGCCGAGTGTATCGATACTCGTCGGGATTCAAGGAACTCGGTGAGGCAGTTGAAATCCCAGAGTCACTGCCAGTCGAGTACCGGTTAGTGCTGACGCTGCCTTCGCGTTGCACGTAGCCATTTGTGCCTTGCGAGTAGTACGTTTGGCTCGGGTCGCTTGGAGCCCCTACTCTACTCATCCCTATGTTGCTCTGGCTGGTACCTACCGATGTGCGTATATCAGTCTGAGTCCTGTCCGTGTTAACTGCCTGTCTATTCCGTATGCCTTGCATGACCGCAGATCTCCCCAAATTGTAGTCTCTAGACTGCCCCTGTGTACTGGAGCTTGACGTCGACCCCAAGCCCCCTGGCATGGGCCTCGTTGGTCCCACCGGGACTAGTCGGTGGGTCATCTGCTGGGGACGCCCTGATGTTAATAGCGGTTGGCTTGTTGGGGTCAGCCGGTACTCCCCACTGAGGGAGGGGACCGTAGACCCCTGGCCCATGTGAGCCCCGACATGATTTGACAATCCCTGTGATGACATGGGCGGGGGAGTCTGCCTTTCACCGATCACGACATTGGTGGTGTACTGTCTGGCACCGTATTGCGGTAGGCTCTTGGTATTCTCAAACGAGTTGTTCCGGGAGACAGGGTTTGAGGGTATGCGGGTGGTGTCGGGCTTGATGACATGCTGGTAGTTGTAATAGGGTGTGGCATCAGAGCGATAGGTGTCCATGCTAGGCGAGCTACCACCGGATCGGTCCTCAAAACTAGGTTTCCGTTGAACAGTGCCCGAGACTGGGAAGGAAATAAACGGTCGACTGAAATTGGTGAGCAACAAAATATAACGAGGACCATTCAAATGGAACTGTGAAAATGTTGACTTGTACAACACCTTAAAAGTTACCTCATTTCTTCGGAATTAAAGGATATTCATAATTTCTGTCAATTGTCATCAAATACCTTTAACAATGGCAAACCCATTAACCAAGTTGTTTATTTAACAATCTTATGTAAACCCATCTTGCTTATTCATCAACAAAATTTGGCAACAAGCTGTGAATCATTAAAAGTTTTTTTCACCTACAATTTCAAAATGTTTGCAAAACTGTTAAGTATTTAGGTTTTTTGAAAATACTTCTTCACAAACTTGTCACATTTTGAAAAATAATTTGGCTTCTGTGTTCATTGACTGTGACAATTGACTTGGTGTTCAAAAAGTACAGTAATTTTGAAAAACAAAAACCCAAAAAAACACCAAAAAACACCAACAAAAACCTACAGGATTCTGTGTTTTTTAAAAAATACATGTTACATTTAAAGGCAGGACAGCTTCGGTCATGGTAAAAAAAAATTCAATCTCAAGGTTTACTGTTTATAAAGATGATACCAGTACCAACCATCTTGAGAAATTTTCCTGTCTGAAATGCTGTCATCTTTGAGAAAAATAAAATCTTAATACCTTTAACCCTAACTCACTAGGTGGTGTGAAAAATCGTATTGAAATTGGAGGAGTCAGGACTATAGAGTACCGAAGTAATGACGTCAATCAATGCAATGTTTGGAACCAGAATACATTCTAAACTGCATGCGTTTGGAACCAGTTGCCGTGGCAACTGACGTCAGACTTCGGTACTCTATTAGGGTTAAAATGCTTTGGTTTATTCCAATTGCTACAATCAAAACAAGCACATGAATGTGCCCAAAATCATTGGTTACCCTAACATTTCCACATCCTCCAAAATCCTCTTTGCCAAACGGAGGAATTTGGAGGATTGAGGGTCTTTGGAAGTTGAAGCATCGGAAGATTTTGCAGGATTGAGGGTATTAGAGGATTTTGCCTCTGGAGGAAAATGGAGGATCCAGGTCATCAGGCCCAATCTGATGCTGGATGATTTCGGAGGATTGAGTTTACTGGGGTGTTTATCCAAAACCCACTGGAGGATTTTTCAGGATTCAGGCAGAGGTCCCCAGTAACAAACATTGGAGGATTTTAGAATTGGGGATATTGGAGAATTCAGGTTACATGTGGGAAAAATGATGTAGGGAGTTAGGGTTAAAGTAGAATTGTTTTTTCGCTATTTTCTTGCAACTTGATGGATTGAGCTCAAACTTTCACAGGTTTTTTTTTAACCCTAGCCCTCCAGGGTATTTTGGCTAGAAATCCTGCCAGATGCATCAGATTGCATACTTTGTCACATTGACTTGTGTGCAGAGTGCAGCAAAGTGAAGCTTTCACCACAGATGCACTGTGCTGCGTCTGGCAGGGTAAGGGTTATTACATGTACAGTATGTACGTCGATCATAAAATGCATGAACACTGCTTGCAACTGTTTTCCAGCTCTAAACATTTCAAAAACTATCAAAACACAATCTTGCACAGTTTGAGTTGACGTTTTAAATCTTCCAAAGCTGCACATTCAGTCTGGTTGCATTCTAACTCACCCGATGACACACGGGAACCTCCATTAGATAGAAAGTTGGCGCTGGATACCAGATTGTCGCTGCCCGTGTCGTGGGGTGGCACTCTGTTGACGATAGTGTCCACAGCTGCCTCCACACTGCGATTCTGGCACAACTTTAATGCTATATTTGCGACCTCCTGTCAAGAAGTAGGGATGGAAATGATATGTAACAGCTTCAATTTATAGATGGTAGCCATGGTAGCCATGTCATGTTAGCCATGTCATCTATTAGATGATTTTCAATGAGCCATCTTTTGTGCTGAGGGGAACCAGAGGCACCGGGGCTAACCCCTACTCTTTCACAACAGGTGCTCTGGGTTCGTTTACACATGTACATGTATGTGCACTGCTCATATAGTGTACACGGGACCTCCACCTGAACCCCTTGCATACGGATGACGCCAAATGGCACAAACAAAAATACAACAAAATTAAACAGCAAATTCTGTTGCATTCTGCAGTGAACCACCTACATGTACATGTACATGTACACACCAGCTTTGGCATTTTGCAGCTATCCTGCAAAATCCAACAAACATACAAACGGGCATTTGTTTGTAAGAGCCCTGCCAAATCCAACAAAATCCAACAAAATCCAACTGAAATTTTACCAGAAGTCTGGTAACTATTGTACATGTAGTTGTATGCTAAAAAATAAAGTAGGATTTCTATACATCCAGAAATCTACTGCGGTTTTAACCACTGCAAAAACTTGCCAAAATACATATCAGGGGTGAAATTGTCCAAAAATATATAATCCACAAAAAATCCATGAGGACCCCAGATCAAAACAGAGTTTGTATTGCCTAAAGGCACCCCCTTAAAATATCTGTTTTTATTGGTCTATATCCACTTTTACATGTAAAAACACCTTTAAGACAACACCTCAGGAATACCAGATTGCAAAAGAGATTCTTTAAAAATTCTGAAATCCCGATAAAAAAATCCTGAAATCAGGAAAAATCCTGACAAATCTCACCCCTGATATACAGTGTATACATGTACAGTATTAAAAATTATTTTCTCTGTGATTCAAGCAAGATGTACTTATAATTATGAAACGGCATCCATCTAAAAAAAAAAATGGACAAATATTAGCACATTGCTTCCACACATGGGGGCAAATCCACTCCCATCCCATCCCACATGTTGTCCTTCACCATTACTACAAACAGGTTGAACAAAAAAATTACCCCAGAAAACACCCCAGTGCACTTTCACTTTCAGAACCAAAGATATGATAAATCTCTTGCTGCAATGACAACTTTGGGCCAGTTGCAGAAACTCAGTCATGCGTCCACATTGCCAACTCCCAGTTCTGACTATTAAATGAATACCAGGGGGCTGGTTAAGCCTGTATTCATTGGCTGGCATATTCCACATTAGCATAACAATAGGGGGAATTCTTCAGCATTGTACACACTTTCTGTTGGCTGCATGTTCTTCCTAGAATGTACATATGTAGTGTGTACACTGGAAACTACAGAGCTCTGGACATGCCATCAACTTGTTGAAATCCCGACATGTGTACATGTAAGCCTACATGTATCATCACCATTTTCACGAAGGGACGGGCATGTCAAAAATTATATTTTTTTCAATTTTCAATTTTATTTTTACTTTTTGGGTGATTAACGTCATTCTTGACCATTCTGACTTACTTTCATGAGCAAAAGTTAATTATATTCTTAATTAGACTAACTGTGCATGGGGCCGACATGTCACAAAATTGCTTTTTTTGCGTTTTCATGAAGAGACGTGAACATGCCTGCCCCTTGAACATAAATAAGACAAATGGCATGGAAATTTGTAAAAGTAGGTCAACTGAGATTTTAGGTTTCACGAGGGTACAGGCATCTTTGATACATTGGCGCACGCAGCTTCGTTAACACGCGCTGCCCTTCTCTATGGTAAAACACAGGAATGGGCATGTAATAACTAATTAATTTGCTAATTAACCACTGTGTTTATGATGTACCGAGGTTATAGAAATACATGTATACATGTAGCTCTCAAAGAACCGCATGAGTGCTTTTCCCCTGCATAAAATTATCTTAATGATTTACTTTTTGCAGTATTAAAATGAGAAGAACTTCAAGTGTGATTATCTCGAAATGTGTTTTTCTTTTTAAAAAATCGACATGCCCGTTAATTCATGAAAACGGTGACGATATGAGACCCTCTGAAGCATAATGAGGAATGTTCCCGAAGACCGGTTTTGGAGTAGTCATCGAGTGAAGTAAACGAACAATTAACCTCCACCCGTGACGTCACCCTATTGTCCCAGCGCTCCATTATTTTGCTCGAATGGAGCATTGGAGGCGATACCACTCCATTCTTTTTGGAAGGTAACGCCTCCATCACTCCATTCGTACAAAATATTGGAGCACAGAACAAGCCAAGGAAAAAACGACATTTGATGAATGGCACAATAATCAGTCCTTGCAATAAAATTTGCCAATAACACTTACATCAATTTCTGTATGTTTCGGATATATTTGGTTTTTCTCATCGTTTAACAGTTTCTTCCAAATACATGTAATAATAATGCCACGAGCAAATTTCTTAAAATTACGTCAAACAATCCACAAGGGAAACCGACTTGGTAAATTTGAATACATTTTCAAAGTGAACAAAGAAACTGACAGGAGCGGGATTCAAACCTGCGACCTCCGGGTTACCGTACCGGCGCTCTACCAACTGAGCTATCTTGCCCTATGTTGGCGGTCTCCCAAATTGTCAGTATCTTTGTTCGGGTAGCGCCCACCCGAACAAAGATACTGACAATTTGGCTTATATACTCCTTTTCAAAGTTACGTAACAAATAATCGCTTGTACAAGTGAACAAAGTTGCTCCATTCCTGCAAAATAATGGAGCACTGGGACAATAGGGTGACGTCACGGGTGGAGGTTAAATCGGCTAATGCCCTCGGTTACGCGCCATTCGTGTGAAATAATGGCCCTCGGGCCATTATTTCACACGAATGGCGCGTACCTCGGGCATTATCCTTTACGTACAAATTGTTTTTTAAAGTGAACGGGCAGGTTTTAAAAAAATAGGCGTTTTGATGCCGAGTGGTGGTGCGTGCACCAAGTGATTTTTCTCAAAGCTGTTTTTCTCCAAATTATTTTTCTGTATGCTTGTGTCACCACAATCTTACGTTTTATTGAATCTTTGCGCATATAAATAATAAATAATCAGGAAAGTAGAAAAGCCACGTATTCCGTTTTAAAACAGAACATGATCTATGTTTTTCGACTACAAATTAATTTAAATCCTCACCCAAATCAGATCAACTTCCTTCCCCCCCCCCCCCCCTTCAAGCAAAATCTTTATTTTTTGCTACCCCCAACCCTGCTAAATCCAATGATATACATACAATGTACAGTGGGTAATTTCTGTTGGATTCTGTTAAACTGTGCAGTGAACAGCAGACTTCTTGTTCCAGCTGTTGGGTTCGGTCAGATTCACCAGTGAGAAGATTCCCCAGGCTGCACTCTTTGCTGACATTGGATTTTGTTGGATTCAGCAGTGCGGTTTGGAAGAAAAGCCAAAGGGGATATAGGGCTGGGGAGACTGATTTATCCACCCTGAGCAATCCCAAGTCCTTACCTCATCATAACCCATACTGACAAGTTGCTGCAGCATCTGTCTATTGACACCTGTTGCTGAAGTTGCTGCTGAGCCAGCCACGCCCGAGCCGGCCACGCCCGAGCTGGCCACACCCGAACTGGCCACGCCCGAGCCAGCTGGGGGTTCCTCCACTCCGTTGGATAGCCCCAGACTGTTCCTGATCTTCGCCAGCTTCTTTTGGTGCTCCCCGAACCGTTTGCGCCCGGCATCTCTCCGTAGGACCTCCCCTGCCTGGCAGCCGTTGATCATTGCTTCCTGGTTCACATGCAAGTGCTGAAGCGATTCCTTGATTTCCAGAAGCATTTGCCGATTGTTGGTGACAGTGTTCCGGGGACGGGGAGTCCCCCTCTGCATTTCACGAATGTTTATAGTTTAGGCGGGGCGGCCCAGTGATTTTGATTATTGGTATCTAGTCTCCACTATGGCATTCTTTCTGCAAACAGATGAAATAAGTATACATCAGCTTTTAAAATCTTACTTATTGTTAACACAATGTGCAATTTACTCTCTAACTCCCTCATAGTTGACAATTCCTTGTTCTGTAGGCACCCCCCCCCCCCCCCCCCCCATCTCTCAGCCATTCACAAGCAGCCATTCACAAACAAATTGCTTAGTACCATAGTTAAAACAGGTTACCAGCCAAAATACCAAATGTGGGATTTTCATGCTGATCAAACAGCTGAATACCAGCCACAAGCGTTACCACTTCACATCAAAATATGGTTGGTAAGGAAGACTTTTCATGCTAACAAAAGTTTTGTGCTTACATGTTGCATCACCGTGAAATTGGCCCCTGGAAAACCCATTTTTTTTTTCCTGGAAAGTCATGGAATTTAAGATTTAAATTATGTGGGAACCCTTCTGCGCATTAACCCTAACGTATATAAATCCATCAAAATCATTCCTTTGTTTAGGAGGATTTCGGCGGATTCAGAGTTATTGAAAACTGGAGGATTTTGATGGATTGAGGATTGTAAGCCTAGCGGTACTGCAGGATTTTGATGGATTCTGGATACCTCCATATTGAGCAGTCACCAAAACCAACTTTTTGTGCATGACGAAATAGGTGGATTTTTGCGGATTCAGGATACTTTCTAGTAAAGTTACCCAAGGGGGTTAGGGTTAAAGCATTTCAAAGAGTTACAATTCCACGCTCATGTATACATTTAAAATAACTTGCACAAGATATTGTAAAAACATTATGGGGAAACATTGGAGTTTAGGTTTTTATGTTTTTGTTCACTCACCCAGGATCAATTTCATGGAGCTGCAATGCACAAAAAAGTTGCAAAGCATAAAAAGTCTTCCTACATGTAGGTAAAAACATGAGTATTAACCAAATATCCATGTGATCTTTAGCCCTTTTCACACAACACGAAAAAATGAGAGATTCTAACAAATGACTGAGAAATGTTACAAAATGGCCATCGTGTGAAAGGAAACCAAACAGTCCTTGCGTGTTTCTCTCAAACATTGACAGATTTTGGAGGTCAAGACCTACCTGTACATGTACGACAAAATCTTCCGCTAGCTGAAGATTTCGCAAGGAATGCATGCCAAACTGTGTGTTAATTGATTCCTTGTCAAATGAACGACGTCCCGTGCGAAAGTGGCCCCTATGCGCATGCGCGGAAACCTTGCATGCGCGACCTTTAGCGAACTTCAGTGTAGGCCTACGTATGTTGCTGTTCTTAATGTTATGGTGTTGTGGTTGTTGTTGTTGTGATGTTATGTTTTTGTTTGATGTTGTTGTTGTGATGTGTGTTGGGATGTTAAGAATGATGGTGTCATCCCACTCTGTGATGTTTCAACTAAATCCGTAGACTTGTGTTATTCAAAACTTGAACATCTTTCAAAACTTATACATCATTATTTAAAACTTGTACGTCTTTTCGACGTGGGTATTGGTGTGAATATAGTGAACCAAAAGACCCATTTGATCATTAGATCGAAAAAATTTAGCGGGAGGGCGGTGAGACGGGATATTTGTTTCAGATCCTCTTTAGCTGGATGTTTCGTGCGCTGCATGCTGGAATTACGTCATTTCGTGGGCTGCAATACTGGTACTCATACATGTATCATGTTCCATTTCATGTCCGGTAGTGTAGTGGGAACCAGCCAAATGCGTGCGGTCGTCACAAGGAATGCCGGTCAGCTTTTTAGTTCATGTCGTGTGAAAGCTTGCGAATGTTCTTTTTTTCCTGTGTTGTGTGAAAAGGGCTTAAATTGCTTGTTGTGACTGGTATTCAGCTGTTTGCTTAGCTTGAAAATCACACGGAGATCCAGCTGGTAACCTGTTTTTACTAAGCAAGACTTTTTGGTGCTAAGCAAATTTGTTGTGCTTAGTAGCTCCATCAAATTGTCCCCTGTTCTCAAAGGTGAATGTCGTAAATTATACTGCACAGTAGATGCCAATTTGGGGATCATCACATCATAAATAATGTTCAGAGAGTCCAGACATTGCCAGCCAAAATTAAGATACTCTGAAGCACACTGTAAGTGATTGTGTGAACAGTTATATTCAAATCCAATTACACTGACACACACACAATGCCAACATCAGACACCTGTTGTCAGGGACACCTAATGGCTACAACCACAGCTATCCAGGCCTGGGGGGAAATTGACACTAAAATCTCCAAGGACCAAATTGCCCAAAGGGTCTGGTAAAACAGGCTTACAGGTTGGAGTTAAAGAACCTTTGTACAGTCACTTTTAACATGTATGCTGATTCACATTTTGTACTCCAGAGAAGAGAATGAACTTCTGCGTACCCTTATGCCACGAGGCAGAGTAATGAATTTCTCTTTTTTTATTGAAAATAAATCACCCAATACAAGGCTAAAAGCCACTCTCGGCAAAGGATTAGTGTTGGTGACATTTTGAATTACAAACCTTAAAACTGATTCAGTCAAGTTTTAATTCAATTTAATTATCAGTTTTAAGATCTCAATGCTGAAAACAAATTGCATCAGGTGAGCACTTTAACCAAATAGTTTTTAAAAAAGCTTTCTAAATGTCAACCGTTGTCAATCAAACTTCCTTAGTTTTTTTGCGTATATACACAAGTACATACAGCAAGCCCATGTGGCCTGCAATTTTGTACTTTATGAATGATCATTTCTTCAGAAAACTTCTTTCCTTTTCTATAATGCAAATGAATCCTGTAGGCCTATAGCTTTTAATGTTTCAAAAATTCCAACCAATTATATTTGCACCAAAGCAATTTAACCCCTTGCCACCGGTTGACACATGCGGATTGAAAATTGTCACCAGGCCGGTTGACACATGCTGCACTTTCAATCCATTATTGGGGTATTGTGTACATTATGCTTGGCTGCACAAGCCTCTTGTTTCCGTTTCGCTTGGCTGCATAACCCGGCCTGGTGCCCCGGTGCCCCGGCGCCCCCATCTAAAACCTGAGGTCAAGGGGTTAAAGACCTACTGATTGCAAATGACTCATGCGTATAAAGCCCTGTCCGCACTGGACTTATTTTGGTAAAACTTACCGAGACGATGGGTACTTTTCCCATTTTAAGTCCAGTGCGGACAGCCTAGGACGTTTTCCTCTCAGTTACTTTTCCTGAGTCCAGCGGTTACTTCTACCGGCCAACTGCTGCCCAGGAAAACTGACCAGGTAACTTTTCCCGAGACGATAAGTCCAGTGCGGACAGTGCGTGTCGGTAAAAGCGGCTCAGGAAAGCGTACATCCGGCCAGAGCGCAAGGTCATGCTACACTGGGACACCACGCATGCGCTTTGCATTGCTTTACCGCGGTGCGGTGCACGTGGCAAGTTTCCAAATTCCAGTGCGTTGTTCCTTTTTTGTTTGCAATCATGGCAGATATTATTATTAATACAGTCAGAAGTTTGATTAGTGCTAATCGGTGTAGTCCTATGTGTACAAATCAGCACGAAAAATGAAAAGGCACGCCGTGATTTGGGTCAATCGTGTCAATGTAGTAAGGTCATGCAAAGCGCCCTCATGAGTCCTTATATTGACAGCTCGGTTACTTCTCCCACGGTCTCGGTAAAATTTTCCCGTGTCGAAAGTCCAAGTGCGGACAGTGGTCACATTTGACCATTTTTCATTTTACCATCGTCTCGGTAAAACCTTCCAGAAAATAAGTCCAGTGCGGACACGGCTTAAGTCGACTCAAATTCGAGTATAAAGTGAACATTGTGCAGGGGCGAGATTGACCAAAAATGAAAAATCCATGAAATTTGCCGTGTTTGGAAGTCACCAGGGACCCAAAGCAATGTCGGGTCTATGGTTTGTACCTAAAGGCAGAGTTGTTAATCAAGTCATCACAAGTTAATTCGCAGGTCAATTCACAAGTATGGCCTCAAGTCATGTACATCAAGCTATTCAAACACACTATATACATTGTAACAAAAGCATTCTATTGTCATTGTTCATCCCATTTAGCTTGTGAGCCACTTGTGATTGACTTGTGGCGGACTTAATTACAACTCTGCCTATTAAAAGGCATCCCTTAACCCCTTGTGTACGGATGACGCCTGTGGGTGCAAAAAAAACAGTGTCACCAGGCCGGATGACGCCACTGGCCGCTGTTTGTGCAGTTTTAATCCATTGTTGGATTTTTGTATATGCTTGACTGCACAAACACATTGTAGCGGTTCGATTTGGCTGCCAGAACCGCTGCGACACCTCCCGTAAAATACCGTGCCCAAGGGGTTAAAATACCCAGTTCTTTTGGTCTATATCCACGTAAAAAATTTAGGGTAACACCTCAGGAATTCCAGATTTCAAAAGAGATTCTTTACAAATTCTGAAATCAGTAAAAATCCCAACCAAAAAAATCCTGAAATCAAGAAAAATCCTGACAAATCTCACCCCTGATGATAATGTGCATCCAAGTCTTATTTCTTTTTCTGAATGCACGGGCATTGCCTTCGTGTACAATGTATGTACTGTTACCATTGTGAGTACTACAGTATGCTTGGTGTTATACGATCAAATATTGGGAAAGATTTTACTTTGATAACCCCCAGGCAAAATGGGTCAGGAACAGCAAAATAACCAACCCTCTTTGATACACCTGCCTAAACAGTTACCAGTACTTCAAGATTTATGTCAGAACATCTGTGAAAAATAAGGTGGACATTAATTTGTATGTGAACACTGAGTTTGAGTGAAAATACACTCTGCAAACGAACATCTCCATTGTATCATACAAACACTAACTTTCTTCCCCTACAATGTACATTGCACAACAATTTGGTGACAAAGTCTCAAACTTAATAAATGTTGTGTGAATTTATACAATTTAAGCACTTTCACGGTAATGTCGAGCGCAATCTGGAGTTTTGCGTAAGTTTATTGCACCCCCTCCTGAGTTCATACCCCTATAAATGGATTTCATGCAAAGGAAAATTAGCTCAGGAAGGAGTACAAGAAACTTGCGCAAAACTCCAGATTGCGCTCGACAGTAATATGCGCCGTCTTGCTATAGGGAAAACTTACACGCGTTGTTGTGTATGCAATATCGATCGAAAACTTTGGCACTTCCAAGTCATCATGTGTTCATTCCAAAATGCACTCGCGTCTAGCAACATGTTTTCTTTTTGCCCCGTGAACAAGATGGCGCATATTACCGTGAAAAGTGTTTACACATATTGCATTAACAAGTGTTTGTGTTGCATGTACATTTGTACGTGTCGAGCACAATCTGGAGTTTCGCGCAATCTGGAGTTTCGCGCAAGTTTATTGTACCGGGTACTCCCTCCTGAGCTAATTTCCCTTTGAATAAAATCCATTCATAGGGATATGAACTCGGGAGGGAGTAGGCCCTACAATAAACTTGCGCGAAACTCCAGATTGCCCTCGACATACGTACACGTATGTTGTACGTTTTGTACATGTTCTTGGTCATGTGCATAGTGTATGGTCACTCGTTTTTCACGGATATGACTTAACGTTACATAAATCTTTAACCTACAGGTTGTACCAAGTTTAGACAGTTCTTTATATCAATAATGGGTGGTTTTTTTCTGTTCCTATAGGCCTACCCATTTTATTAGGGAGTATTTAAAGTAAAATCTTTCCAACACTCACTTTATTCCCCTATTTTGCATGGAAATATCCTGACAAAATTCTTCAACTTCAAGGTTTTGCCATGTGTTTATAATATTAACACAAATGGATGGTTATTTTATCATATTTTTCTTTTCCTGACCCATTTTGTGGGGTACGGTGCATCCGTTACAATTCCTATAATTCAATTCTAAACACAAATGGATAGGCTTGTTTATTTTCCAAGATTTTGCTGTTCCTAACCGATTTTGACGGGGTATTATAGTATACGTAAAACGTTTACCATATACAGATTTACAGTACACACGCCCATGTCACTCGACATACTAGAAGCCGACATACTAGAAACCTCCATGCTAGAAGTACTGTCGGTAGTACAGTTTAACGTTAGCCGTAAGGCGTAAGTTGTATTTTGTAAACAGCAATCATCATGATAATGGCTTCATTATGGAAATAAGACACGTTCCATTTCAACTTCATTCACCTGTTCACTTTGCAGCAAGCAAACCGACACAACACATGTACTGTATGTAGGGCCTACTTACACTGTATCTCGCAGTTCATAAAGTATTCAACGTTTTCTCTTTCCACTTCACGCCGCCTCTTTTGCCGGACAAATGGACAAATCTATTCCAAATCATGATTTCAACCGGTGTGTCTTCATTTGGCTCTGCATCCTCGGCACGTTGCACGCACGGACGGAGGCCATCTTGGTTACTGCAAACTTGTCGGCAGCAGAATGGAATTCGCCGTCTCTCTCCAACAAAACGGTCCTCACATTGTTCCAGAATACCTTGGACTGAAAAACAAAGACTTATTTCCCTCGTTCCCCTTGTTGTTCAGCATGTACCGGCTACCTAATTGCCGATATCCTCGTTAAATTATTAGGAACTACCGTAGTAAAATCGAAAATTATGTCTGCACGGATGAACGGTGACAATATCATTATGCAGTTTTTCGCTCGGATTCATGGGAAATTCTTGCATGTAGAGAGAATTTAGTTACGATCACGAAAACATTCGCTCCTACGATTCACACGTGCACGATAATCATGTTGGCTTGCAAACCCAGACCATGGAGATATAATGCCCAGACACAACATAGGTTGGAAAAAACACTTCAACGCATATTACATTTAATAATGCATGTTAAAATAGAAAGAATAATATGAATTTATAATTACAAAAATACTACTCCCAAAATTATTAGCACCTTTAATAAAAAGAACTCATCGATGACTATCATATGAGTATACCATGACAATTAACGTTATTAAGCATCCATAAAAAAAATCGCGTTTATTAAAACACAACCAGATCTTTATAAAAAAAACTACATAAGTTAACTAATTTAATATTTCTCCACTCAAAATAATGCTAAATATTTTGGTTGACGCGATATATATTTATGGTCGTGGTTAAAAATATACTCGAGGCAAGTACAAGAGCAGACAAGTGGTTGACGTGATCGCGGGGTAAATTCTCCTGACGTATTGAACGGGAAGCAGGTCAATGAATTTCTTGTCAGGAATGTCCGTGTTTGAAACGTACAGGTGCTTGATTGATTGACACCGCGTAGACACTCGCAAACCCCTCCGAAGGGCATTGTTCACATAGTTTCGTGATCACGTGGCCAAATAGTTGGCTTCTGTGCATTAATGGGGGTCCGAGGAGAGGGCGTCCTTTGACAAATTCTGCTCCTGCAGCCGAAAAATTACTAACGAAGCGGCAGGATTTATTTCATGGAGGAAGGAAGGGTATACATTTGTACACCCCTACGCGTGCACACTCGACTGCCGAGATATTGCGGTTTGAAGGGTGGTTGTTCAAGTGGAACTTTTTCGATTTTTATGAATACAATTTCATTGTAGTATCAACCTCAACGTGCCATTTGTTTCCTCCCTGCTTGTAAGATGTATACCAAAGCTGCTGGGTCCACGCTTTTTGTATCACCCCAGAAAAGCAATTCTTCAAATTGAATACCTATAACCAATTAATAAGTGGGACCTGAATATTTGCATGCTGGATATGAACAAAGTATAGAATGTTTGCGGTATTACTATGTGAAATTGATCTATTTTCAGTTCTGTCGTTCTGAAAAGAACCGATTTTTTCGAACAGTATGCTCTGTTTGTCATCAGGAGACTGAAGTTTATAACTTCTAGACTAGCTGCGCCCCCGAACAAAGCTATACTGACAATTTGGGAGACTGCCGACATAGGGCAAGATGGCTCAGTTGGCAGAGGGCCGGTGAGGTATTTCGGAGGTCGCAGGTTCGAATCCCGCTCCTGCCAGTTTTCTTTGCTTAATTTGAAAATATATTCAGCGTTTGCCTAATCCAGTTTCCCTTGTGGTTTGTTTGACGATAAAATAACTAATTTGTTAGCATTGGATCGCCTAAGTGACAGGGTTGATACAAATCATGATATATTTTTTTAAATAAAAAAATCAGATTTTTTTAATTTAAATCGGATTGTTTTGATTTAAATAGATTTTTTTGATTTTTTTAATCATCGTATCATTGGCATAAAACATTTGTTTTAAATAAGTCAATTTAAATGACCATCATTGAAAGTCAAGTACAAATGTATAACCACACACAATTGTTCATGAAATCAGTACCGAAATCCCTTTAATTGATCATATTCTTTTCTAGAATACAAAGTTTGTCTTAAAATCTCTGTTACAGCATCACCATCATATATACTGCACATTTCTAATCCAAGTTGATAACAGGAACCCCCCTCCTCTCTATACACAACCATGGTGGAATAAAAATATTTAATGCAGCCACCATATTTTGTTTAACGCACTGTAAAAGTGTTTACGATTTTGGCGGTGGAAATATTGTCTTTCTGCGTCATTTTGCATTTGCAGCTGTAGAATGTGAACCAGACAATGGAACTTTCAATGGACAGAGCACCATTGAAGATTTAGGCCTATGTTAAAATATAGACGGTTTAGCAGAGACAATGGGGCAAAATTTACAATTTTGGAAGACGTAAATATTTATTAAAAATCATTAAAAATCCCAACACAACATTTTTTAATTGTCATTTTTATAAATACAACTCAGCAAAAAGTCCTTAATGCCTGATGAACTGGATAAAAAAAATCGGCACTCGGGGAGGGGAAGGGGAAGGGGAGGGGAAGGGGAAGGGCGGGTGGGGGTGGCGGGGGGAGGGGGTCAGGTGAGGGCGGGGGTATCAGTTGATAGGCGCATTACAACATGCATGAGTTATTTAAACCTATATGTATATGTATGAGAGAAATACTGTATAATACACGCAGGTAGTACATTACACACACAATGTACTTCAGAATCATATGCATTGTACACAAGAGAAATGTAGTACACTGTTTCAGGAAACTGGCCTTATACATCCCTTTAGAGTGAGTATAAGCGATTTAAAGTTAATGACAGTCAGGTTTGAATAACAGAAATTGTTTTTACATTAAAAAAATTACAGGAAAAAAATCAAAACGTGATTTGTATTAATTATTTTTTTATTTGTTTCCAGTGATTTAAATCATGATTTAAATCAATGATTTAAATCGAGTGGTTTAAATCAAACAACCCTGCTAAGTGATGAGCTTACCAATGAGACATTCCACCAAAAAATGGACCAACGCAAAGTAACAGGTTGAATAAATGTCAAATTTTGAACTGAGGCCTGCTCCTTATTTCCACAGTGTTTGGCCTACTGCCTGAGCTCTTCTCGAGTTTCGCACCGAAAAAGTATGTATTTTTGTCGCTTCCCAGGTTGTATCGTAAAATTAGGGCAGCTCAGTTGATAGAGCGCCGGTACGGTATTCCGGAGGTCGCTGGTTCGAATCCCGCTCCTGCTTTGAAAATGTATTCAAATTTACCTAGTCAGTTTCCCTTGTGGATTGTTTGCCCAATTACAAGTTAAAAAGTCATATCCTCATTGAGTGACCCCCCACAATGTCGTTTCCAGGTTGTATCATAAAAGTTGGGCGTGATCCCTGGCTATACGGCATTATGGGTTTGTGACTTCTGATCTGACTAGCGCCCGCCCGAACAAAGATACTGACAATTTGGGAAACCGCCAACATAAGACAAGATAGCCCAGTTGGAAAATGGTGCCCGTAAAAATGGCAGTATTTACAGACTTTCCACCGTAAAAAAATACGATTTATCAGTTAATTTAAATACGGTTTGGACCATAAAATTACGGTAGACGGGTGGCACCTTGCTCCACGCATTTCGACCGTTAATTTTACGGGCATTTTTTTTACAGTGTGGGTGCATCCAAGACCTATGATCCGTTTATCACATCTTGTCCAAGTTGCAACTCATTCCCTGGGGCAAGCGTCTCTCTGCCATTTTTGAATAGGGGAGAGGGGGCGGGGTGTTATCACAAGAATTTCCCGTAAGCTTTGCGAAAAATACCTAAAGAAAGTCACCCCCAATGAAATTCGGGTATCGGGGCTGGGTTGAGATGGGGGTGGAGCAGGGGAGGAGTTGGGAGGAACTGTTGACGTTGAGGGCGCCATTTAATTTTGGGAATTTCGAGTTACTCTATTTTAAACGCTGCACTCATTGGGACTTCTTTACTCATTTTTTTTCGGCCATTAGCAACCCGATTTTGCCCACAGCACCACCATTTTGCTCACAAAACCCACCCACAACACTGACCGTGCCCATTCAACTTTTCCCAACAGTCACAATTACAACTAGAGCTCTGTCTGTCTGTTGGTCAACAGAACAGAGGGCTTTTCCGTTATTTTTACTATTGAATGGATATCATCTTGATTATTATCAAGTAAAGACAAAACTAGGGTCATTTTGTATACGGCGAATGTGTATGGTAAATGTAATAAAGACCTTAGGTTAGTAGGACCTAAAATTCAAACTCAAAAATTTAACGTAGAAGTTTATGTCACTTTACACACACGATGACGTTATTTATTTATTACATTTCTTTACCCAGGGTATGCCCAAACATTTTAAAACTGGTTTCCATTGGGGCCCTGCATATTATTAGTTAAAACTGAATATTTACACATTCATACAAAATATTTAAACAAATACAATAATGTTTACACAAATAAATCAATTTTCTGTTAACTTTTCAACTCTCCAGAACCCTATTCCTGATATACGGGATGGGTGAAAAACCCGCAAAAAACCTTCAAGGGTGAAAAACAAGGGGAAATTCCCATCCGGCTCCAAAGTATTTTGGCAACCAAGTTTATAACTCCGCAGATCAGCGTAAATGACAGAAATATCACTGATAGATGGCTTTACGTAGCACACTATTGGGTTGTTCCTGGACCTTTCCAAGGCATTCGATACCATTGATCATAACATTTTACTATCAAAACTTAACAGGTATGGCATTAGAGGAATAGCCTTGGAATGGTTCAGGAACTATCTCTCTGATAGAAAGCAATTCGTACAATGGAAAGATAATGAATCCGACCTTAAACCTATTAAATGTGGAGTACCACAAGGTTCTATCTTGGGCCCCATACTTTTTCTCGTGTACATAAATGACATTGTTAATTCTTCAAAGTTACTGTCTTATATTCTGTTTGCAGATGATACCAGTATTTTCTACAGTCATAACAATTTAATAGAGGCAGTTACTACAATAAATAAAGAACTTTGTAATGTATCGTCTTGGTTTAAATGTAATCGGCTTTCCATTAATGAAAAGAAAACGTGTTTTATGTCCTTCTCGAACAAAAACAAGAATAGTGATTTTGACATATATATAAATAATTTGAAAATACGCCAAGTGAGTTCCTTTAAATTTCTTGGTGTTACCATTGATAGAGGTCTTACCTGGAAGTCTCATTGCCAGCAGGTTCATACGACAGTTTCACGAATTCTGGGGATACTGCGTAAACTGAAATATGTATTTCCAACAAGTGTACTTTTTTCTATCTATAATACCTTGGCCCTGCCCCATCTGCAATATGGCATATTAGCCTGGGGAAATTCCCAGACTACTCTTTTGAATAAGCTTTTAATATTACAAAAAAAAGTTCTTAGAGTCGTTACGAAGTCTACCTTTAGAGAAAACACTGGTCCGCTTTTCAGAATGTATAATACACTCACAATTTTTAATATATATAAATATCATCTTGGAATATTTATGTTTAAATTCGAAAACAACCTTCTACCCTGTGTAATAAATTCTATGTTCTTGAGAAATAATGAAATTCACACTCACAACACAAGATCAGCAGCTAAGCTTCATATTGGGAAGGCAAGAACCACTTTATTTTTAAAAACAGTTAGACACCAAGGCCCTCTTCTATGGAATAAAATAATGCCAATCCCTTACTTTAGAAACATACATGGTTTTAAAAAATACTTCAAAAAAACTATTATTTCCGGAAAATTATAGTGAATAACAGTATACTACTGCTTAATGCTCCAATATTATATTTGTATTGATGTATCATTGCTAAATGTATTTCCCTTCCCTTTTATACTCCTGTTAATGACATTCTTTTCCTGAAACTTTTATTACGTAATAAAATTATTTATACTTCTTTAGAAAGTAACATTTAATTATTTGTAAAGGAGCCTGGCCTCGTATAAGCCTATGCTTCTGCCAGGTATCCTCCATACATCACCCTGTGTATTGTACTATTTACTTGCTTCTTTTTCACTTGTTGTGATGAATGGAAATAAATCAAATCAAATCAAATAAAAAAAAATCAAATCAAACGTAGCTCCGATTTAAATGTACTTAAGGAGTTTATGGTTCTCATTAATTTTGTTCAGGCAGATTATTCCATATACTGGCACCATTCACAGCGAAACTTGTCACGTAGCATTCCTTTTTGGCGAAAGGAACTTTCAGTGCCATTTTGGTCGATTGTCGTGTTTCACGAATCACTGTAAGTGGTGTGAACAGATTTGTCATGTACAAAGGAGTCATTTTGTTAAGGCTTTTGAAAACAAAGATAGCCTTTTTGGACTGAACTCTTTCTTTAAAAGGAATCCAATTTAGTCTGGCAAACATATCAGCTGAGGGGGTGAGGGAGGTACATTTAAGGATTATCCGTGCGGCTCTTTTTAGACATTTGTTGAGGGTATTGTCGTGAGATATGTACCTTCCTCCCCACACCGTACAGCAATACTCTAAAGATGGCATAACTAAACTTACAAAGAGTGTGTGCAGGCTGCTTTGGGGAACGTAATCACGAATTCTGTTTAACACACCCAATTTAGACGAAACAGTCTTCCTTACGTATTCAACATGTGTACCCCAACTTAATGTTTCATCAACAACTACACCCAAGCATTTACAGGATTTCACTTTTTCGATAACCTTATCAGCAATGCACACGTTCAGGTCGACGTTGGATATTTTCTGCCTTGAACCAATAAGCATACATTTGGTTTTGTTGGCATTTAATGCTAGTTTGTTTCTTAGGCACCAGTTGTGAATACTAGCAAGAGCTACATTTAAGTTCCTTTCTATTTCGTTAATACTAGAGGAGCTACACGTTAACGTGGAGTCATCTGCATACATAAATAAGTTGCAATTTTGGGGTATACAAGATGGAAAATCACTACTATAAACAATGAATAAAAGTGGCCCTAAGATCGACCCTTGTGGAACGCCTATGTCTATGGGCAAGACCTTCGATATTGTGCCCTTAATATTTACAGACTGACTACGACCGCCTAGGTACGACTTAAACCAATCAATTACAGAAGATGACAAATTCAGCTTCTTCAATTTGCCTAGTAGGATTACATGATCCACACAATCAAAAGCTTTACTGAGATCTATGAACACGCTACCTGTAACTTCACCTTGCTCCATAGCCTCAAAACACTTGTTTGTTAAATCGTGTAGAGTGCTTTCAGTTGAGTGTAAGGGTCTAAATCCCGATTGGCAACTAGGTAACAAATTGTTATCATCGAGGTAGTTATATACTGCCGAGTGCACCCATCTTTCTAGAATCTTATAATAGAGATAATTGGCAGTATAGAAATAGGCCGATAATTACTTGTACTACATTTATCTCCTCCCTTGTGAATTGGTGTTACCAAGGCGTGTTTCCAATCTTTAGGGTATTGCTCGCATCTTATGGAGAGGTTAAAAATATAAGTTAAAGATTTAGTAATAATAAGGGGAAGCAATTTTAATCATTTTAACACTGATGCCATCCGGACCTGTTGCTTTCCCAACCGACATGGATGATATTTGCTTTTGAACGAACTCTTCTGTAATAATAGGTACAGTGCATTCTTCAAGTTCATCCAGAGAATCAACGATAGAGGCGTAGGTATCATTGTTTTCAAGTTCGCCCGATGGGCAATTTCTAGATGTACGTTTTCCTATTGTAGAAAAGTGTTCATTTAATGTATCAGCAATGTCAGTGGGATCGTCAATATTTTCTCCATTTGGGGAAGTGATAGAATTTGGAGCAATTTTCTGTTTCTTAGGAAGTACCTCCTTTAGCTTTTTCCATAGCATAGATGAATTGCTTTTATTTTCTTCTATGGCTGATGTATAGTATTCACTCTTCTTAGTGCGGATTTTATTAGTTACATTGTTCCGCAGCTTTTTGTAAGAGTCCCAATCGATCTGTGAGCCTGAGCGTTTTGCGATTTTGTGTGCACGATCCCGCTGTCTCATAAGTTTAAGAATTTCGCAATCGAGCCAAGGTAAAGAGGCACCCCGAATACGTTTAGTTTTGATTGGTGCATGAAAGTTAATAATACTCATAAATATGGAGTGCCATTTGCACCACGCTTCATCAACATCATAAGAGTCTAGTACATCTTGCCATGGTGCATTAAGGAGGTCGTCTTTAAATGCATCATTGTCTATATTTGTAAGACATCGAAAATTTATTGAGCGACCTTTAATTTTTGGTGTTTTCCAACTATGTTGACCATAAACAAGATAATGGTCACTGATTAGGACTGGTAATACACCACATTCCTTTATTAGCTCTGGATGGGAGCTGAAAATGAGATCGATTATTGTTTGAGTGGACTCAGTGACCCGTGTTGAGTCGTGTATGAGTTGCGCCAATTGGAATAAACCAAAACAAGAAATAATTGGGTTTGAGTTCATACTATCATCGTCAACTGAAACATCATAATTAAAGTCCCCAGTTGCAATAATTTCTTTACATTCACAGGAGGCCTTATTAATAATATCACTTAGTTTATCAATGAATTCAACAGAGCTTGAAGGTGGCCTATAAATAGAACTAATAAGCACAGGCTGTCTTTGTTTACACTTAATTTCAACCCATTATGCACTCGACATCATCTGTTTCAAGATCCTCACGACGAGTGAAAGTTAAATTGTTTCGGATGTACATGGCAACCCCACCACCATGTCGGTTCCTGTCTTTTCTGACAATGGAAAAATTTGGTAATGTGATTTCATCGTCGGAGATTGAGGCATTGCAGAAAGTTTCATTTAGACAGATGATATCGAATGGATTTGTAGACATTAAAATTTTAAATTGGTCAAATTTGTTTATTAAACTTCTCACATTAAGATGGGCGAATGAGAATCCTCCGGAGCTTCGGTTGTAGATAACGCCATCTGTTAAGTCTATCGTAGATTTTTGCCTTGTGGATCGAGCAGCTCTCTGACCGTTTTTAGGTATTGGTTCCATTCCTGGCCTCGGTTGTGTGTCTGGGTTAGCATACAATTTCAGCTTAGAGTCTATGTTTGTGTTAAGTCTGATTAAGATCTGAGATTGTTTAGTGACCAAAGTGGCTCTTACAAAATTCGCGTACAAAGTCTATGGGATAGAACTAAAAAAATCATAGAAAATCAGCCGATGACGTCATCATGACGTCACTTTGGATTTTACATGCTAGTAGCACTATCTACCCATCCTGCAATTATTTAGACGATCGGACGTACCCTTATATGTGTTTCAAAAAAGCACATTTTTAATGACGTCATGATGACGTCACACATTTTTCACATTGATGTGAAAGAATATAGGAGCTAACAAAGCTATTACAAAAAGAATCTTGAATTTATCATGTTCTGTTGATTAGATATGGCTTTAAGAAACTTTAAGATTCCAAAACTTAATAATTACTATAAAATTATATGATGACGTCATCATGACGTCACTTCAATTTTCATCTATAACACGTACTTGTCTACCACCATAGCAGGTTTGAATGCAATCGGACCTACGGTTCTCTAGATATGGACCCTTGAAAAATGCACCTTTAAGATGACGTCACATGACACGTGATGACGTCATCATGACGTCAAGTTTCGGCATACATTTTCAGCTTAGGTTCTTTGTTTGTGTTAAGTTTGATTAAGATCTGAGGTTGTTTAGTGACCAAAGTGCCACTTACAAAATTCGTGTACAAAGTCTATTTGATTTGTGATAGAACTAAAAAATTAATAGAAAATCAGCCGATGACGTCATCATGACGTCACTTTGGATTTTACATGCTGGTGGCACTATTCACCTACCCACCAATTTTTATGACCATTAAACGTACCCTTATGTGTTTTTAAAAAAGCACTTTTTTGATGACGTCTTGATGACGTCACACATTTTTGTGAAAGAATATAGGAGCTAACAAAGCTATTACAAAAAGAATTTTGAAATTAGCATGTTGTGTTGATGAGATATGGCTTTAAGAAACTTTAAGATTGAAAAACTTAAATATTACTATAAAATCGTATGATTACGTCATCATGACGTCACCTCAATTTTCATCTATAGCATGAGCTGATCTACCAACATACCAGGTATGAATGCAATCGGACCTACCGTTCTCTAGATTTGGGCCCTTGAAAAATGCACCTTTAACATGACGTCACGTGACATGTGATGACGTCATCATGACGTAACAGTTCGGCACACATTGTGAGCGGTTGGTGTAAGTGTCTGCCAAGTTTAAAAGTAGCCAAAGTGGCTGGTGAGAAGAAAAACGTTTACAAATGCTATGGGCAATAGTCTAGCGACTTGAAAAAAGACTAGAAATCAACCCTTTTATAAACAGCATGCACATTTTAGCCATGGTTATCTACCCTTCCCAGAATTCCTTTGTGTTATATTGAATTTGGTCTAAATTTTCAAATAGCTGTTATTTCTTACTTGAGTGAGCCACGATCATGAAATTTTGGAAGTAGGTAGAGAAAAATTCAATGTATCCATTTTTATAATTGGACCGACCCTGACATGCGTTTAAAAAAAAATTGTTTTGATGACGTTATCATGACGTCACAAAATGTTTCCCTTTTAGGACATATCTTTGAGACATACCAATGCTATAACAAAAAGAATTTTGAAAATATCTTGTTTTGTTCGCTAGATATATTGAAAAGAATGTTACGATTTTATAAATTCAAAAATTCATAACAAATCACGTGATGACGCATCATGACGTCACTCTACGACATACAATTTCAGCTTAGGGTCTATGTTTGAGGTAAGTTTGGTTAAGATCTGAGGTTTTTTAAGACCTAAAGTGCCGCCGACAAAATTCGTGTCCAAGGTTTATGGGCTTTTGGTCAGAACTAAAAGAAGAACAAGGAAGAAAAAAAAAATCAGAACAAAAACAAGGCCTTTTCCGGCCGAAAGCCGGAAAAGCCAATGAAGGTATGTGTAACGCAATTCTGCTGCCTTGTTTGCAATTAACCCACACACTCTCAGTCATTGACACTTTCCACGCAGATGTACTTGTGGAATGTAACTAGATTTAATATGTTATCACGACAATAAACAATACATGTATTTAACATAACCATATGAGAAGTATAATTGTCAGTTATTTGAGATCGAACAGAAATCGTGACTATCAGAAACATGAAGCAAATAGCACCCCTACGTGTTAACCCCCAACATATGTCTGCCCTACATAACGTTGATTTCGAAGAGTCCAAACCCTATCAAAATTTGCACGCATAAACAGTCATGAAACCAAAGAAACTCACGACTTTGCTGAGCACAGGCTAAACAACGGCAAACTAACAGAAAAGACGTCGGGTTAACTGCCCAAAATACCGCTTTCTATAGGTAGTAAAAACAGAAAACGTTCAGGCATAATCTTCTCCAAAACGTGGAGACAAACAGCGTGTACATCTATGTAATGTATGACCGTGTGCCGCAGCTCAATATATAGGCTATATAATGCACAGATCCGACTTGGACCACGTGGGTAAGGCAAAGACTATTGACCTCCACACACGATACTTTGGTGTTACATGGTAAAATGCTAAGCCAAAATAATGATAGGGAAAAGCCTGCGTTACATTCCGGCCCCTTAAATGTAAGAGTAATCAACGCACATTTACAATCATTACAAGTAACCAGGCATAACAGCGAACCTTAGAAACAATTAAACTTTACACTGGAACTTAAACGTGTTGCCTCAAACACTAACAACTGGGTTCAATTGGTTGAACGAGATGCTTCTAGCCTTTAACACCTTCCAGAAGGCACAATTTGGTGATTGGCCTGACAAGACTTCCGGTGGCTGTTCGCACTTCCACACTCCTAACAAGACCGTCATCTCCGGGGAAGGTCTTTGAGATCCTCGCTAGAGGCCACTGACCCCTTGGTAAGTTGTCATCCCTGACCAACACTAGGTCACCAGCCTTGAAATTGGGTTGTGACTCAATCCAACGTTGTCGATGTTGAAGTGTGGGGAGATACTCTGCAGTCCAACGCTTCCAGAACTGCTCAACCAGGAACTGTATGTGTTTCCATCGTTTCCCATACTGGTCAGTTGCTTTTAAGTCACGGAGTGGAACTGGATGACCATGTCCAAGCTTCAACAGATGATTGGGTGTAAGCGGTTCGAGGTCCTTCGGATCATCCGAGACTGCTGTGATAGGCCTGTCATTGACGATAGACTCCACTTCACAAAACAAGGTGTCGAGTCTCTCATCATCAAGCACCTGATCACGCAGAAGTGAACTCAGGACTTTCCGGCAGGTACGAATCTGGCGCTCCCAGACACCTCCCATGTGGGAAGCCACCGGGGGGTTGAACTGCCATTCTATCTTTCTTTTGAGGAAGAAACCCTCCGTCTGTTTGCTTTCCCCTAGATGCTCGATAGCTGCCCTCAACTCCCTTTCTCCTCCAACAAAGTTAGTCCCGTTATCAGAGTGAACTTTCTCGGGGGTTCCCCGCCTTGCCGCAAACCTGATGAAGGCATTGAGGAATGAATCAGTTTCTAGAGAGTGTAGCTTCTCCAGGTGGACTGCTCTGATGGACATACAGGTGAACATGCAGCCATATCGCTTTTCTCTGCTCCTGCCTCGTTTGACGTGAAACGGCCCAAAACAGTCCACACCCACATGGGTGAACGGCGGTTTACCTGGAGTGACTCTGTAGGCAGGCAGATCAGCCATACGTTGAACGCCAGGCAATCCTCGCAGTCTTCTACAGAGCACACATTCCTTCAGAATGCGGTTGATCAAAGGTCGCACTTTAGGAATCCAGTGCTGTCGTCTGATCAAGGAGAGCACATGCTCCTTGCCCGAATGGCCAGACAATTCATGTGCATGACGAATTATCAAGGTGGCCAGATGACTATCACGAGGTAGTATTGCTGGATGCTTGCAAGCAGGCACGACTGGAGCGAGTCGAAGTCTACCACCAAGCCTCAACACCCCATAGTCATCAATGCGCGGTTCGAGACTATACACAGGACTCTGTCTCTGCACGGAAGTCTTGCCCGCCAACAAATCATAGAACTCCTCCTTAAAGTGTCTTCTCTGAACACTCCTGATTATGGCTAGCTCAGCATCTTGCAGTTCACCCACAGTCAACCTCTGGTGTCCCTTATCTCCATTATCCAGGTTCCAGGGTCTATGCTGTCGCAGCCACTTCATGAAGCGGAGGATCCATGCGATCGCCTTTCTGAGACAGTACAAAGATGAATATCTGCTGATCAACCTATCAACAGGGTCATCCTGATCAACAACATCTATGGCTCGGGACAATGCTACCTTTCTCACTTCCTTGTCCTTTTCCTGTAGACTAGGGACCCTTGGAGTCACAGGCCAACTATCCTCAGTCTGCCACAAGAAGTCTGGACCATTTCTCCATCTTTCCTTGCCAACCATACTCTGGGCATCAAGTCCCCTAGATGCATCGTCGGCAGGGTTCTGCTGTGTGTTGACATATCTCCACTGACTGGCGGTAGATCCACCATGGACTGTGGCTACTCTGTTGGCGACAAAGGTTTGAAAACGCTTAGACTGGTTACTGATATACTGGAGTACCAGCATGCTGTCTGTCCAGAATGTCGACCCTAGCACCTGTAGCCTTAGTTCTCTTCTAAGCATCTGGTCCATTCTTACAGCAACAACTGCAGCAGATAGCTCGAGTCTAGGGATTGTCAGGGTCTTCAACGTCGCGATTTGCCGATCAGAAAGCTGCAGTGGACGTCACCATCAGTGTTGACAAAGCGGGCGTAAGAAACACTGCCATAGGCATCCTGTGAAGCGTCAGAGAAGTGATGCAAATGACATTTACTTACAATTCCAAAACCACATGGAACCAGACACCGATCAACAGCAAATTGATCCAACCTGGAAAGATCATCTAACCACCTGGTCCACTGATCTTGCGTGCCGACTTCTAATGGTTCATCCCAGCCCTTTCCGACTACTCTGCACTCATTTTGGAACAGGATCTTGGCTGTCAGAACAAATGGACACACAAATCCAAGAGGATCGTACACAGAGCTCAGGATACTCAAGAGACCTCTCTTAGTGTAACATCCACGCTTTGTCTTGATCTTGACGCCAATCTGGTCACTTTCGGTGTCCCAACGTACTCCCAGGGCTCTCTCCACAGGAAGACGTTCATGATCAAGGTCTAGGTTTGTGACTGTCTTGGCTCTTTCAGCCGTCGGTATGGAATCCATGACTCTTCTGCTACTGCAGATCCACTTAGTCAAGTGGAAGCCACCTTCAGCTAGAAGGTGTGTCATCTGCTTCATCATGAGTGCCGCATCATCCTCTGACTTGAAGGATTTGAGAAGATCATCAACATAGAAGTTCTCTTTCACTGCCAGGACTGCATCACTGCTGAACGTAGCCTCATTGTCATCTGCCGTTCGCCGAAGAGCAAATGTAGCGCAACTGGGACTCCATACCCCTACAAAGAGATGGACCGTCATACGAAGCACTTCGGGAGGTCTAGTAGCATCTCCTTCAGGCCACCATAGGAATCGTAACACATCTCTGTGCTCCTTGGAGACTCCAACCTGATGGAACATTTGCTCAATGTCTCCCATCAATCCGACTTTGTGCTCTCGGAAACGGGTAAGTACGCCAACCAGTTTATTCATCATGTCCGGCCCCTGTAATACTCTGTCATTTAGCGAAGTACCACAACACCTGGCAGCGCAATCGAACACAACTCTAAGTTTTTCTGGTTTGTTTGGATTCAGAACGCAGTGATGAGGCAAGTACCAAGTTAGCCCTGGGGATGATTCCAGCTCATGTTCAGGTACCCTTTCAGCGAACCCTCTACTCAACAGGTTTTGTATCTCTGCACAGTATCTTGAGTGCAAACCTGGGTCCTTGGTTAACCGCTTGGCAAGGGATTGCAAGCGCCTTTCAGCAACAATCCTGTTCTCGGGCAAGTTTGGAGGGTTTGGCTTGAATGGTATGTCTAACTGGTAGTGGCCATCAACAAGGGTGATTGAGTCATTCCATATCTTGACTGCTGTCCCGTCATCCAGAGACATGGTTCTGTCATCGGATAGGTCCGTGGTATCCAGCTTCCAAAATCGCTCGACCTGGGACTCAAGGCCTCCTTGTACGAAGTTGGACACTGCCGCTGCCGGCTTCCCACTGGCTAACGGTCCATTCACCGTCCATCCAAGGCAGGTTCTGACTGCGTAGGGTTCGCCTTCCGCACCATGCCTCACCTCCAATGGAACCAGGGCCTGTGGTACATCCTGTCCAATGAGAATTGCTACACCTTCCTTAGCCACGCATGGAACAGGAATGTCTCTCAGGTGTTCAAACTTCTTCAGATCCTCGTGGGTAGCGCAGGAATCCCGCAGAGTGGGAAACTCTCTCAGAGCGTGAATCTTGGGAATGTAGAAAGACTTTCTGGTATGGGCCTTGCCGACGGTCCCAGAAATGTCCAACGAAACCACAAGTGTTTGCACTTGTGAATTCTTGTTCAATGTGTCCAGATACAAGGGTTGTGGGGTACCCTCAACACTCAGCATTTTTACTAATTCCATTGAGCAGAATGATCTATTGCTCCCGGGATCAAGAAGAGCGTGGGTCTTGAGCCACTCCCCACTACCTGTACCTCTCACCATCACAGCGACAACTGGTAGGGCTACCTTGGAGTGTTCTTGTGTGGACCCACAAGCGAGACTAGTTGCTCCAACCTTCTCATCAGACGACTCCTTAGGTGGAGCACTGCCATCTCCAGAATTTGCTCTCTGGAATGCACCATGCAACATCTTTGAGTGTTTTCCTTTGCACCCTTGGACACTGCAGGGAGCTACTTTACACTGCCTTAAGAAATGTCTACTGGAGAGACAGTTGAAACACAGCTTGTTTTCACTTGCCACTTTGACTCGGTCAGTAGGAGACATCTTACGGAAGTCGTCGCATGCTGTGAGTGCATGTCCCCCAGAGCACAATGGACAAGCTGTCTGCTTCACCAATTCGGTCTTGTCACCTCGACGCTTGGGTGAGTCAGTCCCAACCCGAGACCTCTGGTCGAACTCACTGGTGGCTTGGACGTTATAGTTAGACCCCTTCTTCATGGATGATTTCTCTTTGCTGTTTCGATCCTCCAATCCGTAAACCGGATCATTTGCTTCTCGGGCTGCTTTGCTGAGAAACTTGACAAGCTCTGCAATATTTGGATAGCTGCCAGTCTTGTCTAGAATACCCACAGCCTTAGAGCGCCATTTAGCCTGCATGTATTGTGGCAGTCTCTTTACGATGAGGCTAAGGCTTCTCTTAGTGTCAACTTCATCAAGTTTTTTCATCGCTGTCAGAGCGAGTGTGCAACTCTGCAGATCATCAGCTAATCTCTGGATACCATGGCGTTCCCCAGGCAGGATGCGCGGGCCTCTGTAAGTTTACTGACCCAGGTCTCTGAAATCCTGTAATCATTGCCAAAACGTTCTCGTAGCAATTCTCTAGCCTTTGTGTAGCCCTCTTCCGGCTGCATGACAGCACAACATCGGATAACTGCCAGCGCCTCTCCTTCGCAATACTGGAAAAGGCGGTTTAGCTTGGCACTGGCCCCAACGCTGGTGTTCCCAACAGCTGCATCAAAGCTAGAGATGAAGATCCAGTAGTCGAGCGGGTTACCATTAAACTTTACAAGTTCGCACTTCGGCAAAAGCAGCGTGTCAATCATCTCACGTTGCAAAGGCATCGTTGCCACGGGCGATGATGGTTGCACTGGAGCAGATGGCTGCGGAGTACCAGTTAACCACTGATCCACCTTCTCAGCAGCCGTCGACCCAACTAAGCTCAGCTTGGGCTGGTCTTCATGTGAAGATCGTTCATCTATGTCTTCCAGAGCCCTTTGCTCCGCCTCGGCCTTGGCAATTTCGAGCTGAAGTTTGCAGTCTTGTTTACGCTGTTGTAGTCTAAACTCTTCTTCTTCAATGGCTCTCATCGCTACCATGCTTGAAGCTTCTGCCTTTAGACTTGCTAATGTAGCTGCTGCTCTGAGTCTAGCACTGCTAACTGAACTGGAAGTACCAGCTTTGCTGGATTTACTGGCATTTGAAACTGACATTGTGAATTATCAAATTACAGCAGTGAAAATGGAATGGCAATGCAGTATGATCAATAAAAATATTACATGAAAATCAGAAATGAATGTCAACCAGTCAATCAATAAATCGACACAATTATGTAGTTAAAGACTACAACAAGTAATCTAGCAAGAAAATGACAACAATCAAGCAATCAATCAAAAACATGCACAGTTCAAAGTTCACAGTTCGATGAACTTGGAATATCCACGGGCACAGAATCAGGTGCTCGTCCAAAGTTCAAAGGTCACAGGTCACAGTTCGATGAACTTGCAATATCCACGAACACGGAATCAGGTGCTCGTCCAAAGTTCAAAGGTCGATGTACATGTACATGTACATGAACTTGACCGCAATCAAATTGTCCAAGATGATCCATCCAAGATGATCCACGATCCAAATCTTGTCCACTGCAAGACCACGATGAGGTACCTGATGATCAGGGCTCTGACCATGCAGGGCACAGGTTGGGTCGATCACTGCATGCAATCATAACCGCTACTGCCAGAAACATCAGGTGCAACACACACGTACCCTGGACGATGAACATGGGCAGTGGTCAGTTGGGGCGCTGTCTCACTTGGGGCGCTGTCTCACTTGGGGCGCTGTCTCACTTGGGGCGCTGTCTCACTTGGGGCGCTGTCTCACTTGGGGCGCTGTCTCACTTGGGGCGCTGTCTCACTTGGGGCGCTGTCTCACTTGGGGCGCTGTCTCACTGGGGCGCTGTCTCACTTGGGCGCTGTCTCACTTGGGCGCTGTCTCACTTGGGCGCTGTCTCACTTGGGGCGCTGTCTCACAATAACTTCATGAGAGTGGCTCAAAGTCATTAAACTGTAACGCAATTCTGCTGCCTTGTTTGCAATTAACCCACACACTCTCAGTCATTGACACTTTCCACGCAGATGTACTTGTGGAATGTAACTAGATTTAATCTGAAATTAACCACAGATCAAAATAATACATGTAAATATGTTATCACGACAATAAACAATACATGTATTTAACATAACCATATGAGAAGTATAATTGTCAGTTATTTGAGATCGAACAGAAATCGTGACTATCAGAAACATGAAGCAAATAGCACCCCTACGTGTTAACCCCCAACATATGTCTGCCCTACATAACGTTGATTTCGAAGAGTCCAAACCCTATCAAAGTTTGCACGCATAAACAGTCATGAAACCAAAGAAACTCACGACTTTGCTGAGCACAGGCTAAACAACGGCAAACTAACAGAAAAGACGTCGGGTTAACTGCCCAAAATACCACTTTCTATAGGTAGTAAAAACAGAAAACGTTCAGGCATAATCTTCTCCAAAACGTGGAGACAAACAGCGTGTACATCTATGTAATGTATGACCGTGTGCCGCAGCTCAATACATAGGCTATATAATGCACAGATCCGACTTGGACCACGTGGGTAAGGCAAAGACTATTGACCTCCACACACGATACTTTGGTGTTACATGGTAAAATGCTAAGCCAAAATAATGATAGGGAAAAGCCTGCGTTACAGTATGAGTGACAGAATGTTCCAATGTTGCATTGTTGGCGTTAACAGCGTATTGTGCACAACTTGAAGGTCACGTACATGTGTACGTGCATGGGTTGCTCTCACCGCCATGCAGCGATTCAGTGTATGGAGAGACCGCGAACTGAACCAGCCAAAGTGCATAAGAATGTACATTTACGATTTAGTGGGTATACATGTTTGTTGTCTTGTATGTGTGGACAGGTCCGTGCATAAACCTACTTCTTGACGAGTTATCTCAACTTCAACACTTGTCTACATCGGCTTGCCTCTTATTCGACTCATTTGGGCGACATGGGGATACGCCAGTTAACTGACGCCAAAATAAGTGGTTGGTACGATTTGAATAATATCGCAGAGTTTATGAACACTGTACGCCCAGGGGATCGACTGCAGTTTCCCCGGTTGACCCACGAGCACTGGGGTATATACATCGGTACGTACAAATCGGCACATCACCATCAAGTTATTCACTTCAGCATTGAGCAAGGTGGTGCGGAATACTTTTGGGCAAAATTCTTTGGTAAACCACATCTTTCGAGTAATAATCCGGAGATTCTTCTCAATTCTATCGAAGAAACAATTGGAAACTACAAAGTAAGGATCAACAACAGCAGAGACGGAGCGGATTGTAGACCGTTGAGTCAGACCGACATCGTCAGAAGAGCAATCGATGTATACGAAAAGAAAGAGAACGAAACGTTTGTACCCGAGTACCATCTGATCAATAACAACTGCGAACACTTTGTGAATTGGTGTCGGTATGGCAGAAAGCTCAGCGACCAGATAAATCGCTGCAATAGAAGAACTAAGTTGTGGATAATATCTTTCGTGGTGGTAGGTAAGACTGATTCAAGATCGGAGTTTCATTATAATGCGCTCCCCTCCCCCCCCCCCCCCCCCCTCCCCTCCCCAAGTATATTCGTGCCTGGCTTTGGGATCGAGTTAAAGGGAAACAAATGCAACAGTTTCAGACAAATTGACGCAAAGATTATTGTCCCAGAAATTAGTGTGTAAAGCGGGTTATTATGAGGCGCGTTAGTACCAGTTTTAAATTGCCGATCAATTGAGAAAAAAGGCTACAGGCCACCACAGCTGAATACGCCACTGTGCCCCCCTACAGTTTTCGCCTTCTGTATGTGCACAACGTCTACAATGGTTTTTGTGTTTTCCGTTCCATTTTTGTGTTTTCTTAAAGGTGTACTGACGTACTGCACGTTCTACGTGAATCTTTGGCGGTCTGTTCCATATTTGATCTTTAAAGTTATTCAGCTTATTGTTCATCCCCATGAGATGGTGGAATCCTTCGAACAAACTACATTAGAAAGACGTTACTGATGGGACATCGGCACGAGAGCTTTTTACAAATTTAAGGTTGTCAACTGTTTGATGGTATGTTAATGACATCCCTGTCTCACAAATTGTAACCATAACTGTAGTCAACATTGTTTTACTTCAACTTTTAAGTCAAAGTTGTGTCCTTTTTCAAATGTTGCTATTTCACGACGCGAGGACGTGAAAAATGTTGGCGTATTAGCTGTCTGTATACGTTACCTGTAAAGTATTTGTAAGTTAAATCAATTTTTATAGCGATTATGATATACGGTAGCGTTTATTAACCCCTTGAGCACGGTATTTTACGGGAGACGTCGGGGTGTTGCAGCGGTTCTGGCAGCCAAATCGAAGCGCTACCATGTGTTTGTGCAGTCAAGCATGGCATACACAATAATCCAACAATGGATTGAAACTGCACAAACAGCGGCCAGTGGCGTCATCCAGCCTGGTGACACTGGGTTTTTTGCGCAAGGGGTTTTAATGATAAAAAAACCCACAAAATGATCAATTTCAGAGTTAATAAAGATGGTACCAGTACCAATCCTCCTGAGAAATATTTCCGTCTGTCATCTTCGAGAAAACTGTATCTGAAGATCTCCAAAAATGCCGTGGAATATTTCGATTTCAACAATCGAATTCAACCTATATATGAACATGCACAAATTATAACAGAACGGTACCGGTTTTCTTATGACGGATTGATGACGGATTGATTCACAGGTTAATTGTTAATTCATGTATATGTTGAATCGCACAAAGTATAAGCACTGCCTACAAGTGTGCTGTCAGCTCTTCCAATGCTATGTCATACCTTTAAGCTTGGGCTAGAATACATGACGGCGTCCTTATTTTTTTTCAAAGTTATCTTTTCGAACTTTCATTGCCGTGTGGGTCACAGAAATCCAACAAAATGGCACTTAAAATATCATAAATGTTGATTTATTTGACGTTAGCAAGATAAATAGAAAATTACAACGCGAATGCCTTGTATCTATATATGGTTGTACGGATTTATGTAGACGTACTGGCGGGGTCAGAGTCCGTTTCACTGCCTCGGACACTTGCTAAAATCTCCCATTTTCCATCTTTAAAATGTTGTTGATAAAAATGTTTCATCTAAGTTAAGACGTCGTTTTAGTTGAATATGTATATTCTTAATTATAGGAAGCAGTTAAGATGTTCTTAATAGTCGTTAGCAGTAAAGCTAAAGGCCTGTTGGTTTTTATCGTCAAAATGTTTATCGTTTTATCAGTTGCAATCAACAATTAGCACAAGTTATAGGTAATTTCTAAATTTAATAGAATTCTAAGTTTCAAAAACAAAATCCATTACGAAGTAAAACCACCCAGTGTTTTCATTTGTCAGTGTATAATGCAATGCTACAACAAGCCATCGACAGCCACAGAAAAAAAGCGATACTACGTTTTTTCGTAAGGTTTTGGGTTGAAAAAAAAAATGCATTTTGATCATTTATGTTTGAAGTGCAATGTCATCGTATCGCAGTAAAAAAGTGTTAATTTTAACTGTTGTTTTTACCTGTTACTTTCTACTGCTAATGACTCATGGTTTTGCATTTGGGTCATAATGGGGGCTTTGCAAGGGGGCTCGGACAACTCGACCGTTGGCCGACTCGACTCGAGACAACTCGACCGTTGAGACAACTCGACCGTTCAGACAACTCGACCGTTTTTTTGTCAAATGGGAAGACAAGTCGTCCGTTGAGACGGAGCTTGGGTACACAGGGGGCCGGAATGGACGCAGGCATGACAGGGGGCCGGGTAACGTGAATTGTCGTGCCGGTCTATATTTTGTGGCACGGGGCTGGGATTGGATATATATGCGGGGCCGGGAAGTTTTCTTTTTGCGGGGTGACATGGTTGATGGGCCGGACAGCGCTGTCGTTTTGGACGGGGCTGGGGTACACAGGGGACCCGGTGTCATGCCAAAAAGTGTCCGGTGCCAAATACTGTCCGCTCATTAGCATACTGCTCTCTGATTGGTCAAGTGGGTATTACGTCGTCGCGATACCGGAAGCTTGCTAAATAGTGTCCGGATCGCGTCCTTGCCGTCAAGCTATCAACACTGCGTGACGATAAGTTCTCATTCGCATCTTTTAATATCATCTTTTTGGGTTTATTTTACCTCTTTTATTAAGGGGATAAAAGTGTGATGACCCGGTCTTTACCACGTCAATAATAACCGAGGAGGGGCGTGACCGCTGTTAATGGATCGAGCCGAAGGCGAGGTCCATTAACAGCGGTCACGACCCTTCGAGGTTATTATTGACTGGTAAAGACCGGGTCATCACATTTTTATCCCCATTCATAAATGCCTTCTTACGAAAAATGCAAAAACCTCCCGTAAAAAGGACAAAATGCGAAGCTTTTTCACCCCACTTTTTCTCCCATTTGCTCAGTACAAACACATGCGCGTGAAGGCGCTCCGCGCCTGTCTGTCGCGTGCGCGTACGCACACGCACGGGATGCAGCGTTTTATACGCGTTTTTAGCGTTGTCTTACATTATGAAATTCAGTACATCTTGTGCGCGCACCTACTACGCTCTCCCTGTTGCGTATTGGCTGAGAACAACTGGTTATGACGCGCCGTGTTTAAACAACTTCCAGCCGTGTTTAAACAACCGTTTAAACACACCCACGTGACATGCTCTCGACCAATAGGGATAGTGAAACGCACTGAGGCATTTATGAATGTTGATTTTTATGAATTTGACGAAAGGGCAATTAGCAGCATTAAAATAAGAATTATTCTCACTTTCTGGAATGTTGATTTTTATATTCGGCAGCAATTTAGCGGACAGTATTTGGCAAGGAACGGACAGTATTTGGTAGCGTGCTTTGTGTGTCTGTGGGTGTTCATATTGTGCTGTGCATATTATGCAACGTATACGTTGCAACGCATGCATGAGCGGACACTTTTTAGCAGCGGACACTATTTGGCATGTAATACATGCCAAATAGTGTCCGTGTCTTTTGCGCGTGCTCAGCGGCCAGTATTTGACCAATCAGAGAGCAGTATGCTAATGAGCGGACAGTATTTGGCACCGGACACTTTTTGGCATGACACCGGGATGAGGGATTAGAATAACACTTTGATAACAAACTACATTTTGTAATCCACTAGCCTCTACACTGGCCATCATCAACTGAGATGTTTAAGAATACCGGCCTATCACCGCATCGGTGCGGCGATAAATACCGGTGCGGCTGCCCGCCCGCGGCCGTGCACCGTGCATGCCGCGTCGCTCTCGCGGGCCTGCACGCGCTGGGTCCCGGCGTCGCGCTCGCCGTGCATGCCGTGTCACCGTACAAAACACCGACCGGGTCCCCGCGCACGGTAATACCACACATTCTGAACCATTCATTCTGGGCCACGCGCACACGCAAATACCCAAACATTGACGGGCAACCTGTGTTGAAAATACCACGCGCTCCGCTAGCTACATCATGTACAACGCATCGCACGGTCGAGTTGTCTTCATGTCAAAGTCGACTTGTCTCAACGGACGACTTGGTAAACGGTCGAGTTGTCTGAACGGTCGAGTTGTCTGAACGGTCGAGTTGTCTGAACGGTCGAGTTGTCTCAAGTCGAGTCGGCCAACGGTCGAGTTGTCCGACATCCTTTGCAAGTAGGCCCTAATCGATTTTCAGCAGAGATTTGTATTTTTTACTAGTAGAAGTTGTCAGAGAGTGCTCTTCCTCAGAAAGAGCCAAACTGGAGACTTGCAATACTCTAATCACATGGGAAATACAAAAAGGGAAAACAGTTCCTTAAAAAAAAACAAATAAGCAAGCCTGATCTTTACGGTTATTCCAAAAATATTCATTGAGCCTCTCGTGGAATTAATCGGTAGATTGTTATAGATGGATTTACATAAATGGAACTATGATACTAGTTTAAACTTTAATGAGACTCATTGCCTCAGAGACGACCAATTGAAATTGTTATGGTTCGAAAGATCATTTCGTATTTTTGTTTATGTCGCAACGCACTGCTTTTGGGGAATTCCATTGTTGAGCAATCCCCTGTCGCCGCGGCCGCGGCGCCGCAGTGACCCCAAATTCAACACGTTCATTCATAAATTGCTGCCGTCTGAAAGTTTCAACACAACAGCTTCAGCTACAGCCCGCAAACGGTCACGCATTATCGTAGTGCCAATCGTATTGTTAAAGGGTTGTTTAACCGAAAATTTTCGTCATATGAAGATGGTTTCGCCGCAAATCTGTTCACGGTTTCAGGTCTAGCACTCAGAAGGAAAACTTACTTTAAAATATTGCTTAAAAACTGCTGTAAACCAGAACGAAATTTCAAAGTGGATGGTACCTCAGTACTGCCAACATGGAGGAAGGTTTCCTTCCTCCATGGTGCCAATGGCTTTGAAAGAAGGGAGTTATCTGGAGTCCGTTGCTATGTGCGATTTAGTTGACCAGATAGACGGCAACAAGAACTTCGGGATGAAAGGGGACTGGCGAAAGGCGAACGAAATCGCCGACTTGGAACTTGAAGCTCGCCTGGGGGACAGACTCGAGTTCAGCCGAGAAGGCAGCCGCTTCGCTGACTACGGCCACTGGGGCATCTACGTCGGCCGGAAGGTCAACAAAACGTATGACCACCAGGTTATCCACTTCGGCATCTTTCAGAAAGGGGCCAAGTTCTCAAAGAAGAAGTTCTTCGGCTTGGGGTTATTCGCCCGGCGAAAACCAGAGATACTCGTCAGCTCTATCGATGAGATTCTCGGCTCGGACCAAGTGAGGATCAATAACATCAGAGACAACAGTTGGCCTCCGTTGGATACGGAAGACATCATTAAAGAGGCCATCGAACAACTGGTAAACCAGTCGTACTACCCGCCCGTCTACCACGTCTTTCGCTACAACTGCGAACACTTTGTAAACTTGTGTCGGTACGGTAGAAGCCACAGCGACCAGGCCGAGGACTACGTCAAGTCTAATCCGTTATTGAAGTGGTTGATGGGCAGACGCTTGTAGAGCATGGGCGGATCCTTGGGGGGTGAAAAATCACAAATTTGCTCAAAAAGTCTCCTAGATTTGTTTGCCGGCAAAACAAATGTGATGGGGGTAGCATTTCTTTCTTAGCATTGGTGGCGCCAAATTCCACCCTATTATTGTTCTTAGCCGTAAAGGCAAAATAAAAGACACACCGAAGATATAGGGTTAGGCCTACCGGTTTGAAAACTGTACCCGTAAAATCTGTAAAACGAAACAAAATGGCCCGGGGGGTGGGGGGAGGGGGGTTCGACCCAACCCCTCTGGAGCCGCCCCTGTAGGGCCTACCTAACTACTTCATATTTGGGGAATAGTGTCAACAAATTGTCACAAATTGGATTATACGTAAACATTGATTGTACAAAGCAACAGAGAGTATATGAATAATAATGCATACAATTATGTTAAATTATGAATTGATTCAATGCATGGGATTCATCCACACATATGAGCATTTTAGGGCACTTTTTCTGTGAAGTACATATTGTTTATTTTCTCATTTTCAATTATAAAGTGTTATTGCTCATTTACATGTGGTTTATTCAAAGGGGAGGTGAGTTGGTCTCACCAACGGTGGAAGTTACCCCGCCTGGGTCTATAGGTCTGAAAATTGGGATAATTTATCTGGAATTTCATCTATTTAAACCCGAGCTCAATTTCATAGCGCTGCTTAACAGTAAGCAGACAAGTTGTGCTAACTATAGCAGAAAAATGTGCTTAAGCATTAGCGTATAGTCGTGCTAACGCTTGCGAGTGCATGGAGATTTATATTGTTGTGTCACTAATTTAAGCAAATCCTGCTTCCGAAGTTAGCGGGCTCTTCAAAGTGTTTACTGCTTACAGTCTCTATGAAATGGGCGAGGGTTCCGTTAGCAGAAAATCGTGTGTTCAGCAGCGCTATGAAATTGGGCCCAGGGCTCAATTTCGTAGAGCTGCTTAAGCACAAAATTTGCTGAAGCACAAACAAACTTGCTTAATCAGGTACAAAACTCCATGTGATTGTCATGCTAAGCAAACAACAGCTAAATACCAGTCACAAGCAATATACATCTCATGGAGTTTCGGCTGGTAACCTGCTTTTATTAAGCAAGTTTGTTTGTGCTTAGCCTAAGCATTTTTTCTGGTTGAAGCAGCTCTATGAAATTGACCCCTGGGGTCAGAAATCTGTAAGGGTGGTAGGGTTGGCAATTTAAAATGTTGCCAACCCCACCACCTCTGTTGTAGCCTTTTACCAAGAGTGCCTTTTAGCCTTGTATTGGGTGATTTTTATTTAAAAAAATATTAAAATATTAAATTATTTTATTTAAAATGTTTTTAGGTCATCTTGGCGTGCCGCATACATTTAACAATACATTGTATTCGGCACGCCGGTTCAGCGAATCAGGCACATTACGGGTCAAGCTCATTTCATATACGCCCGTGCTTCTTTCCCTTCCCTATCGCGCGATCAGGTATATTATACCTTCCCTTGCTTTTAGTTTTACAAGCTGATGATGTAAGCTACTGATAAATCTTTATTTTGTATATAATATTTATAAATATTTTGTTTAAGCCAAATCAGAACAATGCGCCTGCGCAGGAATGAAAACAAAATGGATAAACAAACCTTCGCGATGTAAAAGTGATACAAGTTTCGCTGTAAGGGTGCCGGTATATATCTGCCTGAGAAATTGAGAACCATGAACTCCTGAGGTACATTTCAATCGGATCTACGTAAAGCCATTCCATCAGTGATATTTCTGCCATTTACGCTGATCTACGGAGTTATAAACTTGGTTGCCACAATACTTTGCAGCCGGATGGGAATTTTCCCATTTTTTCCCAAAAGCGTTCCTTTTTTTGCGGGTTTTCCGCCCATCCCGTAAATCAGCAATAGGCTTCTACTGGAGAGTGGAAAAATTAACCGTAATTAGATTTATTTGTGTAAATAATGCTTGTATTTGTGTAAATATATGGCCACACCCTGGGTAAAGAAATGTAATACATGTAAAACAAAATAGAGGAGTACCGGGTCACATAAACGGAGGTCGTGGGTTCCATTTCTGCCCGAGTAATCCTGTGAATTTCCCTCCTACATTATAGCTCTTCCTGAAAGCGCTAAGTATACAGTGCATACCGGTACTACGTCGGGAAGTGCGAAAATCTCTTCTATTCAACGCAAATTATATGTCTGGTACTCAATAAAGGATTGCACTTTAGCTAAGACGAACCTGAAGAGAAGGTGATGAAATGTTCAGTTTTAAATGTAGAAGGAAAATCCACAGGATACAATTCCACGGCCAACCTGACTCTCCTAAAAATTAAATAAAGAAAATAGAAAATATGATAAAATATGATTCTATCTTTACATTACATTAACAATTTACTATTGTGAAGCAAGAATTGTCATGTTGACATTAAACATCATGTCGATTATATTTATTTCAGTCTGGGTGATGATAGGGCCTAAATGAATCATTTTACGCGTGTTTCCCGTGTTGATGTTGGTAAATGTACTTTCTTCTTTCTGCCGAGTTCTTTCCTGTCATAATCACGCCATCATTGTCATAGTGGGAAGGATCTGCAAAACACATTTCGGCATATGATGCACGACTGGGGGAAAAGGGGACCCCCCCCCCCCTCTTTTGTGTTGGTCATTGTGTTCCGGAATCTCAGGAATTCTATTCAGAAATCCGTAGGGGGATGTGTTAGTATACAAATAATGAATGTTTTTTTAGTGCGATGGTAAGAATAATTTCATGAGGTGACAGATTGAATGTTCCATTCCACGAGGTGAAGCCGAGTGGAATGGGACATTCCATCTGTCACCGAATGAAATTGACGTTGGCGTTGACGTTTCGGGAGTGAACATGGATCTGAACTTCTCGGTGAAAGCGAGAGAGTGCGCTTCATTGCAGGGCTTTGAGAGAGTGGGGTGGGGGGATCGAATTGATCAGATTTTGTCGTGTCTTGAGCGAGTGGGCTTTCACTTTCAGTGGGCGCGTTTTGGGGATTCTTTTTTTTGGACTACAGGGGTCGAGCATAATATCTTGACTTCTTAGGGACGGTCCTTTTTTAGCGTTTTCTACTTCAAAGATGTCTTCCCCCAGCGGCCTCAGACTGTCATTCAATATATTTTTACCTGTTACTTTCTACTGCAAATGACTCATAGTTTTGCAATATGGGGCTATAACGGGGGCTTTTTTGCAAGGAATCGATTTTCAGCAGAGATTTTTATTGTTTTACTAATAAAGTTGTCGGAGAGTGCTCTTCCTTAAAAGAGCCAAACTGGAGACTCGCAATACTCTATACATGTAAATAGTTGACGTACAATACAGATAGAGCTTCCCAAGGGAAAACAGTTCCTTAAAAAAACATAAAACAAAAAAACAAACAAGCAAACCTGATTATTCCAAAAATATTCATTGAGGCCCTCGTGGAATTAATCGGTAGATTGTTATGGAACTGTGATATACTATTTTAAACTTTCTTAATGAGACTCATTGCCTTAGAGACGCCCAATTGAAATTGTTATGCTTCGAAAGATCATTTAAAAATATAATATGATTACTATCCCGCAACAAGCAGCTAATTGAAACACAGAAAAACAAATTAACGCAGTGCTTCTGCGTCCCGTACCGGTATTCCACGAAGCCAAATGTTCCACTTCCCAATAAATTTAATGGAAGCTAACAGAGTTTTGATTTCGCAACACATTACGTTTTGGGGAAACGCTTATAGGGGAAATATGACCCAATCCGCTGTGTTGCCGTTTGCCGCCGTAGCCGTGACCTGAGGTTCAACCACGTTCATTCATAAACTGATGCAATCGATAATCCGAAATATAAAACACATGCACAGCAGCCAGCTATACAGACCACCAACAGACGTATAATAATAGTCGTCCACCTGAAGAGTAATTTAATTAACAGTCTGTGTGTGATTTGCATAGCTTATCTGTGGCGACGTCTTGTTTAGTTCTTGGCGATGTATTGTAAGGCCAGGTTGTTTATTATCGACAGTTATTACTGAAGCTTTTCTTCATCTAAAGATAGTTTTCAACAAATCCGTTGACGGTTTTGGTCTGACACCTAAATAAAAAGGAAAACATACTTGAAGCTATTACTTAAAACTGCTTTAAACCAGAACGAAATTTATGAGTACATGATGGCTTTGAAAGAAGGGAGTTCTCTGGAGTCCGTTGCTATATGTGCGATTTAGTTGACCAGATAGACGGCAACAAGAACTTCGGGATGAAAGGGGACTGGCGAAAGGCGAACGAAATCGCCGACTTGGAACTTGAAGCTCGCCTGGGGGACAGACTCGAGTTCAGCCGAGAAGGCAGCCGCTTCGCTGACTACGGCCACTGGGGCATCTACGTCGGCCGGAAGGTCAACAAAACGTATGACCACCAGGTTATCCACTCCGGCATCTTTCAAAAAGGAGCCAAGTTCTCAAAGAAGAAGTTCTTCGGCTTGGGGTTATTCGCCCGGCGAAAACCAGAGATACTCGTCAGCTCTATCGATGAGATTCTCGGCTCGGACCAAGTGAGGATCAATAACATCAGAGACAACAGTTGGCCTCCGTTGGAGACGGAAGACATCATTAAAGAGGCCATCGATCAACTGGTAAACCAGTCGTACCACCCGCCCGTCTACCACGTCTTCCGCTACAACTGCGAACACTTTGTAAACCTGTGTCGGTACGGTAGAAGCCACAGCGACCAGGCCGAGGACTACGTCAAGTCTAATCCGTTATTGAAGTGGTTGATGGACAGACGCTTGTAGAGCATTGGCGGATCCTTGGGGGGTGAAAAATCACAAATTTGCTCAAAAAGTCTCCAAGATTTTTTTGCCGGCAAAACAAATGTGATGGGGGTAACATTTCTTTCTTAGCATTGGTGGCGCCAAATTCCACCCTATTATTGTTCTTAGCCGTAAAGGCAAAATAAAAGACACACCGAAGATAGAGGGTTAGGCCTACCGGTTTGAAAACTGTACCCGTAAAATCTGTAAAACGAAACAAAATGGCCCGGGGGGGGGGGGGGGGTTGGACCCCACCCCTCTGGAGCCGCCCCTGTAGGGCCTACCTAACTACTTCATATTTTACATCTATAACACGAGCTAGCCTACCAACATACCAAGTTTGAAGGAAATCGGACCTACCGTTCTCTAGATATGGGCCATTGAAAAACGCACCTTTAAGATGACGTCACGTGACACGTGATGATATCATCATGACGTCACTCTTCGACATACAATTTTAGCTTAGGGTCCCTGTTTGTGTTAAGTTTTATTAAGATCTGAGGTTGTTTAGTGACCAAAGTGTCCCGTACAAAATTCATGTACAAAGTCTATGGGATTTGGGATAAAACTAAAAATTCATAGAAAATCAGCCGATGACGTCATCATGACGTCACTTTGGATTTTACATGCTAGTGGCACTATCTATACCAACCTACCACTTTTTATGACGGTCGGACCTACCCTTATATGTGTTTCAAAAAAGCCAATTTTTGATGACGTCATGATGACGTCACACATTTTCCCATTTATGTGAAAGAAAATAGGAGCTAACAAAGCTATTATAAAAATAATTTTGAATTTAGCATGTTCTGTTGATGAGATATGGCTTTAAGAAACTTTAAGGTTAAAAAACTTTAAAATTACTAGAAAATCGTATGATGACGTCATCATGACGTCACCTAAATTTTCATCTATAACACGTACTTTTCTACCACCATAGCAGGTTTGAATGCAATCGGACCTACGGTTCTCTAGATATGTGCCTTAAGATCTGAGGTTGTTTAGTGACCAAAGTGGCTTTTACAAAATTCGTGTACATTCATGTGAAAGAATATAGGAGCTAACAAAGCTATTACAAAAAGAATTTTGAATTTAGCATGTTCTGTTGGTGAGATATGGCTTTAAGAAACTTTGAAGTTCAAAAACTTAAAAATTACTATAAAATCGTATGATGACGTCATCATGACGTCACGTCAATTTTCATCTATAACACGAGCTAGCCTACCAACATACCACGTTTGAAGGAAATCGGATATACCGTTCTTAAGATATGGGCCTTTGAAAAACGCACATTTAGGATGACGACAAAATTCGTGTACAAAGTCTATGGGATTTTGGTCAGAACTAAAAGAAGAAGAAACTAGAGGTCTATGTTTTTAAGAACATAGGGCTTTTCCATATGTTTTTATGATGTTATTTCGAATTTTGTAAACTAGTGACAAATCTACCTAACCACCAAGTTTCATGACGATTAGACATGGTCTACCCTTATATGTCTTTCAAGAAATCATGCCTTTGATGACGTCATTATGACCTCAGAAATTTGTCGCATTTATATAAAAGAATGTACGAGCTAACAAAGCTATTACAAAAAGAATTTTGAATTTAACATATGTTCTGTTGATGAGATATAGTTTTAAGAATCTTTAATGTTAAAACTTTGAAATTACTATAAAAATCATATGATGACGTCATTATGACGTCACATCAATTTTTATTTATAACGTACTTGTCTAGCAACATACCAGGTTTGAATGCAATTGGACTTACGGTTCTCTTGATATGGGCCTTGAAAAATGCGCCTTTAAGATGACATCACGTGACACATAATGACGTCATCATGATGTCACTTTTCGGCACACAATTTCAGATTAGGGTCTATGTTTGTATTAAGTTTGAATAAGATCTGATGTTGTTTAGTGACTAAAGTGCCGTAGACAAAATTCGTGTTTAAGAAGAAACCAAAAAAGTGGGTATTGTGTAGTTTAGGATTTGTGTATTAATTGTGTTCATGTTAGCTCCTGGAGTATTTGATTATTCCAAAAGCCTGTTTTGTCACTAAAGTAGACTTCTCTGAATCCCAATGACACGTGCTTTTGTGATTTGGAAAGGTTTTTTAAGGCGGAAAAAAAGATTTTCCACCCGTTGTGTCATGTTTTGGCTCGGTCAATTTCGAACCAGCTCCTACTCTCCCACCAGTTATATATCCGTGTGAAGCTGGGTATTGTGCAATCATGTGTTTTTGACCTCTGAGCTAACGATTTCATTCCAAAAAAAACCTGGAGATGTTCTTGGACGTGGCCCTTTGTTCTGAATGTGGCAAAACGAACAATTTTCAAGTAGATTGTGTTCATGCCTGGGCGAAAGTGTACTAAACTACACAATCGCGCGAACAGAACAAAAACCAAGGCTTTGCTGCTGTAGCGGAAAAGCCGAAAATTTTGCGTCTGTTGTAAACATACGCATGGCTTTTCCGTTTTCTTTTTTTCTTTAACATAAATTATCAGAAGGTCTATGTCTTTGCTATGTTTAAGATCTGAGATTATTTTATGATTCACATTTCGTACTCCATACTTGACCTTTAAATTCATGTTACATGACACACGATGACGTCATCATGACGTCACTCTTAGACATACGATATCACTATGGTTACTATGTCTGAGGCAAGTTTTATAAAGAACATAGGTTGTTTAGTACCGGAAGTGCGGTTGCAAATTGTATGTACATGTACGTGTACAAAGTCAATGGCAGACTCATACGTTTTTAAGAACTATCCCCAAAACCATAAAGAAGTAAAACAAAAAATATGAATTTATAGACATTACAAAATTAATAGACATTACAAAATATGGACACCCTGTCTTTACACATGATTTTTAATACAGAAGAACTTGTGTTCTTAATTTTAATAGAAAGTTATTATTTTACTTATTTTCTTTGTTTTGACCAATTAAAATAAACATTATTATATTTGGAGTTCACCATTTTGCAATTTTGCATTTTCTTGACTTTCTCCATGTTCAAAACGTTTGGGTACGTTTATCAAAGAAGTGCAACTTGTCTGAAATTTTAAACAAAATGTGACCTCTGAAATACTTCTGCTCCGATTTTTTTTTAAAGAACACGGCGACCGCAGTAGACAATTTTTCAGGGCGAGTGGGGGCGCTATATAATAAAACGTTGTTAGTGGATAGGAAACAACTTGAGAACACGCGATTCTTTCACTCTATCATACTTCATAAAACCTCGATGAACAGTGGCCCTGTGATCATATATGTATGATCATCATTCAGCATAGGCTAGAAACAACCTTTGTCGAACAGTTTTCTACACGATTCTTGAATTGTTCTTTTGATGAATCATCACACCCTGCATTTTATGTTATGTAAAGTTTTGATAAGGGCGTCACTTTTTATTTCTATAGTTCTCATTTCCGAACGACCCTATTTTTGGCTCCCGACCGAGGGAAAAAAACCTTTTTTATGCCGCCGAACATGTCTAAAATTTAATACTTGCCCCCCAAAAATTTGAAATTAAACACAATCTTTCCAATTTCGTTAAAAATGCTAATAATAATGTTTAATATTACGTAACAGCTGTACATGCATTCACAACGGCACAAACAGGTCTGTGCTAATATTACGCCAGAAGTTGCCAAAATGGGTGAAAATAAAAGTTAATTTAGAGCAAGACAGTCATATCATACATTGAACACTTTGCATTTTTATTTAGCCTGATGTACGTTAAACAGAAGTTTGTACCCCCGATTTATATTTTTTGTCGACCGATCAACCCTCTTTCAAGGCCCACAAAATTTGAGAACCATAGAAATGTTCAGTGTTTAGAAGCATATCTCAAGGCAACTGATATTGAAAAAATTGAACGAAAAATTCTGCAAAAAAAATAAACCGCGAAAAAAAGTTTTTGGGTTTTTACACTTTTAAAAGTTGTTTCTCTGATATGAATAAACACTGTTATAAACTGCTCGCCAACCACAATGACCTACAATTATAAATGAGAAGAGTTAGGAGCGATTGACATTTCAATCATAGTAGAATCTTTATTAGGCACTAGATTTGTACTTTTTGTGGGCGATGGAAAATTAATAAAATCAACACATCAGAGATTGGGTTGCTTGCCCAGGCCGACGTGGCGACATAGACGCATAATTATCCATTTGTGATTAATATAGGAAAATGTCATCACTAAGAAGTGCAACAAATCATTTCAACGATGAAGAACATCACACTTTTAAAATAACTTTTTTTGAACAATCTATATTAACTGAAAGGTATATCTGGGCTTGAATCATGCATTGAGATGCATTCGTTCTATCCCACGAGACCAAAGTTATTACGTAAAATGCGGATGAATCATGATACAAATCACAAGCACACAATAGATAGATAGTACTCACTTTGAATAAACAACGAATATTAATAACATCATCCATCATTATCATTTATGTCTTTACGTATTCCAATTCAAGATCACTCTGGAGGTATATACCTTGTGACAGCAAACAATTTCTTATATTTGTTCCTTTTTATTCAAACTGAACAAATAATGTAAAGTATTTTAACAAAATAACTAAGTATTAATTAACTTTTACTCTACTTTAATTCATACGCAAGGTTGCAAACGTGACAAACTGAAGTGGAAGCAAATTAATGCTCCGTTTAGTTCGCATGTGACCTCGTCTGATTTTAAACAAAGCCCCCGTTAATGTTGAATTGGGCCCTCTGTTGACGTATTAATTAATAAAATGGAGCTAATAATTATTTTATCACTAGTACAATATGTAGTTGACAAAAACGCGTCACAAAAAATACTCTATTAACAAAAACAAAACAACCATTAGTCTGAAAACCATTATTGAAACTGTCAAAACATTGTGACCCCCAAAAGAAAGTATTTCGGGCTGAAATTGAATTCATAATAAAAAACAGCTATTATAAGACGTCACATCGCATTTTACCATAAAGTGTAATTCTAATAGTTTTTGTATTTTTTGTGACGTCATAGTCACATCAATACATTTTTGTTTACATATAAACATATTTGCAACCTACACTGTTTAAACGCTGTTCAAACTTTTTAAACAACCCGGGTTGTTTAAGTGCCCTGCTTAAACAACCATGTGCCCTGTTTAAACAGGGCACATGAACAACCCCGGTTGTTTAAACAACTTTTTAAACAGTGTTTTAACAGTGTAACCAACATTTTACAATAGGAACAAATTATGTTGCCGCTTTCGGTCTTGAGATATGGCATTTACAAAATATAAATTTTCGACTTTGACTTTGGAGTGACGTCAAGTGACACGTGTTGACTGCATCATGCTTACACTCCATTTTTTCACATCCCCGTCTGTATAGTAACAAACGTTTACCCGGAGTTCGGTAGATATTGCACTTTGAAAATAGCACCTTTAAGCTGACGTCATGTGACACTGAATGACGTCGTTAGACTTCACCCCATTCTTTATCTATATTACAAATCCCTCTATGTCTACAAACCAAATTTCGGCCCGATTGTGCATTGAATTTGGCAGATATTAAACTGACAATTGCCGCCGACAAAATTCGTGTACAAAGTCTATGGGATTTTGGTCAGAACTAAAAGAAGAAGAAGGCAGAATTAAAGATTACTATAAAATCGTATGATGACGTCATCATGACGCCACCTCGATTTTCATTTTTAACACGTACTTGTCTACAGCCATAGCAGGTTTGAATGCAATCGGAAGTACCGTTCTCTAGATATGGGCCCTTGAAAAATGCACCTTTAAGATTACGTCACATGACACGTGGTGACGTCATGATGACGTCACGTTTCGGCATATATTTTCAGCTTAGGGTCTCTGTTTGTGTTAAGCCTGATTAAGATCTGATGTTGTTTAATGACCAAAGTGTCTTAAAAAATTCATGTAAAAAAAGTCTATGGGATTTGGGATAGAATTAAAACATTCATAGAAAATCAGCCGATGACGTCACCATGACGTCACCTCGGACTTTACATGCTAGTAGCACTATGTACCTATCGACCAATTTTTAATATGATCAGATTCGCATTATATGTGTTTCAAAAAAGCACATTTTTCATGACGTCGTGATGACGTCACACATTTGTCACAGTGACATGAAAAAATATAGGAGCTAACAAAGCTACATGTATTACAAATTTTTTTTTGAATTTAGCATGTTCTGTTGGTGAGATATGGCTTTAAGAAACTTTAGTGTTAAAAACTTTAAAATAGAAAAAAAAATGTATGATGACGTCATCATGACGTCACCTTAATTTTCATCTATAACACGAGCTACCATACCAACATACCAGGTTTGAAGGCAATCGGACCTACCGTTCTCTAGATATGGGCCCTTGAAAAATGCACATTTAAGATGACGTCACATGACACGTGATGACGTCATCATGACGTCACGTTTCGGCTTACATTTTCAGCTTAGGGTCTATGTTTGTGTTAAGTCTGATAAAATGATCCGAGGTTGTTTAGTGACCAAAGTACCGCATACAAAATTCGTGTACAAAGTCTATGGGATTTGGGATAGAACTAAAATAATCATAGAAAATCAGCCGATGACGTCATCATGACGTCACCTCGGATTTAACATGCTAGTAGCACTATCTACCTACACACTAATTTTTATGACAATCGTCCCTACCCTTATATGTGTTTCAAAAAAGCATATTTTTGATGACGTCATGATGACGTCACACATTTTTCACATTTATGTGAAAGAATATAGGAGCTAACAAATCTATTACAAAAAGAATTTTGAATTTAGCATGTTCTGTTGATGAGATATGGTTTTAAGAAACTTTAGTGTTAAAAACTTTAAAATAGAAAAAAAAATGTATGATGACGTCATCATGACGTCACCTCAATTTTCATCTATAACACGAGCTACCATACCAACATACATTGTACCTCGTTTGAAGGCAATCGGACCTACCGTTCTCTAGATATGGGCCCTTCCAAAATGCACCTTTAAGATGACGTCACATGACACGTGATGACGTCATCGTGACGTCACGTTTCGGCATACATTTTCAGCTAAAAGGGTCTCTGTTTGTGTTAAGTTTGATTAAGATCTGATGTTGTTTAGTGACCAAAGTGGCTCTTACAAAATTCGTGTACAAAGTCTATGGGATTTGGGAAATAACTAAAATAATCATAGAAAATCAGCCGATGACGTCATTATGACGTCACCTCGGATTTAACATGCTAGTATCACTATCTACCTGCACACTAATTTTTATGACGATCGTCCCTACCCTTATATGTGTTTCAAAAAACCATATTTTTGATGACGTCATGATGACGTCACACATTTTTCACATTTATGTGAAAGAATATAGGAGCTAACAAAGCTATTACAAAAAGAATTTTGAATTTAGCGTATTCTGTTGATGAGATATGGCTTTAGGAAACTTTGAAGTTCAAAAACTTTAATATTACTGTAAAATCGTATGATGACGTCATCATGACGTCACCTCAATTTTCATCTATAACACGATCTACCATACCAACATACCTGGTTTGAAGGCAATCGGACCTACCGTTCTCTAGATATGGGCCCTTCCAAAATGCACCTTTAAGATGACGTCACATGACACGTGATGACGTCATCATGACGTCACGTTTTGGCATACATTTTCAGCTTAGGGTCCCTGTTTGTGTTAAGTTTGATTAAGATCTGATGTTGTTTAGTGACCAAAATGTCCCGTACAAAATTCGTGTACAAAGTCTATGGGATTTGGGATAGAACTAAAAATTCATAGAAAATCAGCCGATGACGTCATCATGACGTCACCTCGGATTTAACATCCTAGTAGCATTATCTACCTGCACACTAATTTTTATGACGATCGTCCCTACCCTTATATGTGTTTCAAAAAAGCATATTTTTGATGACGTCATGATGACGTCACACATTTTTCACATTTATGTGAAAGAATATAGGAGCTAACAGAGCTATTACAAAAAGAATTTTGAATTTAGCATGTTCTGTTGGTGAGATATGGCTTTAAGAAACTTAACAATTTCAAAAACTTAACAATTACTATAAAATCGCATGATGACGTCATCATGACGTCACGTCAATTTTCATCTATAACACGAGCTAGCCTACCAACATACCAGGTTTGAAGGAAATTGGATATACCGTTCTCTAGATATGGGCCCTTGAAAAACGCACATTTAGGATGACGTCACGTGACACGTGATGACGTCATCATGACGTCACTCTACGACATACAATTTCAGCTTAGGGTCTACGTTTGAGGTAAGTTTGGTTAGGTTCTGAGGTTTTTAAGACCTAAAGTGCCGCCGACAAAATTCGTGTACAAAGTCTATGGGATTTTGGTCAGAACTAAAAGAAGAAGAAGAAGAAGAAAAAAAAACTAGACTTCTATGTCTGTTACAAGAACAGAACATAGGGCTTTTCCGTTTTTTTAATTTTTATTCAGCATAAAAGTTGTTAAGGGTCTTGTCTTTGATGAGTTTTCTAAGATCTGAGATTATTTCATGACCCAAATTTCTAACTTCAAACTCGACCTTTAAGTTCATGCTGCGTGATCCATGATGACGTTATAACACCAGCACTTCTCAAAGCAAATTTGCAACGTGGTCTTGGCCTGTGTCAAGATTGGAGTCAATTTGATCAATGACAATATAGAATTGGAGAGTAGGCCTACAATGAAATGTGAAACATTTAAAGATTCACAAAAAATCAGCCAATGACGTGATCATGACGGCACTTCGAATTTTACATGCTATGACAATACCAACTGGCCCACCAATTTTCATGACGATCGAACCTACCCTTATACGTGCTTAAAAAAAAACACATTTTTTATGGCGTCATCATGACGGCACCCATTTTTCGCATTTATATGTAAGTATCTATGACCTAACGGACCTAATAAAAAGAATTTCGAAATTAGTATGTACCGTTGATGAGATATGACTTTAAAAGGTTCAAAAACTAAACAAATACTATAAAATCGTATGATGACGTAATCATGACGTCACATCAATTTCCATCTGTAACACATGCTGGCCTATCTAGATACCACGTATCAACTTAATCGGACTTGTACTTCCATAGATATATGGCTTCGAAAAATGCCCCTTTAAGATGACGTCACGTGACATGTGATGACCATCATTAAAAGTCAAGTCAGGGTTCCCACAGAAATCTGAAAACCAAATTCCATGACCTTTCCATGACTTTCCAAGACTAAATTTCCATGACATTTAATATTATTTTGCAGAGAAAAGTTGTTTGGTATTATGGTACTGATAAACCCCTGATATGGGGCTAACCATTTGTTAGCTTTTGAAAATAAGTGTTAATTAATAATGCCCTCCTCCCATTACAGCCATCCGATCCACCCACTTTAATAAAAAAAGAAGAAGATAAGATGATATATTATAAGATATAGCACTAACATTATAAGATAGCACTAACAGCTACCATCAGCAAAGAAGACAGAAAAAGGATAGAAAGAAGAAAGATAGTAAATGGCTAAATCACATACAGCAGACACATGGAGCTAGCACGTTATATAATAATAATAGTAATTTGGAAGGCTAATCATCCTTACTCGCAGCTGGGATGCTGAATTGCAAAGGAGGACGCGGCTACAACGTGGACGAGTCGCTGGCACGTAAAGGCGCCTCTGGCAGCCGGCCACATCGACCCATATATGACCACGGAGCACAGCCAGAGATCGAAAGTGTTTGATTTTTCCAGAGGGAGGAAAGCCGGAGGACCCGGAGAAAAACCCTCGTGGCACAGGAGAGAACCAACGCACAACTCTACTCACATATGGTCCGAGCCGGGAATCGAACCCGGGTCACATTGGTGAGAGGCGAGCGCTTTACGCAAGCCACCCATGCCACCGTTAGTAGAGAGATTCACGCGAACCGGCATTGGCGACGCTATTTGCAATGCCCAATTTTCTGTCAGTGCTGCGACTGGCTTTAATTTGTTTTTATTTAGTTTTGATCATTTACTTTTCCATAATAATTGGTGTTTGTTTATTGTTACTATTTTAAGTGACTCATAACATTATTTTTATATTTATAACAAATTGATCAGAAATAAATTAGGCTCAAATTTTCAATTATAGAATTAGCAATTTAGCAATAATGGTCACAACTTTTAACTGAAATTGTCCTCCAAAATGACAAAAAAATTAAATCAACAAAAATCCACAATAGGGTTAACCTAACATGACTACTATTGGCCCTCATTCTATTTCTAATTCTATTTACTCTTTTCAGTAATATAATATTTAAAAGAATTGTTTGTCTTAAAATCTCTGTGGTATTATAAGTTACAGCATCATCACCATACTGCACATTTCTCATCCAAGTTGATAACAGGACCCCCCCCCCCCCCCCCCTGCACACAATCATGGTGGAATAAAACTATTTAATGCGGCTACCATTAAATATCAACATGTAGGTATGTACTGTCTGCTTTGTTTTCTTTTAAAATTTATTTTCTTATAGTCTAAACAGATTGCATACAAACCATTACCCTAATAATCTCCTAGGGTGTGTGAAAAATCATCTACTGAGAATTGAGGACTTTTATGGTTAAGATATCATTTACATGATTAGGTTTAATATTCAGCTACCATCTCTAATCTTGTTTTCAATTATATCATGTTTATGTGCCCACATTACATTGAGCTTACGTGTATTGAGTTAAACCTACATGGATGTGGTTCATTCCATGAAGTTGGGTACATAAAGTGTGACATTTTGCCAAAAAGGGCAATGTTTAAACCCTAAAATATACATTTTCTACCTTTATCAGTTTTCCCTGATCTGGATACGTTGTTCATGCACACTTGCAATTAGTAGTTTCACAAGTCCAATAAAGGATTCTTTGGATTGTTTTTTCACACTCGATGAAGATATATTGTCAAAATGTGTGACATTCCTCCAAATTTGGTGTCCTGTTACACGTGAAACCAGTACCTTAAAATGTCATTATATTCTCTCTGCTTTTATTATTTTTGTCTAATTGTTACTAATTTTATAAACTTATAAGTAGGTCTTATTAGGGTATGAAACTTGCGACTCTTCTAAGAAAGCTGGTAGATATAGGCTGATGGGTCATTCCGTAAATGAAAAATATATGGTGTTCGTGTTACATGTGAAACAAAAACACATTTTCTGACATATTTCCATTGATTTGCCTTGAACATGCCTGCATTTTATGAACTAGTTAAGGATATACATCTCTAATGAAAAGATATGAAAATCAGACCTCTTCAGTAAATATGACGCATAAAATATGAATGTTTGTGGATTTTACATGTAACATAGACACTGGTGTCAATGTTACATGTGAAACCCATCGCTTATTTGTACCATATCACTGTAAATTTCAATTGCAAAAGTCTGACTTCCATTTGTTCAATATTGCTGTCTGTAAGTACACAAAAGGTGGTTTATTAAAGAAAGTGTTGAATAAAGTTCTTAAGATATAGCAAAAGTTAGGTACTGCAGCTCAATTCTGTTTGATCCACTGTCATCTTCACTGACAAATGTACATGCTGTCATCAAATCTGAAATAAGGAATAATAAAAATTGTCCCCTGTGTATTTCTATATTTTATTCATGTGTTGTGTTTTGGGTTTTTTATCTGGGGTTCAGGGTGAGCTGGTTGGGTTTATAATTTGTACAGATACATGCATGCCCCCAGGCCCAACTTACAGACTGGGCTGTGTATAATAATTAAGCATTGCCAAAATATTGCAGTGTTATATGTGACAATGTTTGTATTTTAGACATCAAACTCTTCAGTTTATTCAGTTGGTGGGGGTTTGAAAGTAAAATCTCTCTTCATAATCATGTCATTATATGGCACAACCTTTAGTTGGAGGCTTTTGTTGGGGAATTTTCACTGCTAAATAGAGGACAACAGTTTGTGTTCACTATACATAGCCTTAATTATTCTTGGCAGTGTCTGGTCACAAATTAATGTACATGTACTACAGTGTTTACATACATGTACATGTAAATTTCTGTCTCATTTTCCACAAATATTTAGGAAATAGATCTTGAAATAAGTTGTGCCACATACTTAGACAAACAGGGTTGGTTATTTTCCAAGATTTCGCTGTTTCTGACCCATGCTGGTAGGGGTATTAAAGTAAAATCTCTCCTCGGAATTGTGTAATTACATTTTGTTGGGGAATTTTCACTACAGTGTTCACATACATGTACAGTAAATTTGTGTCTCATTTTCCACAAATATTTAGGAGATAAATCTTAAAGTAACAGGTTGTGGCACATATTTAGACAAGCAGGGTTGGTTAATTTCCAAGATTTCGCTGTTTCTGACTAGCTGGTTGGGTTTATAATTTGTACAGATGTACTACATGTAGGCCCGACTTGCAGACTGGGCTGTAACTTTTCTGAGACAAGACTAGTATAGGGGCATAACTCACTCCCCAACAACAACTTTTTCGTTGAAAATGTCTGTCCAACATGTCAAAGCATTTATCTGCAATCCATTCATGTTCAGAATTGTGTAATCACATAAGTTTGAGGCTTTTGTTGGAGAATTTGCACTGCTAAATAGAGGGAAAACATGTTTGTTTTGACTTTACATGTATTCTTGGTAATGTATGGTCACAAATTTCTTTTAGTAATGTACATGTAGAGTGTTCATATATATATTTTGTACTATGATTCCACAAATATTTAGGAGATAAATCTTTAAAAACAACACGTAGTACCACATATTTAGACAAGCAGGGTTGGTTATTTTCCAAGATTTCGCTGCTTCTGAACCATGCTGGTGCGGGATATTAAAGTAAAATTTCGCAATTGTCGACATGCTTACCTGAATATCTGGACCACCAAATTGAAACATGTTGCTGTCCTACTGAACTTCCTCCATGATTGGACCCTCTATCGCCTTTTTTAAACGTTTGGACATGATCTGCCGATAGTAGGGTCCATGGTCGTCTGCAGTGATCGTGTGGTTTTTCTGAAAATGTATCTGAGGTCTCAAACAAAAGCATCCAGTTTCACCCTTACAACGGCCTCCAAAATACTAGATACGTCACATACAAGTAGAGTTCGAGGATTAAGGTGCAGACACTAAGGTTCGAATACGAGCCGGACGAAAAGTCGAATTTCACGTCTAACTCTAAGAGGCACCCGTTGAGCCCCGAGGCGCGCGCAGTGCCGCTGGCCGATATACATGTATCCATGTCATGTTTAAGAATCCACTACCATAATATATGCACAGCTCGTTTGTGCATGCTCCGGGTTGCACAAACAATGTTTTTTCGGGTTTAACTTGATCGTATTCTCATTTTGAGGGGATCAGTCGCTGCATGAATGACTACTCTGCATTTTGGGTGAGTGTTTGGTTGATATATTCAGGGAAACGGAAGATGTCGGCGCTCCAAACAAAAACCGCTGTGAACCCAATGTAAGTCCTTCCAGCTCTAAACGGCGAATCTCGCATGTACGGATAGATTTTGTTGTTGTTGCAGACTATACGTGTGTGGAAATTTGGCATCTGCAGCGTATGTACGTACTTTGTTAGGCTTGATTCTGCATGATTAGGAAGTTAGCGAAACGTTACGCACGGTTTCGGATACCACCGTCCACAGCTACCTGTGATTAGCGACTTGAAAAAAGACTAGAAATCAACTCTTTTTATAAAGAGCATGCACATTTAAGCCATGGTTATCCGCCCTTCCCAGAATTCCTTTGTGTTATATTGAATTTGCTCTAAATTTTCAAATGACTGTTCTTTCTGACTTGAGTGAGCCACGATCATGACATTTTGGAACTAGGTAGAGAAAAATTCAATGTATACATTTTTATAATCGGACCGAGCCTGACATGCGTTTAAAAAAAAACTAATTTTTGATGACGTCATCTTGACGTCACACAATTTTTCCCTTTTAAGACATATCTTTGAGACATACCAAAGCTATAACAAAAAGAATTTTGAAAATATCTTGTTTTGTTCGCTAGATATATTAAAAAGAATGTTACGATTTTTAAAATTCAAAAATTCATAAAAAATCACTTGATGACGTCATCATGACGTCACTCTACGACATACAATTTCAGCTTAGGGTCTATGTTTGATGTAAGTTTGGTTAGGTTCTGAGGTTTTTTAAGACCTAAAGTGCCGCCGACAAAATTCGTGTACAAAGTCTATGGGATTTTGGTCAGAACTAAAAGAAGAAGAAGAAGAAGAAGAAACTAGAGGTTAAGCGTCTGTTGAGGTCAACAGACGCATGGCTTTTCCTGGTTTTTTTTTTATCAGCATTAAAGTTGTTAAGGGTTTTGTTTTCGCTGAGTTTTCTAAGATCTGAGATTATTTCATGATCTAGATTTCTTACTTGAAAGTTGACCTTTAAGTTTATATTACTTGACCTATGATGACATTATAAGGATAGTACTTATACATGGTGTTGGCCTGTGTCGAGATTGGAGTCAATCTGATCAATGACAGTAATATATAATAATATGTTAAATATTAAAAAATTCATAGAAAATCAGTTGATGACGTTATCATGATGGCACCTCAATTTTCATCTATAACACGAGATACACTAGCAACATACCAGGTTTGAAGGCAATCGGACGTACCGTTCTCTAGATATGGGCCCTTGAAAAATGCACCTTTAAGATGACGTCACATGACACGTGATGACGTCATCATGACGTCACGTTTCGGCATACATTTTCAGCTTAGGGTCTCTGTTTGTGTTAAGCCTGATTAAGATCTGATGTTGTTTAGTGACCAAAGTGTCCCGTACAAAATTCGTGTACAAAGTCTATGGGATTTGGGATAGAACTAAAATAATCATAGAAAATCAGCCGATGACGTCATCATGACGTCACCTCGGATTTAACATGCTAGTATCACTATCTACCTGCACACTAATTTTTATGACGATCGTCCCTACCCTTATATGTGTTTCAAAAAAGCATATTTTTGATGACGTCACACATTTTTCACATTTATGTGAAAGAATATAGGAGCTAACAAAGCTATTACAAAAAGAATTTTGAATTTAGCGTGTTCTGTTGATGAGATATGGCTTTAGGAAACTTTGAAGTTCAAAAACTTTAATATTACTGTAAAATCGTATGATGACGTCATCATGACGTCACCTCAATTTTCATCTATAACACGAGCTACCATACCAACATACCTGGTTTGAAGGCAATCGGACGTACCGTTCTCTAGATATGGGCCCTTGAAAAATGCATCTTTAAGATGACGTCACATGACACGTGATGACGTCATCATGACGTCACGTTTCGGCATACATTTTCAGCTTAGGGTCTCTGTTTGTGTTAAGCCTGATTAAGATCTGATGTTGCTTAGTGACCAAAGTGTCCCGTACAAAATTCGTGTACAAAGTCTATGGGATTTGGGATAGAACTAAAATAATCATAGAAAATCAGCCGATGACGTCATCATGACGTTACCTCGGATTTAACATGCTAGTAGCACTATCTACCTGCACACTAATTTTTATAACGATCGTCCCTACCCTTATATGTGTTTCAAAAAAGCATATTTTTGATGACGTCATGATGACGTCACACATTTTTCAAATTTATGTGAAAGAATATAGGAGCTAACAAAGCTATTACAAAAAGAATTTTGAATTTAGCATGTTCTGTTGATGAGATATGGCTTTAAGAAACTTTGAAGTTCAAAAACTTTAATATTACTGTAAAATCGTATGATGACGTCATCATGACGTCACCTCAATTTTCATCTATAACACGATCTACCATACCAACATACCTGGTTTGAAGGCAATCGGACGTACCGTTCTCTAGATATGGGCCCTTGAAAAATGCACCTTTAAGATGACGTCACATGACACGTGATGACGTCATCATGACGTCACGTTTCGGCATACATTTTCAGCTTAGGGTCTTTGTTTGTGTTAAGCCTGATTAAGATCTGAGGTTGTTTAGTGACCAAAGAGGCTCTTACAAAATTAGTGTACAAAGTCTATGGGATTTGGGATAGAACTAAAAAATTCATAGAAAATCAGCCGATGACGTCATCATGACGTCACCTCGGATTTTACATGCTAGTAGCACTATCTACCTGCCCACTAATTTTTATGACGATCGGACGTACCCTTATATGTGTTTCAAAAAAGCATATTTTTGATGACGTCATGATGACGTCACACATTTTTCACATTTATGTGAAAGAATATAGGAGCTAACAAAGCTATTACAAAAAGAATTTTGAATTTAGCATGTTCTGTTGATGAGATATGGCTTTAAGAAACTTTGAAGTTCAAAAACTTAAAAATTACTATAAAATCGTATGATGACGTCACCATGACGTCACCTCAATTTTCATCTATAACACGAGCTAGCCTACCAACATACCAGGTTTAAAGGAAATCGGACCTACCGTTCTCTAGATATGGGCCCTTGAAAAACGCACCTTTAAGATGACGTCACGTGACACGTGATGACGTCATCATGACGTCACTCTTCGACATGCAATTTCAGCATAGGGTCTATGTTTGAGGTAAGTTTGGTTATGATCTGAGGTTTTTTAGGACCTAAAGTGCCGCCGACAAAATTCGTGTGCAAAGTCTATGGGATTTTGGTCAGAACTAAAAGAAGAAGAAAAAAAAAAATCAGAACAAAAACAAGGCCTTTTCCGACTGGAAGTGTCGGAAAAGCCAATTAAAGTTGTTAAGGGTTTTGTTTTCGCTGAGTTTTCTAAGATCTGAGATTATTTCATGATCTAGATTTCTTACTTGAAAGTTGACCTTTAAGTTTATATTACTTGACCTATGATGAGATTATAAGGATAGTACTTATACATGGTGTTGGCCTGTGTCGAGATTGGAGTCAATCTGATCAATGACAGTAATATATAATAATATGTTAAATATTAAAAAATTCATAGAAAATCAGTTGATGACGTTATCATGATGGCACCTCAATTTTCATCTATAACACGAGATACACTAGCAACATACCAGGTTTGAAGGCAATCGGACCTACCGTTCTCTAGATATGGGCCCTTGAAAAATTCACCTTTAAGATGACGTCACATGACACGTGATGACGTCATCATGACGTCACGTTTCGGCATACATTTTCAGCTTAGGGTCTCTGTTTGTGTTAAGCCTGATTAAGATCTGATGTTGTTTAGTGACCAAAGTGTCCCGTACAAAATTCGTGTACAAAGTCTAGGGGATTTGGGATAGAACTAAAATAATCATAGAAAATCAGCCGATGACGTCATCATGACGTCACCTCGGATTTAACATGCTAGTATCACTATCTACCTGCACACTAATTTTTATGACGATCGTCTCTACCCTTATATGTGTTTCAAAAAAGCATATTTTTGATGACGTCATGATGACGTCACACATTTTTCACATTTATGTGAAAGAATATAGGAGCTAACAAAGCTATTACAAAAAGAATTTTGAATTTAGCGTGTTCTGTTGATGAGATATGGCTTTAGGAAACTTTGAAGTTCAAAAACTTTAATATTACTGTAAAATCGTATGATGACGTCATCATGACGTCACCTCAATTTTCATCTATAACACGAGCTACCATACCAACATACCTGGTTTGAAGGCAATCGGACGTACCGTTCTCTAGATATGGGCCCTTGAAAAATGCACCTTTAAGATGACGTCACATGACACGTGATGACGTCATCATGACGTCACGTTTCGGCATACATTTTCAGCTTAGGGTCTCTGTTTGTGTTAAGCCTGATTAAGATCTGATGTTGTTTAGTGACCAAAGTGTCCCGTACAAAATTCGTGTACAAAGTCTATGGGATTTGGGATAGAACTAAAATAATCATAGAAAATCAGCCGATGACGTCATCATGACGTCACCTCGGATTTAACATGCTAGTATCACTATCTACCTGCACACTAATATTTATGACGATCGTCCCTACCCTTATATGTGTTTCAAAAAAGCATATTTTTGATGACGTCATGATGACGTCACACATTTTTCACATTTATGTGAAAGAATATAGGAGCTAACAAAGCTATTACAAAAAGAATTTTGAATTTAGCGTGTTCTGTTGATGAGATATGGCTTTAGGAAACTTTGAAGTTCAAAAACTTTAATATTACTGTAAAATCGTATGATGACGTCATCATGACGTCACCTCAATTTTCATCTATAACACGAGCTACCATACCAACATACCTGGTTTGAAGGCAATCGGACGTACCGTTCTCTAGATATGGGCTCTTCCAAAATGCACCTTTAAGATGACGTCACATGACACGTGATGACGTCATCATGACGTCACGTTTTGGCATACATTTTCAGCTTAGGGTCTCTGTTTGTGTTAAGTTTGATTAAGATCTGATGTTGTTTAGTGACCAAAGTGTCCCGTACAAAATTCGTGTACAAAGTCTATGAGATTTGGGATAGAACTAAAAATTCATAGAAAATCAGCCGATGACGTCATCATGACGTCACCTCGGATTTAACATCCTAGTAGCATTATCTACCTGCACACTAATTTTTATGACGATCGGACCTACCCTTATATGTGTTTCAAAAAAGCCAATTTTTGATGACGTCATGATGACGTCACACATTTTCCCCTTTATGTGAAAGAATATAGGAGCTAACAAAGCTATTACAAAAAGAATTTTGAATTTAGCATGTTCTGTTTATGAGATAAGGCTTTAAGAAACTTTAAGGTTAAAAAACTTAAAAATTACTATAAAATCGTATGGAGACGTCATCATGACGTCACCTCAATTTTCATCTATAACACGCACTTGTCTACCACCATAGCAGGTTTAAATGCAATCGGACCTACGGTTCTCTAAATATGTGCCTTTAAAAAAATGCACCTTTAAGATGACGTCACATGACAAGTGATGACGTCATCATGACGTCACTCTTCGGCATACATTTTCAGCTTAGGGTCTCTGTTTGGGTTAAACCTAATTAAGATCTGAGGTTGTTTAGTGACCAAAGCGGCTCTTACAAAATTCGTGTACAAAGTCTATGGGATTTGGGATAGATCAACAAAAATCATGGAAAATCAGCCGATGACGTCATCATGACGTCACATCGGATTTTACATGCTAATATCACTATCTACCTGCCCACTAATTTTTATGACGATCGGACCTACCCTTATATGTGTTTCAAAAAAGCACATTTTTGATGACGTCATGATGACGTCACACATTTTCCCATTTATGCGAAAGAATATAGGAGCTAACAAAGCTATTACAAAAAGAATTTTGAATTTAGCATGTTCTGTTGGTGAGATATGGCTTTAAGAAACTTTGAAGTTCAAAAACTTAAAAATTACTATAAAATCGTATGATGACGTCATCATGACGTCACGTCAATTTTCATCTATAACACGATCTAGCCAACCAACATACCAGGTTTGAAGGAAATTGGATATACCGTTCTCTATATATGGGCCCTTGAAAAACGCACATTTAGGATGACGTCACGTGACACGTGATGACGTCATCATGACGTCACTCTACGACATACATCAAACATAGACCCTAAGCTGAAATTGTAAGTTTGGTTAGGTTCTGAGGTTTTTTAAGACCTAAAGTGCCGCCGACAAAATTCGTGTACAAAGTCTATGGGATTTTGGTCAGAACTAAAAGAAGAAGAAGAAGAAGAAGAAACTAGACTTCTATGTCTGTTACAAGAACAGAACATAGGGCTTTTCCGTTTTTTAAATTTTTTTTCAGCATAAAAGTTGTTAAGGGTCTTGTCTTTGATGAGGTTTCTAAGATCTGAGATTATTTCATGACCCAAATTTCTAACTTCAAACTCGACCTTTAAGTTCATGCTGCGTGATCCATGATGACGTTATAACGCCAGCACTTCTCAAAGCAAATTTGCAACGTGGTCTTGGCCTGTGTCAAGATTGGAGTCAATTTGATCAATGACAATATAGAATTGGAGAGTAGGCCTACAATGAAATGTGAAACATTTAAAGATTCACAAAAAATCAGCCAATGACGTGATCATGACGGCATTTCGAATTTTACATGCTATGACAATACCAACTGGCCCACCAATTTTCATGACGATCAAACCTACCCTTATACGTGCTTTAAAAAAAAGCACATTTTTGATGACGTCATCATGACGGCACCCATTTTTCGCATTTATATGTAAGTATCTATGACCTAACGGACCTAATAATTTTTTTTTCGAAATTAGTATGTACCGTTGATGAGATATGACTTTAAAAGGTTCAAAAACTAAAAGAATACTATAAAATCGTATGATGACGTAATCATGACGTCACATCAATTTCCATCTGTAACACATGCTGGCCTATCTAGATACCACGTATCAACTTAATCGGACTTGTACTTCCATAGATATATGGCTTCGAAAAATGCCCCTTTAAGATGACGTCACGTGACATGTGATGACCATCATTGAAAGTCAAGTCAGGGTTCCCACAGAAATCTGAAAATCAAATTCCATGACCTTTCCATGACTTTCCAAGACTAAATTTCCATGACATTTAATATCATTTTGCAGAGAAAAGTTGTTTGGTATTATGGTCGATGAACCCCTGATGGGGCTAACCATTTGTTAGCTTTTGAAAATAAGTGTTAATTAATAATGCCCTCCTCCCATTACAGCCATCCGATCCACCCACTTTAATAACAAAAACAAGATAAGATGATATATTATAAGATGTACATAATGGCTGTGGCACTAACAGCTACCATCAGCAAAGAAGACAGAAAAAAGATAGAAAGAAGAAAGATAGTAAATGGCTAAATCACATGCAGCAGACACATGGAGCTAGCACGTCAGTAGAGAGATTCACGCGAACCGGCATTGGCGACGCTATTTGCAATGCCCAATTTTCTGTCAGTGCTGCGACTGGCTTTAATTTGTTTTTATTTAGTTTTGAGCATTTAATTTTCTATAATAATTGGTGTTTGTTTATTGTTACTATTTTAAATGACTCATAACATTATTTTTATATTTATAACAAATTGATCAGAAATAAATTAGGCTCAAATTTTCAATTATAAAATTAGCAATTTAGCAATAATGGTCACAACTTTTAACTGAAATTGTCCTCCAAAATTACCAAAAAATTGAATCAATAAAAATCCACAATAGGGTTAACCTAACATGACTACTATTGGCCCTCATTCTATTTCTAATTCTATTTACTCTTTTCAGTAATATAATATTTAAAAGAATTGTTTGTCTTAAAATCTCTGTGGTATTATAAGTTACAGCATCATCACCATACTGCACATTTCTCATCCAAGTTGATAACAGGACCCCCCCCCCCCCCTGCAAACAATCATGGTGGAATAAAACTATTCAATGCGGCCACCATTAAATATCAACATGTAGGTATGTACAGTCTGCTTTGTTTTCTTTTAAAGTTTATTTTCTTATAGTCTAAACAGATTGCATACAAACCTTTACCCTAATAATCTCCTAGGGTGTGTGAAAATCATCTACTGAGAATTGAGGACTTTTATGGTTAAGATATCATTTACATGATTAGGTTTAATATTCAGCTACCATCTCTAATCTTGTTTTCAATTATATCATGTTTATGTGCCCACATTACATTGAGCTTACGTGTATTGAGTTAAACCTACATGTATGTGGTTCATTCCATGAAGTTGGGTACATAAAGTGTGACATTTTGCCAAAAAGGGCAATGTTTAAACCCTAAAATATATATTTTCTACCTTTATCAGTTTTCCCTGATCTGGATACGTTGTTCATGCACACTTGCAATTAGTAGTTTCACAAGTCAAATACAGGATTCTTTGGATTGTTTTTCACACTCGATGAAGATATATTGTCAAAATGTGTGACATTCCTCCAAATTTGGTGTCCTGTTACACGTGAAACCAGTACCTTAAAATGTCATTATATTCTCTCTGCTTTTATTAATTTGTCTAATTGTTACTAATTTTATAAACTTATAAGTAGGTCTTATTATGGTATAAAACTTGTGACTCTTCTAAGAAAGCTGGTAGATATAGGCTGATGGGTCATTCCGTAAATGAAAAATATATGGTGTTCGTGTTACATGTGAAACAAAAACACATTTTCTGACATATTTCCATTGATTTGCCTTGAACATTTTATGAACTAGTTAAGGATATACATCTCTAATGAAAATATATGAAAATCAGACCTCTTCAGTAAATATGAGGCATAAAATATGAATTTTTGTGGATTTTACATGTAACATAGACACTGGTGTCAATGTTACATGTGAAACCCATCGCTTATTTGTACCATATCACTGTAAATTTCAATTGCAAAAGTCTGACTTCCATTTGTTCAATATTGCTGTCTGTAAGTACACAGAAGGTGGTTTATTAAAGAAAGTGTTCAATAAAGTTCTTAAGATATGGCAAAAGTTAGGTACTGCAGCTCAATTCTGTTTGATCCACTGCCATCTTCACTGACAAATGTACATGCTGTCATCAAATCTGAAATAAGGAACAATAAAAATTGTCCCCTGTGTATTTCTATATTTTATTCATGTGTTGAGTTTTGGGTTTTTTATCTGGGGTTCAGGGTGAGCTGGTTGGGTTTATAATTTGTACAGATACATGCATGCCCCCAGGCCCAACTTGCAGACTAGGCTGTGTATAATAATAATAATTAACTTCTCTGAGACAAGTAGGGGCATATCTCACTCCCCGAAAACATGTATTTTAGACATCAAACTCTTCAGTTTATTCAGTTGGTGGGGGTTTGAAAGTAAAATCTCTCTTCATAATCGTGTCATCATATGGCACAACCTTTAGTTGGAGGCTTTTGTTGGGGAATTTTCACTGCTAAATAGAGGAAAACAGTTTGTGTTCACTATACATAGCCTAATTATTCTTGGCAGTGTCTGGTCAGAAATTAATGTACATGTACTACAGTGTTTATATACATGTACATGTACATATGTAAATTTCTGTCTCATTTTCCACAAATCTTTAGGAAATAAATCTTGAAATAAGTTGTGCCACATACTTAGACAAACAGGGTTGGTTATTTCCCAAGATTTCTGTGTTTCTGACCCATGCTGGTAGGGGTATTAAAGTAAAATCTCTCCTCAGAATTTTGTAATTTTGTTAGGGAATTTTCACTACAGTGTTCACATACATGTACAGTAAATTTGTGTCTCATTTTCCACAAATATTTAGGAGATAAATCTTGAAGTAACAGGTTGTGGCACATATTTAGACAAGCAGGGTTGGTTAATTTCCAAGATTTCGCTGTATCTGACTAGCTGGTTGGGTTTATAATTTGTACAGATGTACTACATGTAGGCCCTACTTGCAGACTGGGTTGTAACTTTTCTGAGACAAGACTAGTATAGGAGCATAACTCACTCCCCAACAACAACTTTTTCAAGTTGTGTTGAAAATGTCTGTCCAACATGTCAAAGCATTTATCTGCAATCATTCATGTTCAGAATTGTGTAATCACATAAATTTGAGGCTTTTGTTGGAGAATTTGCACTGCTAAATAGAGGAAAAACATGTTAATTTGTGTTGACTTTAGGCCTACATGTATTATTGGCAGTGTATGGTCACAAATTTCTTTTAGTAATGTACATGTAGAGTGTTCATATATATATTTTGTACTATGTAAATTTCTATCTCATATTCCACAAATATTTAGGAGATAAATCTTTAAAAATAACACGTAGTGCCACATATTTAGGCAAGCAGGGTTGGTTTATTTTCCAAGATTTCGCTGCTTCTGAACCATGCTGGTGCGGAATATTAAAGTAAAATCTCGCAATTTTCGACATGCTTACCTGAATATCTGGACCACCAAATTGAAACATGTTGCTGTCCGCTACTGAACTTCCTCCATTGGAGCCTCTATCGCCTTTTTAAACGTTTGGACATGATCTGCCGATAGTAGCGTCTAAGGTCGTCTGCAGTGATCGTGTGGTTTTTCTGAATATGTATCTGAAGTCTCAACAAAAGCATCCGGTTTCACCCTTACAACGGCCTCCAAAATACTAGATACGTCACTTGAGATACAAGTAGAGTTCGAGGATTAAGGTGCAGACACTAAGGTTCAAATACGAGCCGGACGAAAAGTCGAATTTCACGTCCAACTCCAAGAGGCACCCGTTGAGCCCCGAGGCGCGCGCAGTGCCGCTGGCCGACATACGCAAACATGTATCCATGTCATGTTTAAGAATCCACTACTATAATATGCACAGCTCGTTTGTGCATGCTCCGGGTTGCACGAAAAATGTTTTTTTTCGGGTTTAACTTGATCGTATTCTCATTTTGAGGGGATCAGTCGCTGCATGAATGACTACTCTGCATTTTGGGTGAGTGTTTGGTTGATATATTCAGGGAAACGGAAGATATCGGCGCTCCAAACAAAAACCGCAGTAAACCCAATGTAAGTCCTTCCAGCTCTAAACGGCGAATCTCGCATGTACGGATAGATTTTGTTGTAGACTATGCGTGTGGAAATTTGGCATCTGCAGCGTATGTACGTACTTTGTTAGGCTTGATTCTGCATGATTAGTAAGTTAGCGAAACGTTACGCACGGTTTCGGATACCTATTTCCACAGCTACCTGTGATTAGCGACTTGAAAAAGACTATAAATCAACCCTTTTTATAAACAGCATGTACATTTAATCCATGGTTTTCTGCCCTTCCCAGAATTCCTTTGTGTTATATTGAATTTGGTCTAAATATTCAAATGGCTGTTATTTCTTACTTGAGTGAGCCACGATCATGAAATTTTGGAATTAGGGAGAGAAAAATTCAATGTATACATTTTTGTAATCGGATTGACCCTTACATGCGTTAAAAAAACAACATATTTTTGATGACGTCATCATGACGTCACACAATTTTCGCCTTTTAGGGCATATCTTTGAGACATACCAAAGCTATAACAAAAAGAATTTTGAAAATATCTTGTTTTGTTCGCTAGATATATTGAAAAGAATGTTACGATTTTAAAACTTCAAAAATTCAGCGACTTGAAAAAAGACTAGAAATCAACCCCTTTTATAAACAGCAAGCTCATAATAGCCATGGTTATCAGCCCGTCCCAGAATTCCTTTGTGTTATATTGAATTTGGTCTAAATTTTGAAATGGCTGTCATTTTTTACTTGAGTGAGCCACGATCATGAAATTTTGGAATTGGGTACAGGAAAATTCAATATATACATTTTTGTAATCGGATTGACCCTTACATGCGTTAACAAAAAAACACATTTTTGATAACGTCATCATGACGTCACACAATTTTTCCCTTTTAAGACATATCTTTGAGACATACCAAAGCTATAACAAAAAGAATTTTGAAAATATCTTGTTTTGTTCGCTAGATATATTGAAAAGAAGGTTACGATTTATAAAATTCAAAAATTCATAAAAAATCACTTGATGAGTCATCATGACGTCACTCTACGACATACAATTTCAGTTTAGGGTCTATGTTTGAGGTAAGTTTGGTTAGGTTCTGAGGTTTTTTAAGACCTAAAGTGCCGCCGACAAAATTCGTGTACAAAGTCTATGGGATTTTGGTCAGAACTAAAAGAAGAAGAAGAAGAAGAAGAAGAAGAAGAAGAAGAAGAAGAAGAAGAAGAAGAAGAAGAAGAAGAAGAAGAAGAAGAAGAAGAAGAAGAAGAAGAAGAAGAAGAAGAAGAAGAAGAAGAAGAAGAAGAAGAAGAAGAAGAAGAAGAAGAAGAAGAAGAAGAAAAAACTAGAGGTTAAGCGTCTGTTGAGGTCAACAGACGCATGGCTTTTCCTGGTTTTTTTTTTATCAGCATTAAAGTTGTTAAGGGTTTTGTTTTCGCTGAGTTTTCTAAGATCTGAGATTATTTCATGATCTAGATTTCTTACTTGAAAGTTGACCTTTAAGTTTATATTACTTGACCTATGATGACATTATAAGGATAGTACTTATACATGGTGTTGGCCTGTGTCGAGATTGGAGTCAATCTGATCAATGACAGTAATAAATAATAATATGTTAAATATTAAAAAATTCATAGAACATCAGTTGATGACGTTATCATGATGGCACCTCAATTTTCATCTATAACACGAGATACACTAGCAACATACCAGGTTTGAAGGCAATCGGACCTACCGTTCTCTAGATATGGGCCCTTGAAAAATGCACCTTTAAGATGACGTCACATGACACGTGATGACGTCATCATGACGTCACGTTTCGGCATACATTTTCAGCTTAGGGTCTTTGTTTGTGTTAAGCCTGATTAAGATCTGAGGTTGTTTAGTGACCAAAGAGGCTCTTACAAAATTAGTGTACAAAGTCTATGGGATTTGGGATAGAACTAAAAAATTCATAGAAAATCAGCCGATGACGTCATCATGACGTCACCTCGGATTTTACATGCTAGTAGCACTATCTACCTGCCCACTAATTTTTATGACGATCGGACGTACCCTTATATGTGTTTCAAAAAAGCATATTTTTGATGACGTCATGATGACGTCACACATTTTTCACATTTATGTGAAAGAATATAGGAGCTAACAAAGCTATTACAAAAAGAATTTTGAATTTAGCATGTTCTGTTGATGAGATATGGCTTTAAGAAACTTTGAAGTTCAAAAACTTAAAAATTACTATAAAATCGTATGATGACGTCACCATGACGTCACCTCAATTTTCATCTATAACACGAGCTAGCCTACCAACATACCAGGTTTAAAGGAAATCGGACATACCGTTCTCTAGATATGGGCCCTTGAAAAACGCACCTTTAAGATGACGTCACGTGACACGTGATGACGTCATCATGACGTCACTCTTCGACATGCAATTTCAGCATAGGGTCTATGTTTGAGGTAAGTTTGGTTATGATCTGAGGTTTTTTAGGATCTAAAGTGCCGCCGACAAAATTCGTGTGCAAAGTCTATGGGATTTTGGTCAGAACTAAAAGAAGAAGAAAAAAAAAATCAGAACAAAAACAAGGCCTTTTCCGACTGGAAGTGTCGGAAAAGCCAAAAAAAAAATCAGAACAAAAACAAAGCCTTTTCCGAAGGATTTCGGAAAAGCCAAAAAAAAAAAAATCAGAACAAAAACAAAGCCTTTTCCGAAGGATTTCGGAAAAGCAAAAAAAAAAACTAGAGGTTAAGCGTCTGTTGAGGTCAACAGACGCATGGCTTTTCCTGGTTTTTTTTTAATCAGCATTAAAGTTGTTAAGGGTTTTGTTTTCGCTGAGTTTTCTAAGATCTGAGATTATTTCATGATCTAGATTTCTTACTTGAAAGTTGACCTTTAAGTTTATATTACTTGACCTATGATGACATTATAAGGATAGTACTTATACATGGTGTTGGCCTGTGTCGAGATTGGAGTCAATCTGATCAATGACAGTAATATATAATAATATGTTAAATATTTAAAAATTCATAGAAAATCAGTTGATGACGTTATCATGATGGCACCTCAATTTTCATCTATAACACGAGATACACTAGCAACATACAAGGTTTGAAGGCAATCGGACCTACCGTTCTCTAGATATGGGCCCTTGAAAAACGCACCTTTAAGATGACGTCACATGACACGTGATGACGTCATCATGACGTCACGTTTCGGCATACATTTTCAGCTTAGGGTCTCTGTTTGTGTTAAGCCTGATTAAGATCTGATGTTGTTTAGTGACCAAAGTGTCCCGTACAAAATTCGTGTACAAAGTCTATGGGATTTGGGATAGAACTAAAATAATCATAGAAAATCAGCCGATGACGTCATCATGACGTCACCTCGGATTTAACATGCTAGTATCACTATCTACCTGCACACTAATTTTCATGACGATCGTCCATACCCTTATATGTGTTTCAAAAAAGCATATTTTTGATGACGTCATGATGACGTCACACATTTTTCACATTTATGTGAAAGAATATAGGAGCTAACAAAGCTATTACAAAAAGAATTTTGAATTTAGCGTGTTCTGTTGATGAGATATGGCTTTAGGAAACTTTGAAGTTCAAAAACTGTAATATTACTGTAAAATCGTATGACGTCATCATGACGTCACCTCAATTTTCATCTATAACACGAGCTACAAATACCAACATACCTGGTTTGAAGGCAATCGGACGTACCGTTCTCTAGATATGGGCCCTTCCAAAATGCACCTTTAAGATGACGTCACATGACACGTGATGACGTCATCATGACGTCACGTTTCGGCATACATTTTCAGCTTAGGGTCTCTGTTTGTGTTAAGCCTGATTAAGATCTGATGTTGTTTAGTGACCAAAGTGTCCCGTACAAAATTTGTGTAGAAAGTCTATGGGATTTGGGATAGAACTAAAATAATCATAGAAAATCAGCCGATGACGTCATCATGACGTCACCTCGGATTTTACATGCTAGTAGCACTATCTACCTGCACACTAATTTTTATGACGATCGTCCCTACCCTTATATGTGTTTCAAAAAAGCATATTTTTGATGACGTCATGATGACGTCATGATGACGTCATGATGACGTCACACATTTTTCACATTTATGTGAAAGAATATAGGAGCTAACAAAGCTATTACAAAAAGAATTTTGAATTTAGCATGTTCTGTTGGTGAGATATGGCTTTAAGAAACTTTAAAGTTCAAAAACTTAAAAATTACTATAAAATCGTATGATGACGTCATCATGACGTCACCTCAATTTTCATCTATAACACGAGCTAGCCTCCCAGGAGAAAATTCCAGTTGAAACCAGTTGAACTGGTTTAACTGGTCCCAGTTGAAACCAGTTGAACTTGTTTCAACTGGTTTCAACTGGTCCCAGTTGAAACCAGTTGAACTGGTTTCAACTGGGAATTGGTGACTGGTTTCAACTGGTTTTTAACTGGTTTAACTGGTATGAACTGGTTTTCAACTGGTTTAACTGGTATTCAACTGGTTTTCAACTGGTTTAACTGGTATTCAACTGGTGTAACTGGTTTTCAACTGTTTTCAACTGGTGTAACTGGTGTAACTGGTTTTCAACTGGTTTTCAACTGGTGTAACTGGTATGAACTGGTTTGCAACTGGTATCGAACTGGTTTTGAACTGGTTTTGAACTGGTTTTGAACTGGTTTTGAACTGGTTTTGAACTGGTTTTGAACTGGTTTTGAACTGGTTTTGAACTGGTTTTGAACTGGTTTTGAACTGGTTTTCAACTGGTTTTGAACTGGTTTTCAACTGGTTTTCAACTGGTTTTCAACTGGTTTTCAACTGGTTTTCAACTGGTTTTCAACTGGTTTTCAACTGGTTTTCAACTGGTTTTCAACTGGTTTTCAACTGGTTTTCAACTGGTTTTCAACTGGTTTTCAACTGGTTTTCAACTGGTTTTCAACTGGTTTTCAACTGGTTTTCAACTGGTTTTCAACTGGTTTTCAACTGGTTTTCAACTGGTTTTCAACTGGTTTTCAACTGGTTTTCAACTGGTTTTCAACTGGTTTTCAACTGGTTTTCAACTGGTTTTCAACTGGTTTTCAACTGGTTTTACTGGTTTTCAACTGGTTTTCAACTGGTTTAACTGGTATTCAACTGGTTTAACTGGTTTTCAACTGGTTTTCAACTGGTTTAACTGGTACGAACTGGTTTTCAACTGGTTTGTAACTTGCATCAAATCACGTTAACAGGTTTGAACTGGTCTTAAACAGGCGGTCTGAAACTGCAGTCAGAAAATAAATTGTAATGCAATTAAGGAAGATAAAACATTGCACATGTAGCTTGTTACATTATTTTATTGAAAGTACTTCTCTCTTTCTCAAGAATTGAAACAAAAACCAGAAGTAAAAAACAAAACAAATATAATGGCAAGTAACATAATAAGATGTGTACACCAGGGGGGAGATTGGCCCTAAAATGAAAATTCTACGACATCACAGTGTTTCGGAGTCACTGTGGACCCCAGAGCAATGTACGGTCTGAGAAGCACATCTCATCGCATCAAGGTTTATGTTGGTAGTACTGTAGGCTTCATGTTTATCCCATGAACAGTTTAAAAGAAATTGGGCTGGTTTTTAAACAGTTTTGTAATCTGTTCATGATGTACTTTCATATTAACTTGAATATGAATTCAAATAATTTGAATTTTTTCATTGGCTACCCTTGTTTTAATACTTATTTTTGACAAACTATAAAATTCAACTCCTCTTTGAAACTTTATAAAGGACTCTTGTCGATCTTCCCATCAACGAAACTCGGTAGATAGTCAGTTGTAAGCATGACATCCTCTTGTAGATCATCAGCTGTAACTCCTTCGTGCTCCTCTTCAAGTGAAGTACACCACTGTATAAGGAAAGAGCACAAAATACAAACAATGTATGAGACAAATTTGAATAAATTTGGTTTACACTTTACACAACTGTTATGTTGTGGGTAGGTTAAGTTTCTGTACAGAAACAGTATCTAGTCTGAGGTAGGTCTACATATTTCCTCTCTGCCCATGCATTTTCATTTATGGTATTTATTGGGAAGTCATAAAATGTTATTTTTTTGAGAAGCAAGAAAGAAGGGAGCAGGCGGGCATGCCAAACATGTTGGCCTTGTTACTATTTTATAATAATTTCCCCTATGAAAACAGTTTTCGGACAAACAGGAACTAATTGGTGTGTGAATGTAGATAATCCTGTTTGCTTTAGTCAATTTCCCATTCAGATTTCCTATTCAGAATGGACAGGAGGATTAAGAGAATGTGATTTTAACAATGAGGGTCCAAAATCACATCCAGATCGAGACAGAGTCCAGCATCACAATGCGGTTTAGCTGTTAAACCCAGAAGTCACAATGTACTCTTTGTCAGGGTGGGGTAATTAATAGTTCACAGGCTTCAGATGTGATTTTAAATAGAGTAGGATGTGATTTTGGACCATCATTGTTAAAATCACATTCTCCATTTTGAATAGGAAATCACATCCAAGGGATTCACAGTGTAAATAGCACAACCCGTTCGTTTATATACTGAATACCTGATGTACACAACGGACTGTACGGACACTGTCCACTGACTGTGCGTGGGCCAAAATATACATGTACATGTACATTCTTAAAATTTGACGAAAATGACTTTAGTTATTTCCATAAAACTTACCAGTGGATGCAGTAAACTCTCCCATATCACTCAGGATGTAATTATGCTCCATCAGACGTTGATATTTCAGCTCAGATACGACAAACAATGGTAGGCTTTGCAGCAAAAAAATCTGGCCTGTTGTGTTCCTTTCTCCATCGTCTGACCGCTTAACATGCACCGATATTCCTACGCGTGCACAACTATTCCCCATTATTCCGTTATTTTGGTAAATCTTTTATAATCGAAGTAATATATTTTCATTCAGAACAAGAATGTAGCATTTTTATCACTTTTAACTGTTTATATGAAGATACTCCACACAGGGTGGCGCACTATTTCAGTCTGCTGTTTCCTTCAAAAACCCTACGCACGGTAATGGCAGTTAGGATTGTACTGTACACATACTACATGTATGTACAATGTACACGTACATTGTGTGTGTACTGTGCATTATACCAAGTACATGTACCTGCACAGTGCAGTATGCCGTCAGATTGAACTCAAGGCCATTATGATAGATAGTAGACTTGTTTCAAGTCTGGAATTGTCTTGTTGTGAAAGACTGAATAGTTAATTGAATTTTATAATCGTTTTCATTGTGTGCGGGCAATTTTACCTCTTGCACATTATCAATTTGATAGAATTTGTGTACAATAATTTTGAAATTCCATTTTGTAAATTATATCTTCAACATTTTGTTGTTTTAAAAGACTTTTTTATAAATTAGACTTGTTTCAAGTCTGGAATTGTCTTGTGAAGACTGAACAGTGAATTAAAAGTTGTATACATTATGCAATTGCTTTCATTGTGTGTGACACTGATAGGATTTATGTACATAAGTGAAACTAAGCAAAACACAAGAACAAAAATAAAACAAACAAAAGCAACAATCACGGAAACAAAGATAAGTATGATAGTTTTAATAGGTAGGTTTCTGTTCACCCAGATGATAACTGGTTTCTTCAACTGGTTTCAACTGGTCCCTGTTCATAAGAATGACCAGTTGGTAACTGGTTTCTTTAACTGGTTTCTTTAACTGGTTTCAACTGGTTTAGGTTGACACCACAAGAATTGCCAGTTGATAACTGGTTACTTTAACTGGTTTCATATGGTACATGTTTTCTTCAACTGGTTCCAGTTGACACCACAAGAATTGCCAGTTGGTAACTGGTTTTTTTAACTGGTCTCAACTGGTTCCTGTTGACACCACAAGGATTGCCAGTTGGTAACTGGTTCTTTCAACTGGTTTCAACTGGTTCCAGTTGACACCACACAAATTACCAGTTGGTCGCTGATTCCTTTAACTGGTTTCAACTGGTTTTTGTTGAATCCAGTTGAAACCAGTTGACTCCAACAGGTACCAGTTGGACACCAGTTGATTCCAGTTCAAACCAGTTGGAACCAGTTGAAAGTTCAACTGGTTTTAACTGGAATTTTCACCTGGGCTACCAACATACCAGGTTTGAAGGAAATCGGACATACCGTTCTCTATATATGGGCCCTTGAAAAACGCACCTTTAGGGTGACGTCACGTGACACGTGATGACGTCATCATCATGACGTCACTCTTCGACATACAATTTCAGCTTTAATAGGGTCTATGTTTGAGGTAAGTTTGGTTATGATCTGAGGTTTTTTAAGACCTAAAGTGCCGCCGACAAAAATCGTGTGCAAAGTCTATGGGATTTTGGTCAGAACTAAAAGAAGAAAAAACTAGAGGTCTATGTTTTTAAGAACATAGGGCTTTTCCATATGTTTTTATGATGTCACTTCGAATTTTGTAAACTAGTGACAAATCTACCTAACCACCAAGTTTCGTGACGATTAGACATGGTCTATCCTTATGTCTTTCAAGAAATCATGCCTTTAATGACGTCATTATGACTTCAGTAATTTTTCGCATTTATATAAAAGAATGTACGAGCTAACAAAGCTATTACAAAAGGAATTTTGAATTGAACATGTTCTGTTGATGAGATATGGTTTTAAGAATCTTTAACGTTAAAATTTTGAAATTACCATAAAAATCAGATGATGACGTCATTATGACGTCACCTCAATTTTGATTTATAACATGTACTTGTTTAGCAACATACCAGGTTTGAATGCAATTGGACTTACGGTTCTCTTGATATGGGCCCTTGAAAAATGAGCCTTTAAGATGACATCACGTAACACATAATGACGTCATCGTGACATCACTCTTCGGCACACAATTTCAGATTAGGGTCTATGTTTGGGTTAAGTTTGCTCAAGATCTGATGTTGTTTAGTGACCAAAGTGCCGCAGACAAAATTCGTGTTTAAGAAGAAACCAAAATAGTGGGTATTGTGTAGTTTAGGATTTCTGTATTAATTGTGTTCATGTTAGCTTCTGGAGTATTTGATTATTCCAAAAGCCTTTTTTTGTTACTAAAGTAGACTTCTCTGAATCCCAATGACACGTGCTTTTGTGATTTGGAAAGGTTTTTTAAGGCGGAAAATACGATTTTCTTACGTTGTGTCACGTTTTGGCTCGGTCAACTACTCTCCCACCAGCTATATATCCGTGTAAAGCTGGGTATTGCGCAATCACGTATTTTGTTACCTCTTAGCTAACGATTTCACTCCAAAAAAACCCTGCAGATGTTCTTCGGCGTGGCCCTTTGTTCTGAATGTGGCAAAACGAACAATTTTCAAGTAGATTGTGTTCATGCCTGGGCGAAAGTGTACTAAACTACACAATCGCGCGAACAGAACAAAAACAAAGGTTTTCCTGCTGTAGCGGAAACGCCAAAAAATGTGCGTCTGTTGTAAACATACGCATGGCTTTTCCTTTTTTCTTTTTTATTTAACATAAAGTATCAGAAGGTCTATGTCTTTGCTAAGTTTAAGATCTGAGATTATTTTATGATTAACATTTCGTACTCCAAACTTGACCTTTAAGTTCATGTTACATGCCACACGAAGACGTCATTATGACGTCACTCTTCGCGGCACGACTTTGCATCAGGGTCTATACCTATGCTAACTCTGACTAAGATTCGATGTTGTTTGATGACAAAAGTGCCGATCAGAAAATCTATGCACAAAGTCTATGGGATTTGGGATAGAACTAAAATAAGAAGCAGAAAAAAAATAGATATAGGGCCTTCAAAAATGCAAATTTAAGATGACGTCACGTGACATGTGATGTCGTCATCATGACGTCATGATTCGGCACCCATCTCGAGTAGATAGTCAATGCATATGCCAAGTTTGAAGTTCATGGCATTTGAACAATTGCAAAATTTTAAGAGTACAATGAAATTTGAAACATTTACAAATTCATAAAAAATCAGCCGATGACGTCATCATGACGTCACTTCGGATTTTGCATGCTAGTGGCACTATCTACCTACCCACCAATTTTTATGACGATCGGACGTACCCTTATGTGTGTTTCAGAAATGCACATTTTTCAAATGTATGTGAAAGAATATAGGAGCTAACAAAGCTATTACAAAAAGAATTTTGAATTTAGCATGTTCTGTTGGTGAGATATGGCTTTAAGAAACTTTGAAGTTGAAAAACTTTAATATTACTGTAAAATCGTATGATGACGTCATCATGACGTCACCTTAATTTTCATCTATAACACGAGCTACCATACCAACATACCAGGTTTGAAGGCAATCGGACCTACCGTTCTCTAGATATAGGCTCTTGAAAAATGCACATTTAAGATGACGTCACATGACACGTGATGACGTCATCATGACGTCACGTTTCGGCTTACATTTTCAGCTTAGGGTCTATGTTTGAGTTAAGTCTGATTAAGATCCGAGGTTGTTTAGTGACCAAAGTGCCACTTACAAAATTCGTGTACAAAGTCTATGGGATTTGGGATAGAACTAAAATAATCATAGAAAATCAGCCGATGACGTCATCATGACGTCACCTCGGATTTAACATGCTAGTATCACTATCTACCTGCACACTAATTTTTATGACGATCGTCCGTACCCTTATATGTGTTTCAAAAAAGCATATTTTTGATGACGTCATGATGACGTCACACATTTTTCACATTTATGTGAAAGAATATAGGAGCTAACAAAGCTATTACAAAAAGAATTTTGAATTTAGCGTGTTCTGTTGATGAGATATGGCTTTAGGAAACTTTGAAGTTCAAAAACTTTAATATTACTGTAAAACTGTATGATGACGTCATCATGACGTCACCTCAATTTTTATCTATAACACAGCTACCATACCAACATACCTGGTTTGAAGGCAATCGGACGTACCGTTCTCTAGATATGGGCCCTTGAAAAATCACCTTTAAGATGACGTCACATGACACGTGATGACGTCATCATGACGTCACGTTTCGGCACACATTTTCAGCTAAGGGTCTCTGTTTGTGTTAAGCCTGATTAAGATCTGATGTTGCTTAGTGACCAAAGTGTCCCGTACAAAATTCGTGTACAAAGTCTATGGGATTTGGGATAGAACTAAAATAATCATAGAAAATCAGTCGATGACGTCATCATGACGTCACCTCGGATTTAACATGCTAGTAGCACTATCTACCTGCACACTAATTTTTATAACGATCGTCCCTACCCTTATATGTGTTTCAAAAAAGCATATTTTTGATGACGTCATGATGACGTCACACATTTTTCACATTTATGTGAAAGAATATAGGAGCTAACAAAGCTATTACAAAAAGAATTTTGAATTTAGCATGTTCTGTTGATGAGATATGGCTTTAAGAAACTTTGAAGTTCAAAAACTTTAATATTACTGTAAAATCGTATGATGACGTCATCATGACGTCACCTCAATTTTCATCTATAACACGATCTACCATACCAACATACCTGGTTTGAAGGCAATCGGACCTACCGTTCTCTAGATATGGGCCCTTCCAAAATGCACCTTTAAGATGACGTCACATGACACGTGATGACGTCATCATGACGTCACGTTTTGGCATACATTTTCAGCTTAGGATCCCTGTTTGTGTTAAGTTTGATTAAGATCTGATGTTGTTTAGTGACCAAAGTGTCCCGTACAAAATTCGTGTACAAAGTCTATGGGATTTGGGATAGAACTAAAAATTCATAGAAAATCAGCCGATGACGTCATCATGACGTCACCTCGGATTTAACATCCTAGTAGCATTATCTACCTGCACACTAATTTTTATGACGATCGTCCCTACCCTTATATGTGTTTCAAAAAAGCATATTTTTGATGACGTCATGATGACGTCACACATTTTTCACATTTATGTGAAAGAATATAGGAGCTAACAGAGCTATTACAAAAAGAATTTTGAATTTAGCATGTTCTGTTGGTGAGATATGGCTTTAAGAAACTTTAAAGTTCAAAAACTTAAACATTACTATAAAATCGCATGATGACGTCATCATGACGTCACGTCAATTTTCATCTATAACACGAGCTAGCCTACCAACATACCAGGTTTGAAGGAAATTGGATATACCGTTCTCTAGATATGGGCCCTTGAAAAACGCACATTTAGGATGACGTCACGTGACACGTGATGACATCATCATGACGTCACTCTACGACATACAATTTCAGCTTAGGGTCTATGTTTGATGTAAGTTTGGTTAGGTTCTGAGGTTTTTTAAGACCTAAAGTGCCGCCGACAAAATTCGTGTACAAAGTCTATGGGATTTTGGTCAGAACTAAAAGAAGAAGAAAAAGAAAAAACTAGACTTCTATGTCTGTTACAAGAACAGAACATAGGGCTTTTCCGTTTTTTTTTTTTTTATTCAGCATAAAAGTTGTTAAGGGTCTTGTCTTTGATGAGTTTTCTAAGATCTGAGATTATTTCATGACCCAAATTTCTAACTTCAAACTCGATCTTTAAGTTCATGCTGCGTGATCCATGATGACGTTATAACGCCAGCACTTCTCAAAGCAAATTTGCAACGTGGTCTTGGCCTGTGTCAAGATTGGAGTCAATTTGATCAATGACAATATAGAATTGGAGAGTAGGCCTACAATGAAATGTGAAACATTTAAAGATTCACAAAAAATCAGCCAATGACGTGATCATGACGGCACTTCGAATTTTACATGCTATGACAATACCAACTGGCCCACCAATTTTCATGACGACCGAACCTACCCTTATACGTGCTTTAAAAAAAGCACATTTTTGATGACGTCATCATGACGGCACCCATTTTTCGCATTTATATGTAAGTATCTATGACCTAACGGACCTAATAAAAAGAATTTCGAAATTAGTATGTACCGTTGATGAGATATGACTTTAAAAGGTTCAAAAACTAAAAAAATACTATAAAATCGTATGATGACGTAATCATGACGTCACATCAATTTCCATCTGTAACACATGCTGGCCTATCTAGATAGCACGTATCAACTTAATCGGACTTGTACTTCCATAGATATATGGCTTCGAAAAATGCCCCTTTAAGATGACGTCACGTGACATGTGATGACCATCATTAAAAGTCAAGTCAGGGTTCCCACAGAAATCTGAAAACCAAATTCCATGACCTTTCCATGACTTTCCAAGACTAAATTTCCATGACATTTAATATCATTTTGCAGAGAAAAGTTGTTTGGTATTATGGTACTGATAAACCCCTGATATGGGGCTAACCATTTGTTAGCTTTTGAAAATAAGTGTTAATTAATAATGCCCTCCTCCCATTACAGCCATCCGATCCACCCACTTTAATAAAAAAAAAAGAAAAGAAGATGAAGACACATGGAGCTAGCACGTTAGTAGAGAGATTCACGCGAACCGGCATTGGCGACGCTATTTGCAATGCCCAATTTTCTGTCAGTGCTGCGACTGGCTTTAATTTGTTTTTATTTAGTTTTGATCATTTAATTTTCCATAATAATTGGTGTTTGTTTATTGTTACTATTTTAAATGACTCATAACATTATTTTTATATTTATAACAAATTGATCAGAAATAAATTAGGCTCAAATTTTCAATTATAGAATTAGCAATTTAGCAATAATGGTCACAACTTTTAACTGAAATTGTCCTCCAAAATGACCAAAAAATTAAATCAACAAAAATCCACAATAGGGTTAACCTAACATGACTACTATTGGCCCTCATTCTATTTCTAATTCTATTTACTCTTTTCAGTAATATAATATTCAACAGAATTGTTTGTCTTAAAATCTCTGTGGTATTATAAGTTACAGCATCATCACCATACTGCACATTTCTCATCCAAGTTGATAACAGGACCCCCCCCCCCCCTGCACACAATCATGGTGGAATGAAACTATTTAATGCGGCTACCATTAAATATCAACATGTAGGTATGTACTGTCTGCTTTGTTTTCTTTTAAAATTTATTTTCTTATAGTCTAAACAGATTGCATACAAACCATTACCCTAATAATCTCCTAGGGTGTGTGAAAAATCATCTACTGAGAATTGAGGACTTTTATGGTTAAGACATCATTTACATGATTAGGTTTAATATTCAGCTACCATCTCTAATCTTGTTTTCAATTATATCATGTTTATGTGCCCACATTACATTGAGCTTACGTGTATTGAGTTAAACCTACATGGATGTGGTTCATTCCATGAAGTTGGGTACATAAAGTGTGACATTTTGCCAAAAAGGGCAATGTTTAAACCCTAAAATATATATTTTCTACCTTTATCAGTTTTCCCTGATCTGGATACGTTGTTCATGCACACTTGCAATTAGTAGTTTCACAAGTCCAATAAAGGATTCTTTGGATTGTTTTTTCACACTCGATGAAGATATATTGTCAAAATGTGTGACATTCCTCCAAATTTGGTGTCCTGTTACACGTGAAACCAGTACCTTAAAATGTCATTATATTCTCTCTGCTTTTATTAATTTGTCTAATTGTTACTAATTTTATAAACTTATAAGTAGGTCTTATTAGGGTATGAAACTTGCGACTCTTCTAAGAAATCTGGTAGATATAGGCTTATGGGTCATTCCGTAAATGAAAAATATATGGTGTTCGTGTTACATGTGAAACAAAAACACATTTTCTGACATATTTCCATTGATTCGCCTTGAACATGTCTGCATTTTATGAACTAGTTAAGGATATACATCTCTAATGAAAAGATATGAAAATCAGACCTCTTCAGTAAATATGAGGCATAAAATATGAATTTTTGTGGATTTTACATGTAACATAGACACTGGTGTCAATGTTACATGTGAAACCCATCGCTTATTTGTACCATATCACTGTAAATTTCAATTGCAAAAGTCTGACTTCCATTTGTTCAATATTGCTGTCTGTAAGTACACAAAAGGTGGTTTATTAAAGAAAGTGTTGAATAAAGTTCTTAAGATATGGCAAAAGTTAGGTACTGCAGCTCAATTCTGTTTGATCCACTGCCATCTTCACTGACAAATGTACATGCTGTCATCAAATCTGAAATAAGGAACAATAAAAATTGTCCCCTGTGTATTTCTATATTTTATTCATGTGTTGTGTTTTGGGTTTTTTATCTGGGGTTCAGGGTGAGCTGGTTGGGTTTATAATTTGTACAGATACATGCATGCCCCCAGGCCCAACTTCCAGACTAGGCTGTGTATAATAATAATAATTATCTTCTCTGAGACAAGTAGGGGCATATCTCACTCCCCGAAAACAACTTTTTAAAGTTGCGTTGAAAATGCATATGCAACAATGGCAAAGCATTGCCAAAATATTGCAGTATTATACGTGACAATGTTTGTATTTTAGACATCAAACTCTTCAGTTTATTCAGTTGGTGGGGGTTTGAAAGTAAAATCTCTCTTCATAATCGTGTCATCATATGGCACAACCTTTAGTTGGAGGCTTTTGTTGGGGAATTTTCACTGCTAAATAGAGGAAAACAGTTTGTGTTCACTATACATAGCCTAATTATTCTTGGCAGTGTCTGGTCAGAAATTAATGTACATGTATACAGTGTTTACATACATGTACATGTACATATGTAAATTTCTGTCTCATTTTCCACAAATCTTTAGGAAATAAATCTTGAAATAAGTTGTGCCACATACTTAGACAAACAGGGTTGGTTATTTCCCAAGATTTCTGTGTTTCTGACCCATGCTGGTAGGGGTATTAAAGTAAAATCTCTCCTCAGAATTTTGTAATTTTGTTGGGGAATTTTCACTACAGTGTTCACATACATGTACAGTAAATTTGTGTCTTATTTTCCACAAATATTTAGGAGATAAATCTTGAAGTAACAGGTTGTGGCACATATTTAGACAAGCAGGGTTGGTTAATTTCCAAGATTTCGCTGTTTCTGACTAGCTGGTTGGGTTTATAATTTGTACAGATGTACTACATGTAGGCCCTTTACTTGCAGACTGGGTTGTAACTTTTCTGAGACAAGACTAGTATAGGGGCATAACTCACTCCCCAACAACAACTTTTTCAAGTTGTGTTGAAAATGTCTGTCCAACATGTCAAAGCATTTATCTGCAATCATTCATGTTCAGAATTGTGTAATCACATAAATTTGAGGCTTTTGTTGGAGAATTTGCACTGCTAAATAGAGGAAAAACATGTTAATTTGTTTTGACTTTAGGCCTACATGTATTATTGGCAGTGTATGGTCACAAATTTCTTTTAGTAATGTACATGTAGAGTGTTCATATATATATTTTGTACTATGTAAATTTCTATCTCATATTCCACAAATATTTAGGAGATAAATCTTTAAAAATAACACGTAGTGCCACATATTTAGACAAGCAGGGTTGGTTATTTTCCAAGATTTCGCTGCTTCTGAACCATGCTGGTGCGGAATATTAAAGTAAAATCTCACAATTTTCGACATGCTTACCTGAATATCTGGACCACCAAATTGAAACATGTTGCTGTCCTACTGAACTTTCTCCATGATTGGACCCTCTATCGCCTTTTTAAACGTTTGGACATGATCTGCCGATAGTATAGCGTCTAAGGTCGTCTGCAGTGATCGTGTGGTTTTTCTGAAAATGTATCTGAAGTTTCATCAAAAGCATCCGGTTTCACCCTTACAACGGCCTCAAAAATGATAGATACGTCACTTGAGATACAAGTAGAGTTCGAGGATTAAGGTGCAGACACTAAGGTTCAAATACGAGCCGGACGAAAAGTCGAATTTCACGTCCAACTCCAAGAGGCACCCGTTGAGCCCCGAGGCGCGCGCAGTGCCGCTGGCCGATATATGCAAACATGTATCCATGTCATGTTTAAGAATCCACTACTATAATATATGCACAGCTCGTTTGTGCATGCTCCGGGTTGCACGAAAAATGTTTTTTCGGGTTTAACTTGATCGTATTCTCATTTTGAGGGGATCAGTCGCTGCATGAATGACTACTCTGCATTTTGGGTGAGTGTTTGGTTGATATATTCAGGGAAATGGAAGATATCGGCGCTCCAAACAAAAATCGCTGTGAACCCAATGTATAAGTCCTTCCAGCTCTAAACGGCGAATCTCGCATGTACGGATAGATTTTGTTGTAGACTATATGTGTGTGGAAATTTGGCATCTGCAACGTATGTACGTACTTTGTTAGGCTTGATTCTGCATGATTAGTAAGTTAGCGAAACGTTACGCACGGTTTCGGATACCTATTTCCACAGCTACCTGTGATTAGCGACTTGAAAAAGACTATAAATCAACCCTTTTTATAAACAGCATGTACATTTAATCCATGGTTTTCTGCCCTTCCCAGAATTCCTTTGTGTTATATTGAATTTGGTCTAAATATTCAAATGGCTGTTATTTCTTACTTGAGTGAGCCACGATCATGAAATTTTGGAATTAGGGAGAGAAAAATTCAATGTATACATTTTTATAATCGGACCGACCCTGGCATGCGTTTAAAAAAAAACAAATTTTTGATAACGTCATCATGACGTCACACAATTTTTCCCTTTTAAGACATATCTTTGAGACATACCAAAGCTATAACAAAAAGAATTTTGAAAATATCTTGTTTTGTTCGCTAGATATATTGAAAAGAATGTTACGATTTTTAAAATTCAAAAATTCATAAAAAATCACTTGATGACGTCATCATGACGTCACTCTTCGACATACAATTTCAGCCTAGGGTCTATGTTTGAGGTAAGTTTGGTTAAGATCTGAGGTTTTTTAAGACCTAAAGTGCCGCGGACAAAATTCGTGTACAAAGTCTATGGGCTTTTGGTCAGAACTAAAAGAAGAAGAAGAAGAAGGAAGAAAAAAAAAAATCAGAACAAAAACAAGGCCTTTTCCGACTGACTCTGTCGGAAAAGCCAAAAAAAAAATCAGAACAAAAACAAAGCCTTTTCCGAAGGATTTCGGAAAAGCCAAAAAAATCAGAACAAAAACAAAGCCTTTTCCGAAAAATTTTCGGAAAAGCCAAAAATCAGAACAAAAACAAAGCCTTTTCCGAAGGATTTCGGAAAAGCCAAAAAAAAAATCAGAACAAAAACAAAGCCTTTTCCGAAGGATTTCGGAAAAGCCAAAAAAATCAGAACAAAAACAAAGCCTTTTCCGAAGGATTTCGGAAAAGCCAAAAAGAAATCTAAACAAAAACAAAGCCTTTTCCGAAAAATTTCGGAAAAGCCCAAAAAAAAATCAGAACAAAAACAAAGCCTTTTCCGAAGGATTTCGGAAAAGCCAAAAACACGACAATGCCCCAAAACTCTCAGGGGTATTCTTTAATGTGCAGAATTCAGGTCGAGCTATGATTTTTATCTCAGAAAAGAATGTATGTATGTATATCCAAGTTGTATGGAATTTGTAAATCTCAGGGGTGAGATTGGCCAAAAATCCACGAGGACACCAGATCAACGTCTATAGTTTGTATTTGCCTAAAGGCAACCTTTAAAATATCCTACCAACGATATATGGAAGAAAACTATTCTGTATGGTACTTACCAGAATATTGTGCTGCGCGTGAAGATCACCCTATACATTAGCTCTAAGAATTAGATATGTCCCACTCCAATTGTAAATTTGAAACTTACTAGACCAATTACTCATCAGGGGCCGATTTAAAATCTCATTGAAAACATTTATTTCTCGGGATGACACGCCCCCAAAGCAATGTCAAAATTATATAGAAGCCTTGAGATAAGTTTATCCACGCTTCAACCAAGGAAGTTTTTTGGGGGGAAACTCACAATGATTTCATTTCATTGTTCATTTTAAGATTACAAGTTAGAAAATTGATTTTGAATTTTGGCATTTTGTTTGCTTGTGTGTTGGTTTGTTTTTGCATTTAATAGGGGACCTTTAACAATAGAGGAAAAAGGTTCCCGGTTAAGAAAGGTCCCCGTTTGAAAATCATGTACAAAACCAATGAGGGTCCTTGCCCAAACAATAGGAGGAGAATAGGAGGTCCCCGATTGTAGGCATTTACACACTTGTGTGGAGAGATAAACCGTACCCTGTGAAGACATGAAAACAATTGAGACAAAGGGACTGAATAGGTCTCCACTGGGCAATTCTATGGGTTAGGTTGTCTCCACAAGGAATTTTGTGTACAAAGTCTATGGGGGTTTGCTTAAGTACAGGGACAAAGGGGAGAACAATGCCATGTCTCCACAGGGATGCAAAAACGTGGACATGTGTGTGGTGGGGGGGGGGGGGGGGGAGGGAGTGTATGTTAGGTTTCAGGTCAACTCGGTCCGAGGTCAAAAAATAATTAGTAACCTTCAAAAAAGTAAAATAAATTTCCTATCACCAAAACCCAAATCACAAAAAATTGTTATTTTCCCATTTTTAATGCTGTAGCTCCCGTTGTTTTCAGACGAAAGGAACCCCACATCATCAACTAACCTGAATTTTGAGCGGGCTTGCTGCACCAGCCTGGAAAATTACAATGTACATACAATGCATGGATTTTGTACGTTATAGTTTGGTAACCCGTATCTCTGTTACGGGAGCTCACAGTATTCTGCAGCACCAGACTGTACCTACTGTCAGTGTTGTAGTCAAGGCCACAACCTCCGAGGCCGAGGCCAAGACCGAGGCCACAACCTCCGAGGCCGAGACCGAGGCCGAGACCGAGGCCGAGGCCACAACGTCCGAGGCCAAGGCCGAGGCCGAGGCCACAACGTCCGAGGCCAAGGCCGAGGCCGGCTACTAAACACGTAATAAACTAATAATCCACTAAATCAAGGTTAAAGGCAGTGTGCATGATTAGTCATTGTTGCAATTTTCAGAAATGGGCGGATTTGGGGTTAGTATTTTATAGGAAATATCGTTCCACTGACCTGTTCAAAGTTTTGCGTTGTTGGATGGCGAGAAAACCGAGAGAAAAACGGCGCTCGTTTTCAACCGTCGGGCGGATGATAGCCTTTAGTGAAGACGCGCGTGGCTACGTGGAGACATGACGCGCCCCGAATGCCAGCATGTCCGGGGCGCGCCACTCGTCCGGGTAGCCACGCGCGCCTTGACTAAAGGCTACATGGCAGTTTTACAACGATTGAAAACAATATAAATTTCCACTTTTCTTGACAACGACAGCACACCTGGTTCTATCATTTCACACGATGATTGAGACTACTATTAACTTACAGGCTAGTAAGGTATTTCGTAATAATTCAGTAAAAACAAATTAGAGGATTACCAATCGTGTACACAACGTTTAAGATTTTGTTGGATGTTTTTTAAATTTTCAAGTCAATGGCAGGTTACTCAAAGGATATGTTAATTGCATTTCAAGAACATAAGGGTCTCCAGCATCTGTTGGGATAGCTTTGCACGGTGGGGCCTCATAATAATCCCTCCTCTGCTAAAAATGCGCCCACTGGAGCACTGCTGGCTGGAACATTTTCTTGGGCCCAAGACCCTTGTGTTGCTATTTCGGAGGCGCCCGCGCGCCAGATTCACTAACGTTGTGTCCTCGAAATCCCGGCTTCGCACGTGCGTTCTGGCCTCACGCATGCGTAGTTTACAAAATGCAGCCGAATCCGCAGCCGGTGTTTGTCAAACTTGCACGATTTTGGATCGCCACAAGGGTCTTGGATAAGTTGGCAGGCAATTCTTAACTTTTTCTTTACTTTTCGACGATTCTCCCTCGCTTTTCCGAGGACTCCAATCAGTGACCGAGTTTGAGCCTTATCATAATTTATTCATTACGCGCAAATACATAGGACATGACGAGGCATCGATTTGGTCGCCCGATTGGTCAGAACACCATCGGGCGACGCTCACTGGATCCATCTACGTCTATTGTGCTCAATAGCCATTATGATTATCGCTTTAACGTTCACTCGTTCAGGGCCGAGTGGTGGACCAGGAACCAGTCTATAGCGGGAGTAGACTGATTATCTAACAAAAGAAGATTAGACGCTACCTGAGTACGTGTAACACAATATTGGCAGTTCATGGGGCGAGTGAAGTGCTGGACCAGGAACTACATGTAGTATATTAGCAGGAGTAGACTGGTTCTACAAGAAGATGATACATATACATGTACGTACGTGAGTACGTGCAATCGGAGAGCTATCTATAGCTCCATGGTGCAATAATGCAAATACCAGTTCATTAATTCGTGCGTATCTGCTTGAACTTTATTTCGTTTTCCGGAACTCACTGTGGCAGCTTCTCGAAAGTTTGATGAGGTAAACAATTTAAATTAATTAAAACAGAAAACACATCTGAATTGGTGGGAAAATTGGTCAAAGTGGGCGGCCTCGAGCCGGCCTCGACCAGATCTTCGAGTCCGGAAGGCTCCGAGGCCGAGGCCGAGGCCGAGGCCTTGCACTCCGAGGCCAAGGCCGAGGCCGAGGCCATAAAAATCGGCCTCGAGGCCGGCCTCGAGGCCGAGCTCGAGACCTCCAACACTGCCTACTGTACTACTCAGAGCACATCATCTGCAATCCACGTCATAATATCATCCAAGATTTTTAGATTTGCAAATGTCCAATACCGGGGCAAGACAGTGGCTAGTGGCAGATAGTGTACCGCTCGATTGCCATAGGGACGAGGTTGAGGTGGTGGGGTTGGCGACATTTTGGATTGCCAACCCTAATACCTTACGGATTTCCTGAGTCCAGATCTAAATAGAAGATAAATCTTCGACATATGTCAGAGAAATTATCCCAATTTTCACACTTGGACACAGGCAGAATACTTCTAACTGAAACCCACACCACACACCTGTATATCTAATGTACCATCACAATCTGAAGGTGTTTAATGCCACTTGTTTTATGCTAATATGAATTTACATATTCATGGCACAAAGTCATGATGTCATTCTAGCAGAGATACCAAACAGTTATTTCAAACAGTTCAGTATTCAAAAAGCAAAACAAAAAATCAGTATTTTGCTCGGATAATTCATATTTTTCATGAAATTTTAACTTTTCCTGAAAATTAGATTGTTTTTTCTGAGCTCATGAACCCACGCACTATATGGACCATCTTCTTATATTTTGTATTTCCAAAGCTAAAGTTGCATCAGTTTGGTTTGGATCGCAATAATGAGCGAGTACACGCGCAGTATAATAGCATAATAAGCATGACAAAACATTATTATGGTGGGATTTCACACAATCAGTATTTATAAACAAAACTAATTTTTTATGAATTTCCGTACGAAATGTGGAAAAATCTGTACTGGTTGACAGCTCTTTCACACTTTGAATGGACAAAGTCTGCCGTGTTTATTGTCATTTATTTGACAGATTTTCATAGGTTAAGAAGTTGGGACTTCAGTTGACAGCGACAGCTACACAGAGAATCCTTAGGGAGCACTGCCTTAACCCATGGTCGGGCCAGGCCGTTGAAAAGCTTGGCCACGCCCGGGCCTTCTGGCTTTTAGTCTTGCTATTGTGAACCACAAATCACCTAACAATAGAGCATCTACTAATCGATAAAGTCCGGTGTCGCATGAATATCTGTCTCCCTGAAAAGCCGACTTAGTGATTCTACTGCGCATGCCTAAGTGAAGATAATTAGGACAGTGACCGGTCATGTGAGAGAGTTTAACCAATAATAGGGAAGAGAAGCCAATATTTCATGGGAGTCGGATATGCATAGGACACCGGCCTCTGCCAAGCTAGGCCGGGCTGTGGCCCCTCCCACACTAATCCGTAGTGATTGCCTTTGTTGTCATTCCATTCACGGGTCCGAGATCAAGTCTGGGTGAGCAACGGAAGCTGGCCGGACTTTAGCATGAGTGGGCAGTTTATTGTGTACAACCAGGGGATTGTAGAAGCCCGAAGGCCGGGGCGTTCCCGGGGCTTGGCCAGGCTTTTCAACGGCCTGGCCCGACCATGGGTTAAGGCAGTGCTCCCTTAGTGAATTTTGACGGACACCGGTCTTGGAAAAGTTACTCTGGTCAAGTGGATGGCTAGCACCGCCAACCCGATGGTCTGCTGCTCACTTGCATGAAATTCCATTCCTGTAATCTGGAGGAAAATTCCGTGGTAGTGGTGGCACCACTTGGTTTTCATCTCAGTCCCAAGCTCTTGATGACAAAGACAGCTTCTCCGTCCGTCCCGCACACCAGCTGATCTCCTTCAACATCGACGCTATTCACAGGCATGATGTTGGAAGGCAGCACGTGGTTGATGTCCACCTGATTGGACGTATTACTGGCCAGCCAGGGGCTGGTCGGAGAGGTGGACGATGGCTTGGAGGGTATCCCGCCAAGGCCAAGGTTTGGGTAGATGGAATCCCCTATAAAGTTTTTAAAAATGACAAACAATTCTTATTCACAGAGCAAAATACATAAACCTTCCCAAGTCCTAAATCAGTTTGATCAGTTCGATCAGATCAATCAGTTCGATCAGTTAGATCAATTCAATCAATTCAATCAGTTAGATCAATTCAATCAATTCAATCAATTCAATCAATTCAACCAACCAATCAAATCCACTCGATCCAAGTTATCCAACCAATCTAACCAGTCCAATCAGTTCAATCAATCCAACCAATCCAATCAACCAACCAATTTATTAATTGATCTTTTGATTGACCAATCAATAAATCAAACTCCCTTAACCCTAACCCTCCAGTGTATTTTGGCAAGAAACCCTGCCAGACCCATCAGATTGCATACTTTGTCACATTGACTTGTGTGCAGAGTGCAGCAAGGTCAAGCTGTCACCACAGATGCACTGTGCTGCGTCTGGCAGGGTTAGGGTTAAAAAATATGTGCATAGTTGCAAGTGTTATGGAATACAAAACAATCAATACAATTAATCCATTGACCAATCAATACAAAAATTCTTCCATTATTGTTGTATCTATGCACATGTTTGTGTGAAAGGAGAGCTGTTTCTAGTGATTGATTAATCTATTATTTGATCAACAATCCAGCAACTGTTTTAACCCCTTCGAGTACGGTTATTTATAACGGGGCGCCAGGGTGCCATGCCGGCTTGTGCAGCCAAGAAAAACGGACACAAGAGGCTTGTGCAGCCAAGCGTAACATGCACAATAATCCAACAATGGAATGAAAATGCAGAGATTGCGTGTATAGACGTCATCTGGGATGGTGGTAATTTTGTTTGTGCATCTATAGACGTCATCCGGCTTCAAAGGGTTAATGTGTCATTCTTGCCTTTGTTTAGTTTCTGCCCATGTCATATCTACATCATAAATACATAAGGCAATGTTCAAAGCAGGGTGTTATATTAAAGATTGTTTGATGTGACAAAAGGTCCATCAATCAATTATTCAATCACTCTCATCGATCGACCGATCAATTGATTGATTAACCCTAGCCCTGCTAAATGCAACAGAATGCACCAACGGTTAGGGCTGTTTATTTTCGAATAATTCATATTCAATTATTCAAAACTAGATTTGACCGAATATTCGATACTCGCCGAAAAAAATGTTCACGTGTCAGCTATAAAAACTGCATGCCGTGCCATTACGCCAGTGTTTTAAGTGCGGCGATCGATATTATGGACTGCTCGATCGACATTTTTTTGCATGCGGCCGTTGTATGGGTACGTAACGTTCTGATAAGACACCAAACTCCAGCCTGTGTTTTTGCAGGAAATAATTTTTTTAAAGTGTCAAGGGTTTTACGAACGGGAACAAAAATGTCTGGCCACAAAAAAGTCACCTTCAACAAAATGCGGCATTTCACACTGCTAAGCTCTATAACATTTCTACCAAAATAGCATCAGAGTCGTGTCTGTACGTGCATATATATTTTTTCGAATATTCAAACCGGCAAAAAGGTATTCAAATATTCGGTTGACGATCGAAAATATTTGAATATTCGGTATATTCGGGACAGCCCTACAAACGGTAAAAAGTTGTTGCATTGAGCAGTCAAGGCATGTCTCCTGGTCTGATGCAGTCTTTCGTATTTAGTATGATACATGTATAAGCCTCCAGCAACAAGGCTGGTACAGATGAGTTCACTGCACAGTGCAACATTGCATTTGCTAGGGTTCTTATTTCAGCTGTGTTGCATTCTGTTGCATTTGGCAGGGTGCTCAGAGAATACCTCGTGGGGGTTAGGGTTAAGCAAGCAATTATAACGAAAGGTAAACACGATGTTTTAGAAAGAAAAAAAACCCGTTGTCAAACATTTCCTTGCATTAGATTATTTTGGAGTTTTAGATCTGGGAGGAAAACCCAAGAGAACGATTCTGGAGGGCAACCCACAGAATCAGGTAGGTACAGAACGAAAACCCAATCAACATCATGGCCCCGGGCGGGATTCAAACCGGGTCACAGTGGTGGAAGGTGAGGAAGGAATACTGCTATGCCACCCTGATCACCCAAAAAAACTGGAAGTTTTAAAGTATCAAGTTTACCTGCTCTGGAGTTTTGTGTGCCGGCTGCAATTTGAGAAGCCGAAGGGGACCCAGAGCCATTCCAGTGCAGTACAGAGCCATCCTCGGAACAGGTGAACAGGTGGTCCGAGCAAGTGGGATGGAACTTGACTTCCCATACTAGTCGGGGAAATAGCACGGAAGAAATGGTTGATTCCTTCAAATGTCAATTCTGTAGCTGGCATATGACTTGGTTATAATGTAAAACGCACACAAAATAAGCTGCAGGCACAAACCCAAACAGTGATATACAACAATATGGAAGCTTAAGAAAGTAAACGAGAAAATTGCGGGTAACACCATGTGAAAATAATCTCTTCTGGGAAGATGTGTGGTTCTGAAAAGAACCGGGGTTGAGAATAGAACTCGACGTTTCGGACAGTGTGATCTGTCCGTCCTCAGGAGAGTGAGTGAGTATTTATGGAAGCTTAAGTTAAACCCTAAAACAGTCCTGAATCCTCCAATTTCAATGTGATTTTCCACACACCCTAGCTAGTTAAACAACTATCGCCATTTAATGACTTCAAAGCGCATTCAAATAACTGACATTCGACAAGCCTGAAGACAATTAATTAATGCACACTAAGTGAGAATGTTTTTGTTGCAGAGTGGGGGAGGGGGTGGGTTAGGGGGAGGGGGTGGGTTAAGAGGGAGGGGGAGGGGGTGGGTTAGGGGGAGGGGGTGGGTTAGGGGGAGGGGGAGGGTTAGGGGGGAGGGGGAGGGGGTGGGTTAGGGGGGAGGGGGAGGGGGTGGGTTAGGGGGGAGGGGGTGGGTTAAGAGGGAGGGGGAGGGGGTGGGTTAGGGGGAGGGGGAGGGGGTGGGTTAGGGGGGAGGGGGTGGGTTAGGGGGGAGGGAGTGGGTTAGGGGGTAGGGCTGTGCATCCAAACTGGGTACCCGAGTACCCAAACTGCTAATGTCAGTAATGTCAGACTATGGAATCAAGTAACCGAATTAACATATTACTTCGTAATTTTTCAGACTATGAAAATAATTTCATTTTTAATGCCATTGGTGGGGAATTTTTAAAATGAAAACCAGGGTACATGAAAAAAACATATAGATTAACATTTATGATGCTTGCAAAAATTCAATTTACACCGTAAAGCTATAAATCTCACTAGGGGTTAGGGCTCTTTCTGATATCAGTGGCTATATATCATTTACAGTAGCCCACAAACTGACAAAATACAAGTACTGAATCTCATCTGCCTGGACACACAGCGCCCTCACCAGGGATTGCATGAAGCGAATAGGGCACAGGATTGAGGGGGTTACTCACTTGGTCCCTCATGTCCATCAAAGAGTGTGACTGGGTACTTTTCCCTCCTCATATCCCACATGTTCAGGATGCTGTTCTGGCTTCCGGCTGCTACAAGGTGGGACTGGGTGGGATGCCGGTCCACGCAGTGCAGAGCCGTCTTCTCTCCCGTTCTGACGAAAGCAAATAAACAACAAACCGATCCATTAACTCCGCCCATTAAAGTACTGACCAATCACAGCCGGTGTCAATGCGTTAACCCCTTGTGTCCAGCTGTTATTGATGGGGTGCTGGTATGCCAAGACGGGCTTGCGCAGCCAAGAGTAACGCAAACAACAGGCAAACAATGAATTGAGTACGTGCAGGAATGCGCGTACATAGAATACAACCGGGCAGGCTATGGCCGTCATCCGTACTCAAGAGGTTAAAAAGTCTGACATAAGTCTAAAATACACGTAGCATTGGTGAGAAACGTTTGGGGGGAAAAGCGTCGGTTGGGAAAGCATCCAACATCAAACAAAACAGGAAAGAGGGGCTGTTAGAGGTGAACAAAATAAGTTGGCAAGTGCAGGTGGCAAACCAGAAATAAGCTGAAAATAAATATCCTGCTGATATTAAATCTTTGTTTTTATAGAAGGGCAAACAAAAATGAACAAGAAAAGGAATTGAACATAGGACCTCCGGATTACCATACTACCACTCAACCTACTGAGCTATCGTGTCGTATGTTGGCGGTCTCCAACAATTTGCCAGTTATCTTTGTGCAGGAGCCACTAATCAGAAGGGACAAAACCATATTGCTGGGTAGCCAGGGATCATTGCCCCACTGAGCTTTAGGATACATGTACAACCTGGGAAGCGGCACGTGAGGATCACTCAACGAGGATACAAATTGATGAATGCGAATTGAATTGTGTTTTTTTTTATGCAAATCGCCCATCACAAAGCCAAAGGCCACTCGAGGTGTGGGCTACCAAGGAAAGTGTGGAAGAACCAGCCCCTCACACTGAAACAACACAAGATAATCTGATCTCTTCACAGTATGAATAGGGTCGGGATGGGTAACTAGTCCACTGCAAGGCATTAATAATGCCTCTACCCATATTAGGCGTGGAAATGCTATAGCCCAGGATTGGGCTCGAACCCACAACTTGCAGAATTACCCACAGACCTTGAATTCAATGCTCCAAACCACTAGGCCATGGCACTTCCACAATGTGATGTAAACTAAATGTACATGCTGAATACTAATTTACCTTTTGGGAACAAACCCAGGTGAAAAAAGTAGAATAGTAGGATCAAAATGTAAAAAAAATAACAGGACAAAGGTAGGACTTTGGAGGACAAAATCAGGATAAAAGTAGGACTTTTGCAGGCTTTCATTGACATTCACCCATGTCCACAATCACAAGCCTCATTTGACATGCTCTGTACTCACAACACTTGTGCTCCATCCTCAACTAAGCTCTTAGAAATAAAGTTGCAGTACTCCTGCACCCAAGCCCTTCATTGTGTGATTTTCATATGACAGTGTGTAACACCGTTATAAACAAAAAATTCAATGAGAATTCACTTTTTGGAGTTGTGGATGAAAAAATGAAGAAAAAGTAGGAGAAAACAGAAAATTTCAAGAAAAAAGTAGTTAAAGTAGGAGCAAGGTAAAAAGAAATAATGCGGGGAAAAGGAGGAACACTTGAAAGCCTGCAATGTTAAAAAAGTACAGCAGTGGTTTAACCGAGTGAAATTCAACTTGGAGACACTCACAGTAAGAAGACCCGTGAGGGTTGGGAGCCCGGCTGCCTGAGGTCCCAGATCTTCATCTGACCGGTGGAGTTGACCGTCACGACTTGGTTGGATTTCAGGTAGGTCACGGCATTGATGGTGCTACTGTCGGCATGGTCTGCAAGGACAATTCAGTGACACTGACGATATGGCACAAATAGGCAAAACACTCACACCTGTTGACTCTTGTGAACAATAGACCTTTATCATGCTGTCACCATCTTTGTATTGTTCCCTGTATGCATTAGCAATTATGAATAGTGATTCCAATTATTGAATGAAGGTGCCAGACTATTTTTCCTTCCAGCCTCGGTTTGGTTACATTGATTTGAATAGGAGAAAAACAAGATGGCTGTACCATGATAAAGGTCTATAGTCTCATACTTCAACCGTGGTCGGGCTCCGTGAATTTGGGTCTGATTTTTGCGCTGGGGAATAGGGGTGTGCATTTACGGGTCATAGTACGGGAATCGGGTCAACCGATTGAAAACAAGCATGGGTCCCGGGGACGTGTTAAAGAAAGCCAATCTTCAAAAATTAAATCTCTGAAAATTGCAGTTCATATTGTTCACAAAGGGTCCGCACGTTAACCCCTTGAGTACGGTATTTTATGGGAGACGTCGGGGTGCCGCGGCGGCTCTGGCAGCCAAGCGAACCGCTACAATGTGTTTGTGCAGTCAAGCGTAACCTATACACAATAATCCAACAATGGATTGAAACTGCACAAACAGCGGCCAATGGTGTCATCCGGCCTGGTGGCACTGTTTAATCCAACAATGGATTGAAACTGCACAAACGGCGGACAATTGCGTCATCCGGCCTGGTGGCACTGTTTTTTTTGCGCACATTTGCGGCATCCGTACGCAAGGGGTTAAGACTATGACATCGGTGCATCAATGCAGCAAGATGCAGGTACAGTGAAACAAGTACAGGTTACAGCTTTACGGTGTGATATGCTTTTTCATAAGCGACATAAACATTTTGTTTATTCTGTTTTGTTTTCCGATGTACAATGTAGCCTCGTTTTCATTTTGAAAATTCCCCACAAATGACATTCAAAAACTTTCTTTTTTACTGTCTGTGAAGTAAGTAATATGTTAATTCGGTTACGGGTACTCGATTCCATAATCTGGAACCGGTTCCTGACATTAGCGTTCGGGTACTCGGTTCGGAGGCACAGCCCTATCTGGGACACGGTGCTTCGGTGCCCAGTCGATATGATTTGGGAACATGAGAATCTTTAAAAACGTGTGATGTATGAGTTAAGCCTAGTTTCCATATCGCCGTTGCGTCTTCACAGACTGCGCAGACAGTACGCGGAACCGTCGTAAGCGGGACGTGCTGCGACGTCTGGAGGGTGCTGCGATCGATCCGGTACGCGACGTAATGATATTGCGTCCATGCATCTAGCTAGCTTGTCCAATATGGCAGCGCTCAACAAATAATTTGTATTCGAGTGCAGACTCTTTCCAATCCAATTCAATTCAATTCAATAAAATACAAGCGGAAACATTGGGTACTCTGCATGGCATTGTGGGATTGATTCTGTGACGGAAATGTGTTTCCATTCACCAAAACGATCAACTTTGCCGATCGTCTGCGAGATAGTTTACATCTGGGTTGCCCGCGACCTTTACAAAGGAAACGTTTCCATGTCTGCGCTGTAGTTTGGGTGCTGTTTATGTTGCTCTCTGCGTTTCTTCGACGATATGGAAACCAGGCTTTACATGCAGTATATTAAAACAGGGAGTTTTGTCCTTTCCCAACGTAGTCTATTAGGCACTGTTTTCTAAGTGCTTTGTGCGAGCCTGTGGAAAAAAAATTTCACAGGCTTACTCGGGTGGGACTTGAACCCACGATGTAACTTCTACTGACTTATTTCATAAAAGCACTGAGCATACAGTGCTTAATACACTACATCGGGAAAAGGCAAAATAATCTCTCTTGCAATTTACATCATCCCCGACACAAATTCCACCTTCCCAAGGATTACTGAAAATTGTCACAAAAAAATGCTCGGCCACATTATCGAGCACACTAAATTTTGTTCTGCTGTTAACAGGTGTATGATCAGCTCTGCAGTGAAGAAAGCAAATAACAGGCTTTCAAACAGACTCAGGTGAAAAAGTAGGAGAATAGTAAGATACAAATAAAAAAAAAAACAGGAAAAAAGTAGGACTTTAGAAGACAAAAAAGGAGAAAAGTAGGACTTTTGCGGTCTTTCAGGAGTAGTTTTCATTGATACTCACCCATGTCCACAGCATCACAAGCCTCATTTGGCATGTTCTGTACTCACAACACTTGTGCTCCATCCTCAACTAAGCTCTTGAAAGCAAAGTTGCAGTACTCCTGCACCCAAGCATTTGTATTGTGTGATTTTCATATGACAGTGTGTCACACTATATGAAATAAATATTCGATGAACATTTTTCGGGGTTGTGGGACCAAAAATTAGAAAAAAAGTAGGAAAAAGAATGTGAATTTCAAGAAAGAAGTAGGAAAAGTAGGATCAAGGTAAAAAATGGGGAAAAACGTAGGAAAAGTAGAACTTCACAAAATCAAAAATTCTGACTGGGCTACGTGGCATGGTCTGATCTACACTGGTGTAGCTTCTTCGGTAGTCCATTTGTAGGGCTGTCTCGAATATAAACCGAATTTTCAAATACCTCTTTGTCGGTTCGAATATTCGAGAAAAAATAATATTATATGCACGTCAATCGGTAATAAAATAGCGTGTGATGCACTCGAAGCACCACGGCAAGCAATAGTTTAATGCCAATACTTTTATGATCATGACGGTCCTTATCGCAAGTTCACATCCTGCTTATCCAAGCTAAAACATCTTCTGCCGACTTATTTCGTTTACCTATCGTTCGGATGGGATGTCTTTGCTCCAATCGCAGAACATGAAGTCTACCATCCTCCCCTGCTGTCGTTATATCGGTACCACTCACGGCCATGCTGGTGCAGGGACACGCCCTCGTACGCAGTCGGTGCAGGCCTTCCCATCGTTGAGTACTCTGTAACTTCTGATATCAATTACAACAAACATTTATGGCATTCTTACATCAACCCTAACCCACCTCAATCCTCCAAAATCCTCCTTGCAGTTTTGGAGGATTTTGGAGGATTGAGGATGAATGGTATTTCAAGAAAAAGAGGATTTTGGAGGATTGAGGATGAATGGTGCTTCAAGCGAGGAGGATTTTGGAGGATTGAGGATGAATGGTGTTTCAAGAAAAAGAGGATTTTGGAGGATCGAGGATGAATGGCATTTCAAGCGAGGAGGATTTTGGAGGATTGAGGATGAATGGTGCTTCAAGCGAGGAGGATTTTGGAAGATTGAGGATGAATAGTGTTTAAAGCACAGGAGGATTTTAGGGGATTGAGGGTGAATGTTGTTTGAGAAACAGGAGGATTTTTGAGGATTGAGGATGAATGCATTTTTTGGGGTCTTGGGGGTTAGCGTTAATAAATCCCTAACCCCCTAATGGTTCCCCAGGACTACCCTACTAAATCCAACAGAGTCCAACGGTGACTCGTACATGTACAATGTATGAGTTTCCTGCTCAACCTAACGCAGTTCAACACAGTCCAACATGCCAAGTTGCTGGGTACCTAAAAAAGAAGAAGAATGACTTGCCTGCTAAATCCAACGGAACCCAACGGAACCCAACGGAACCCAACGGAACCCAACGGAACCCAACAGAATCCAACAGTTATTTTTCTGTTGCCTGCTGAATCCAACAGGATGTAACACTATGAGTTAGCTACTCAATCCAACAGGGTCCAACGGAAATAGTTGGATCCCGTTGGATTCTGCAGGGTTGTGGTTATTAAATCCTCATCAAGTTGAATAATAAAAAAAATATCTAACAGTCTGCAATTTCTATTAGAGCTTGTCGATCTGCACAGATCTGCTGAATTCTTTTAAGGCCTTTTCCCACTGGAGAATCTCAACCCGGGTTGAAGTCAACCCGGCCGCATCTGGGTGGAGTGTCGATTATTAAACCCGCATTCAACCCCGTGTCATTTCACACCTGTGTCAAGTTCAACCTAGGGTGAACTCACCGCTGCTCATTTCACACTACTGTTTTTCACACTACTGTTTCCGTTTTGCTTGGCTGCACAAGCCGGCATGGCGCCCCAGTGCCCCCATTTAACACCCGGGCTCGAGGGGTTAATGGCCGGAGATCAGTAAACGATAATATCTACCATTGGGAAAGCCATAGTTTTGACCAACAGAGGGCGCTGTAGCATTGCCACTTGGAGGTTACAAACTGCAGCAAAATGTACTTTCACCGAATTATATCGAGATATTTAGTGTAACCTTACCCAATAAAAACACACACTTCGAACACTCGTAAACTGTCGTACAAGTTACAAATAGAGTATTTATTTAGTGTAAATCCCCAAATATAAATGAACAGCGCCCTCTATTGTTCCAGACGAAAAACTTTTTTACGATTGCTAATTGAATTTATGCTTAATTACCTGAGCGCCTTGAATCAGCTTGTAGGCCTGGACTGACCCAGCAGATGAAGACACCAGAAAGATATCCGGGTTTAAAAACTTCAAAAGGAGATTAGATGAGATTAGATTAGATTAGATTAGATTAGATTAGATTAGATTATTAGATTAGATTATAAATTTATTGTCCGCATCATAAAAATACAGAAATTTTGTTTCCATTGGCACTTTTAAAAATATAAAAATTTGTTTGGATAAAACAATAATTTACCTACAAAAATTACACAAATTAAAAGAAAAAAATACACTCAAAAAACAAATAAATTATTTACATACAAGAAAAATTACAAAGTCTTATAATGGACGAGAAAACCTACAGCAAACGTAAATGAATAGAATTGGGAACAAAGGATTGCCTGTATCGAGTAAGGTTTGTACGAGGAACACAAAGTCTGAGACCAGATCTATTAAAAACAAAACAATCAAAAAGTGGATGGGTTGGATCGGATAAAATAAAATGCACTTTAGATATTGCACGTTCCAAAAAGATTGTCATATGTTGGCAAGGTGAGACCTATGGAGCGCTGGGCAATTTTACGGACGTGCTCAAACCTGTCCCTGTTCTTTTGTGAAAGTGAACCATACACACTGACTATGTTATAAGTAACAATGTACGATTGATGTTGATAGAATTGTCAGTTAGGCCTGGGTGATTCCAACATGCTTGGAACTGACTCTGATTCCGAATTGGGATTTCCAGGGTTCTCAAAGAATTTTTTTATTTAATTTCAATGAATTTTCCATGACTTTCCAGGACAATATGAGGACATTTTCAGAACAAAATGAGGGCTTTCCACAAACAACTCTTATGCCGTTTTTAAACAAATATTTTAACAATACCCTGGCCAGTCCCACACGGAAAATAAAGGTCTATGCAATGTGCATTATCAGTAGCAAGATGGCCTTCCCCTCCCCTTTCAGCCATCCGATCATCCCACATTACTACATTAGAACTTCGCTATAAAGAACACCGCTAGGACGTACATTTGGCTAAAACGAACAACCTCTTTGGTTCCCAAACCTTGATTCAAAATAATGAACGACCACTATAGTGAACATTTTTTTGTGGATCCCATGTTCGTTATAATGGCGTTACACATGTCACCAAACGTAAGAGTTACATTATTCATAACTCCTGGTAAAATAACGACTTGACTTTCCATTTTGTATCGAGTGTGCGGACTCCATTGTCAGGGAAAGCTGTCTTGAAAGAAATATGGGGAGAGGGAACCTTGGAAAATATGGCCTGTTATGAGCTAAAAAGGGGCCTTCCTGTTTGAAAATGACATGCTATATTCAATTCAATTCAATTCAATTCAATTCAATTCAATTCAATTCAATTCAATTCAATTCAATTCAATTCAATTCAAAAGAACATTTATTTACACACTCTTTCACATTGGATATTGTGTGCATGTACATGTACATTAAAATGGGTGTGGAGGCATCATCTTAAAAGCCGAAGCTTGTGGTGGATGTGCCCAATAAAACAAAGACCAAACCGATTAAAGATTTAGTATGAATTACAATAATTAAATACATGCATGAATTGTTTAAACATATTAAGCATACCAGACAACGAACACACGACACAGATCAATGAGAGCTAGACCATTGCAACTTTAACAAATAAGACGTTAAGTACTCTGGGAGCCGAGTCAGAATGATTTTAGTTTACATTTAAATGAGTTAATTGAAGGGTAGTCAGTCACAGACGATGGAAGATAGTTCCAGTTTTTTTGGGCCAGAGAAAAAAATGGTATGTTGAAAAAGAGTTGTTTTAGCTCAAGGTATGTGTATTTTGGATGCAGACCTGGTATTATAGTTATGTATGGAGTCATTAGATTTAAAACGGTTATGTAACGATTCAGGAAGTTGGATGTTTACAAATTTATACATATTTTTTTACAATTTTGCTAGGGGAAAAGAAACCCGGAGGGAGGAGGTTGGGAGCTCGAGTTCATTCGTCTGCTTCATAATAAAATTACCTTCAAATCTGTCACGTCTCCCTCATGTTTCTCCTGACAAACAAGCTCGGGTTCCCTGTTGATCACATCCCCATCCATGTCCCCATCAGTAGCAGGTGACGGGTACCCACCAATACCAGAAGAGATCTTGTCACCTTTGTCCTTCGCAGTTGGTAAACGCCAAAGACATATCTTGTTTTCCTGAAGTAATCAGAAGTCAAGATTTTTCAGTCTTTCTGTGAGAAGAGGCAGATGGGGTTGCAAAGGGTCGGTTGGAAAGTTTCCTGAAATTCTGGACAATTTCCAAGGAATGATATAAAAGTACATATACATTGTATATTCAAGGTGGTGTACACGATTGGTAATCCTCCAATTATTTTTTTACTGAATTAGACTGCAAGTTAATAGTAGTCTCAATCATCCTGTAAAATGATGGCACCAGGTGTGCTGTCGTTGTCAAGAAAAGTGTAAATTTATATCGTTTTCCCAACGATTTCCAGCTGGAAATCGTTGGAAAACTGCCCTGTAGCCTTTAGTCAAGGCGCGCGTGGCTACCCGGACTAGTGGCACGCCCTGACAAGCTGGCATCGGGGTGCGGCACGCATCCAGGTAGCCACGCGCGCCTTGACTAAAGGCTATTATCCGCACAACGGTTGAAAACGAGCGCCATTTTTATCTCATTTTTTTCGCTATCCAACAACGCAAAACTTTGAACAGGTCAGTGGAACGATATTTCCTATAAAATACTAACCCCCAAATCCGCCCATTTCTGAAAATTGCAACAATGACCAATCATGTACACTACATTTAACCCTAACATCACCTAAAGCTACAAATGTATTACTAGTAGTAAAATGTAGTATGCAGTACTCTCACCTACTTGTGTGCAATGCCTGTAGTAATTTTTAGTATTTGGTACATGTACTTCACCCCATATAGTGTACGTAGTAATATGTAGTACTAAGGTTGCTCGGTTTAGAGGAAAATGTTTGTTATCATCTAAGGCGAAAACATAGTATGAATTACTGGTTTTCAGAAATGATACATTTTTTTATCGGAAAGATTTTACTTTTATACCCCTCACCAAAATGTATCAGGAACAGCAAAATCTTACAAAAATAACCAACCCTCCTTGATAACAACTGTCTAAACATGTGGCACAACCAGTAGGGAGTCCACCGTTTTGGACTGTATATCTGAACTTACGTAAAATTAGGTGTCTTCAAACGATGATAATCGGTATTTTGAGCAGTCCAAAACAAACAGTAAATACAGTATTATAAGGACAAAAGGTTTAACTTAATATTCATCTAGTTTATTCACAAACTAATAGTCAATTGAATGGACAAATTACCGAGTTGTATTCGAGTCCCTGCAAGTCCTTTCACAAGTCCCTGCAAGTCCATCACAAGCCCTCCAGTCCTAATCCCAATCGCAAGCTATTCAAATGAGCTGTGACAAAGGCATTTCTTCGTCATTGTTCATCCAGTTACTTGTGACCAGCTTTATGAAAGGACTTCTGACTGGGCTTGCGAAAGTTGAAAGGACTTGCAGGGACTCGAATACAACTCTGAAAATTACTCCTCCAAACCTGTGCTGTTCAGAGTGACATCTTCACCGTGCTTGCCGCCATTTTGAAAATGTTCGCGAGGAGCACTCAAGAGGGCGCTTTTTCTGTATGTCAATTTTTACGATGTAAAATCCACATTCCGATATGTTATAACCCGTTGAGGAAGCAGTGTAATTCTAGCTTTCGTCTGTGTTCCGAAAGACGTCGACGACATTATATGCTACAAGTTTTGGAGGTGAGCAAGTTACATGTACTTCATAATTTTGCCATTGTTATTAAATGATATAATGTTTATAGTATCGTCAAGGCAGCTAAAATGATGCACTTATAATGACGCACTTACCTTTCACTTTGAACAGCGCGGCGCGCGCGTGCGCCGACGTGACCAGCACTCACTTGCAACCTTGAAAGTCACATCTGAATGAGCACTCACTCACATCAAAATATGGAAAGTCAAGGCTTTGCCGCTAAGTTAGGAAAAATTGATGATTTTGTTATTTTCTTGGCTAATTTACTAGATACAAACACTGTGGGCATACATTTTCCCATAAAACTGTAATCATTGGCCGTAAGAGACTTCTCTAGGCGGCCCTCTGCCAGCCAATATCCAAGCAAGCCATATCATGACAACGTAATGCATTCTGGGTTTATTAATTTAGTAGGGAGTCCCTTGTAGCACGTGTTTCTTATAGAAAGTGGGTGTAAACATTTCCTAATTTTAACATTAGGCAGATTAAGGCCTATGATAATTGATTAATTTAGGGAATGGGTGCAATTAGATGCATGTGTAAATACATGTTTTCATGGTTTAAGGTAAAGCCATAAATAAACTTTTCCATTTTTAACTGATTACGGCTTATTTTATTCGGGGCGCAGTACACACTAAATGATAGCCTTTATAACAACGGGTGGATCCGTTGTATGGACTGAGAAACTAGGTATAATGTTGTGGCCAGTAAGAGGGCCCCCCTTGACTGACAGAGAAATTAGCGTAATTTTCATGCACTAATGCACAAGAAAACAGACAAGTTACAATTGTTTGTAAACATTTATATTGTTTACTGTTTAAATTAGAATTATTATTTATTATATTTGAACCAATTACATTGTAAATAATTTTGTTTCGGAGAAATAAAAAAGTTGTGTCTTATGTTTTAAAATTACAACTGTTTTATTTCAGGTCTTGTAACATATTATCGAGTTGTTTGTGATATAACAGCAATTAAAATTTTAAATGCAATAAACTACACAGAAATTGCATATTTTATTTACGAAGGACTTGGCATTATCAAAATGGCTACTTTAATAAAGGTAGCATGTCATGGCCACCGTAGTTTTTAGCGTTTTTGGCATGGTGCGTTCCCAACTTCCGTGACCTCTGAACAGACGCGATTGTTAACTTGGCTTGTGCAGAACAAACCAGATGAGCCTGGGCCTCAAAGATCATTGTGATATGTGGCGATACATTACTGAAAAGAAATTTAATATGAAAGTTATCGATATATTCATTAGTTGTCCAACAGTTCAGCAGAAAGTCTTATGTGCGTCAATATACCTTCCTCGATGATATAATAATCAAAATATTTTGGACAATAACATCTGAACAAAAGAAAACGCCTCAAAACGCATTCATGTGTAGACAGATTAGACCTGCATTAACGGAAAGAGTTCCATATCCGGACATCACTTATTTTTCCTTAATATAAATATGACTTAAAAACTACCAAAAAAGTGTAAATCTGATATGATAAAGAGACACGAATTTAGGAGGAACTTTTGTTCAACGTATTCTTTAAAAATAATTTGACTTTTTCTGTCATGGCCCATAGACTTTGTGCACGAGGTATAAGTGATGTCTGGATATGGAACTCTTTCCAGAATGCGCTGTCTGGTCTTTGTCACGAAATTGATTCAACATGTAACACAGTATGAGTATGACAGTTATGTACGTGAACTGAAACTTTTAGTGAAAGCCCAAAGTTTTACTTCCCAGTCCTACTCACATCATTATCCCAACTTCCTGTAACGAATGCGCGCGATGGCTGTAATCCCTGTACATCACCTGGCTGCCATCGTACTTTGTTCACTTTCTGTGATATGAATTTGACAGAAATACAAGCCATTTTCAGACTAGACGACTGGCGAAATGCACCACATGAGAATCAGAAAATAAGAAGCCCGCTGTTTCTAGATTGCGTCTCTTGGTGGCGCTATTTCATATTTTACACAGAGTTTTACAGGGCGCACCACAAACTCGAATTGACCTTAGTGTAAAATCCATTAACTTCACAGTGAAAAAATCCTGATCCAGGAGTCTCTCAGTTTTTGTGACACCACTGAACATTATAGTTTAAATCTTATTCTGTCAAATTCTTTTCAATTTTTGGCAGGTCAGCCTTTGAGAATTTTTGCTAATTATCTCCAGAAAGTACCACCCCTGAAAAATGTGTTTTTTCCCAAACCGGCCAGCTGCCATTTTTCATAAAGCATCCCTCCACTTGTCAAGCCAAATAGGACCAATTTTTAAAGCCAACATTTATCAAGTCTTCACAAAAGTTGAAGTACAGAACCCCCTGGTTATGATAGCTTAATCTATCAATTGCATGACCCCAAACATTTATCATTAAAAACATTGTGGGGTTTTCAATTTATGCTAATAAGTTTGGCGCAGCCATTTTGGCCTATTTAGTGTGGTGCACTATATACGGGCAGTAGCGTATCCAGCTTTTTGTGCCAGGGAGGGCAAACAACGTATGAACCTTCTTAAAACCGCCGCAAAAACACTATTTCCTTTTGGGTTTTTTTTATGACGCCTCAAATGCCACCAGTTCCCCCCCCCCCCCCACCCTCCCGCTGGATACGCCACTGTATACGGGGATTGAGGATTGGTGGGTGGGTGAGTTTGTTTTTGCATTCAATAGGGGACCTATAACAAAAGAGGACAATAGGGTCCCCGGTTGAGAAAGGTCCCCGTTTGACAATCGTGTAGAAAACCAATGAGGGTCCTTGCCAAATTTTATTGCAGATTCTAAGTTACCAATGTACTGGGCAGGTCCAATTTTTGGAGGGGCAAATTCCGCAAACAATTTAGCTGCTATATTAATGAGGTAACGATGAGGCGTTTTAAGAGTTAAAAAACTGCGTTTTATGAAGAAAAAAACTGCCACTATAAAAGTTCCCCAAAGTAGGCTAGACTTTAATTCAACTGATATTGGGCAGGCCCTGTTTTGGAGGGGGTCCAACCAAATCCACATACTAATTAGCTGCTAATTAAAGGGCTAATGACGAGTCCATATTTTTCGTCCGAAAAAGTGCATGAAACTGCGTTTTTAGTGTAACCGCCACTTTAAAATGGGGACTCGTCATTAGCTCTTGAATTATCAGGTAATTAGTGGGCGGATCTGGCCCCTCCAACGTTAGGCCTGTCCAGTACATTGGGTAAGACAGAATCTGCAATTCAAACCACTTTGTAAAAGGTATGTGAGATACATTTACTTTTAAAGCGGCAGTGTTGTCAAAAAAGTGCAGTTTTCTGCACTCTTGAATAAACAAAAATCATTAGCCCTTTAATTAGTAGCTAATTAGTGAACGTAATCGTTCTTCTCTAAATTTTTAGCATGTAGAATATATTCGTTATTTAGACTATGCTTAAAAAACGTATAATTTTGATAACATCTTTAAAAAAATTGTTGATCATATGGAAACCCCCTCCCCCCCCCCCAAAAAAAGAAATTGTAGAAAAAAAAAACACTTTGTTGACGACCTTTTACGAAATGCGTTTGAGATATTGAATCTGCGGCTGAATCCAGTATACACAGTCTGGGTGCTAGACTTTTACGTTCACGGGGCCAAATTTACCAGGCGGACATATTTACCGTTGGGCGGGGGGAGGGGGACAGCAAAACCTGGAGGGCGACAGATTTATCTAGATAATTCTGTCCCCGGGACACATTTACCGGGTCGCGACCTGATAAATCTGTCAGGGGGGGGGGGGGGGGGGGAGACAGATTTATCAGGGGGACAGAATTACCTTTTTACACCGGCTGTGCATCCGAACTGGGTACCCAGTTCCCGACCGCTAATGTCAGGAACCGGTTCCAGATTATGGAATCGAGCACCCGTAACTGAATTAAAATAATGATTACTCAGTAATTTCTTGGACATGTAAGTGCAAAAGAAAGTTTTTGAAAATCAGGGTGCATGGAAAAATATAACAGATTAACGTTTATATGATGCTTGCGAACAATTAATTTTACACGGTAAAGATATAGAGCTCACTGTACACATGCACTTGCATCTTGCTGCATTGATGCACAGCGGCGTAGCCGGGGGGGGGGGGGGGGGGGGGGGGGGCGTGGGGGGCGCACGCACCCCCCCCCCCCCCCCCCTAAAAAAAATCGTCTTCCCCAGTTTCCCCCACTGAAAATTTCGCAAACGGAGAAAACAATAGTATTGTTAAGAAAAACACTGAGCTCCCCTCGGCCTCCCCACTGTAACATCCAGCCTCCCCCCCCCCCCCCCCCCCCCAACTCGCCCCCCTGTGGAGACAGCCCTGGCTACGCCGCTGGCGGACATTTACGAGCAATATAAACCGCAATTTCCGAAATTTGTTGGGATTGTCTTTCTTTATTAACGGGTACACGGTTACCTGGGGACGTTTTTCCTAATTTGTGGAGGCGGGGACAGAATATCAGATGTCTTCCAGTTCTATTTTTGTTTTAACTTGCTGGTATACAAACAAACAAACAAACAAACAAACAAACAAACACACCGACACCCCAACAGACACCCCAACAAACACCCCAACAAACAATCAAACCGACCGACAGGCAAGCAAGCAAACCAAACCATGATCTTATATGGTTTTTCTTCTTCTTTGTTGACCAAATAATTCGCAGAGCGCCCTCAAGTCCAACATTTTCCCACAACGTATTCGGCTTCCGAAGACCCGACTCCCAAGCACTTGATTGACTGCCGAGATTTTGATGAAGAAATTTCATGAATTATGCACCGAGTTGGGATAGTCGTGCATATCCCCAATTTTAAGAGATTGGGGATAACTGTCCCGCAATTTCTTTTCTTGGCTGTAATAAATTTTAAAATATAATAATAATAAGAAAACTTTGCCCTGAAAATCTTTAGGCTATAAATGTTGACCAGTAAGCTAATAATTCAGTTCGGCAGGTCCTGCAAAACACCAAGTGTTTTAGCATGAACAGTTTTCCTTAGTAAAAAATATGCATGATAATTGTTTTTACTAAGCAAGTCTTTTTGTGAAGCAAGACTTTTTTGTGCTAAGCAAAACGTTTTGTGCTTAGTAGCTACATTGAATTGGTCCCTGTTGTAATCACAATCAAGAGCAGAAAACAATAAGGTTAAGTTAATTTATTTATAAAATTGAATTAATTTAAATATATTCACAGACAGACAATGCAACATGCTGTTGCAACAAATTAGCAAAAAATATTAAAACGAGTGACAGGCCTTATGCAATGTGTATAACTGATTGTTTAATGTTTTCAAATTGCCATCAATAACAGTGGTGTAGCTAGGGGGAGGGGGTAGGGGGACACCCCAGAAACCATTACCCACTGTTTCCCCACACTATGAAAAATTAAAGTCTTTTTTTTTAAATTTGTTAACGGGATGATGGCCCGTCAACTGTTGTGCTGATGTGCGTTCAATAGTATAGCGCAGTCCATTACAAATTGGAACCCACGTTACTGCAACTAAATCAAAGTGTCAGATTCGTGTCAATCTTGCGTGGAGCTGACCCGCGTCACTGTACATGTATTTCGTAAAAATTGTAAGATTTCCTTGAAGAACCCATAATGACAATGTAAAGTGACATTGTCACCCACACACATTTAGCGATTATATCCACACCCCCTTCCCCTCCGTGACCTCTGTATCATTTCATCATCCTCATCATCATCAGTACTGTCACTACTGCAACTGTCTTCGTCTTCATCTTTCTCGACACCGCTGGACCAGTTTCTCCCGAGGAACCTTCCTACTTTGCCCAGCACGGTCTCGTTTTCCCTGCTCTGCTCAACCTTCCGCAGATGGAGAACCGTCTCCTCCTTCCTCGGTTTGACGAGAGTCTGCCTCCCCAAGATGCCAGCCTCTCCGACGTGATGATGTTCCCCGCTCTGCTTCTGCTCCATGCTGGGAAATTTATAGGCTGCCCACGGGTCTAAGGCAGCGGTGATTGCCTGGTGAGAGTTGGTCGTGTTGGCTTGCTTGGATTCGGGGCTTGTGCTTGGTCTGGGTAGAGTGGTGCGACGGTAGAGGCGCCTGTGCACTTCCCACGGGGAGGCGGGAGGGATGGTTGGTCGTCGTTTGAAATCTGGTGGAAAGCGGCTCGTGTTCGAGATGGAAGCTTTGCCTCGATTTTTGCACAACTCGAGGCTGGTTAGCGAACGGGACGGGCATGCGGATTTGACCAAGCGGAGTGAACTTCCGATAGGCTTCGGTTTTGCAATGACTGCTTGATTTTTGTTAGCCTGATTCGTGGGGTTGTCAAAGTACGTGTAGGTTTGATTCCGAGACTCTCGAAATGACACCATTTTCGGCTTGGGCTTGACGGCTGAGCGCGGCAGCTCGTCGGAGTCACGGTGATTGTGGATCGCCGAGTTCCGGGAGCTATGTCCGCGTTCGTTCCGACGTTCCCCGTTCATCTTCAGTGACTCCCGCGTTCGCCTGGAGACGGTCAGTCCCTCGAACAGCAAGTCCACTGATTTGGCAGGAGATGCTATATCAGCTATCACCTCATCATCGGATGAATCGAACGCATCCGTCTTTATAATCGGCTTAACGAACGCCTCCGGCTTTCTGACCCGTTTCCATCCATAACGGACCAAATTCAAGCACGTGGTGTTGGCCAGCGCTATCGCCTCCCGTCGCAGCGTAGCCGATCTAGTCTCTTGGCGGGACAGCGGCGATTTCATATGGAAACCGCGACCACTTTTGCAAAACGAAAAGGCAATCGATGCATCTCTAGCTCTGCGCGTACACATTTCATTCTGCACTAATCTCTTCTGTCGCATCAAATTGCTGAGTACCAGTTTCCGTTGTCTTTCGATGGCCAGTAGGTTGTTGGTGCTCGCCCGCTGGAGAATCAGGTTTGCGTGTTTGGAGTGCTCCATGTACGACCCTTTCACGAAATATTCATTCGTCTCGAACATCATCTTCTTTAATCACTGTAATCAGTTTTACACGAATGGTTTTCTGCACTTCTCTCTAATGACGCAAACCAATTTTTCTAATACGTGAAGCGAGGTAATGTTCGAAGTTTGGTAAGAGGTCAAGATGTCACAAAGTAAACAAAATGATTGTCGAGAAATTGAATTCGTCCGTTGCTCGACAACGCTGACTCGTTGAAACTATTTAGTACAGTGCAGTTGCTTTTTGAACAGCGACTGGCGAGAAACCAGTTAGAAAGATCGCTGATAAAACTGTATCCTCAATGTTTCATGTGGGCTTTCCTGAGTAGCGTCCACAACTTGATACATTTTTTTGAGAAATGCGTCTCTGTGTAAATACATGTACTGACTTTTGATATATTTTTCGCCTTTAGTTTGGCGTGCAGTGTTCATGGGCGCCTAAACAGCTTGATCCAATTTCCGACGGTAAAGAAATCGATCCTTTTGAGTTCGTCCGAGGAGAGTGACTTGTTAATGTATTCGTCTGTAATTCGACCAATGGATATTTACTTCATCCACAAATAGCGAGCCACTTCTCCCTTTTGTTGTCGTAGTGCTTTGGGTAAGCAGCTCGGTCTTCAGACAACAAATGAGAGGGAACTATAGACGTCTGGCAAAGTCAACGGTCAGAACATGTTCAAGTGCATGGTTGTTGACGCTCTGTTGCATTGCGTAAACTTTCATCAACACATTTAACATCCTGTATTGCCAACAGGTAAATGGATCTTTGGTTTATGGAATCAGGCTGAAATTCATTATGGAGGCTGGCCCTGGTCGTCATTTGAGGTCTTATTTGAGGGACATTAAAGACAACCTGCCATGTTTTTGCTTGAAGTTAACTAAAGTCGAGCTTTATTGATGCAGTGTCTGATGAACGAATGTGTCATCACAAAATATGCCGATGACACTGCCTTGTCTGGATTGATTACCAATAACTGTGAGATTGAGTATAGGAATGCAATCAACAAATTTGTTGAATGGGGTGACCAACATCATTCAATTTTAAATGTACATTACGACAATGTGCTTTCGAGAATAGGCATCAGAAATTACATCTACTCTATTCAAAATCAAATCTGACGATTGTAAAGTATTGTGATTCTCATGACTTGGGACCATCATTGTTACAATCACATCCTTCTTCAAATGCCAGAGTTGTAATAAAGTCAGTCACATATCAATCCCAAATCACACGTCATCACAAGTCATCACAAGTCACTTCACAAGTCACTTCACAATTCTGGTCCCAAGCCATGTAACAAGCTATTCAAACACACTATATAACAAAAGCATTTCCTTGTCATTGTTCATCCCATGTAGCTTGTGAGCTGACTTGTGATTGACTTGTGATCTGCCTTTGGATCTGCCTTGATTACAGCTGTCAAATCCAAGGGTTTCACAGTCACATGATGCACGATATGGGGCAGAGGGAACCCCCCCCCCCCCCCCCCCCCCTTTGTGTTGGTCATTGTGTTCCCGGAATCTCAGGAATTCTTTTCAGATGTCTACGGGGATGTGTCAGGTAACAATAGTCTGCATGGAGAGTGTATAGGGTATATGGACACAAGGGGGAGGGGGGGGGGGGGGTACCCCTCTGCCCCATATCGCGCTACTGGGTATATATTCACAGTGTAGTGATCTAGTTCAAACCGTGGCGACTGCTGCCAAACCCAAGATTCATCAACAGTGTCAGGAAATCTTTAGAGCAGGAGACCAGACGATGGCCAACTAGGCCATATGATGCACGATATGGGGCAGAGGGAACCCCCCCCCCCCTCTTTTGTCTTGGTCATTGTGTTCCCGGGGATGTGTTTGGTAACAATAGTCTGGAGAGTGTATTTTGGGTATAGAGTACCGAAGTCTGACGTCAGTTGCCAGGGCAATGGTTCTACACACATGCAGTTTAGAATGTATTCTGGTTCCAAAAATTGCATTGATTGACGTCATCACTTCGGTACTCTATAGGGTATAGGGACAAAAGGGGGTACCCCTCTGCCCCATATCGTGCTGGGTAATAAACTAGGCGAAATCTTTCACCATTGGCCAACCATCGCATTGTTCGCGTGTGATGTAACGAACCCCTGGTTCCACCCCCTGAAAACTGGCACTGGCACCTGGTATGAGCATTAGCCTTTTTGAGATATGGCGTACACAACAGGAGGGAGTTATTTCATTTGGGTGAATACAAAAGGTTTAGCCAAATCAAATAGCGCCCTCCTATTATATTGCGTCCGCCATATCTCAAAAAGGCTGTGGAACTTGTGTGCGCAATTGCTGCAAATATTTCTCATTTTTGTTTACAGTTCGATACGGTTTTTATCCTCGTTAACAGGTTTGAATCATGGGGAAATTATATTGTTTTAATACATGTAATATGTTTTGGATTTTTTTTTTTTAACGGTTAAGAACAGCAGAATACATTTATATAAAACCCCGATTAGCATAAATCCGCCGGCCTGCTATCAGGGTAAGCACTTATCCAGAACCACCAAAATGACATCGTCATGTATTACTGAAAATGCACAATGCCTTATTGAATAGGCACAAGGCCTTATTGAATAGGCACAAGGCCTTATTGAATAGGCACAAGGCCTTATTGAATAGGCACAAGGCGCGATGCGCGCGACGATGTCATTTTGGTGGTTCTGGATAAGTGCTCACCTGCTATCGGGCCCCAAGTCAGAATCGAATTCAGAACGCCGTGCAGGGACCAGGAACCAGACTAAAGATTACAGAGAAAGTCGACCGGTAACCTGCAATTAAGGAAATCAATAAGATCTGCCTACTTGATTGTTATCATGGTAACGAGCAAATTAAATTAACAAAGTTACGAATAAATACAACGTGACTCTATTTTCCAGCCTATTCCTTAAATCTAATGTATTTTACCGAAAAACACAAAACAAGAATACTCAACACCTATGAAATAAGAACACTGTACATTTTAAAATACATAACGCAAAATCCATACAAATCCCTCGGCCCATAATACTGTGAATTATACTACATATGCACGTGCTATCTACTTTCTGGCGAAACTATGGTAGCCAGCATCATATTGACGGTTACGGAGAGAAGCTTATGTAACCCAGCACCTTCTCAGCTTTCTTAGACGCAGATCCATGTAGAGTAATTGCAACAACGGCTCAAAAAAGTTTGACCAAGCATAGCTAATAATGTATTAGCGCAGACAGATTTTGTAAACATGAAAGTCCAACTGCACATAGGCCTATTAGGGCAACCATGATCTTAAATTCGTCCAAAATCGACCAAGGACTACGGTTAATAAACCTTTTCGACGATGGTTATCAATAGCAACACTGCTTGTACTTAACTGACAACGAAGTGGGGACCAGGGACAGTGTAGTTATTATCTATAGCTATCGTTAGCACTTGGTTGGATGTTATTGTGCAAGTTGGGTACGTCACGAAACGACCACTGGTTAACCAATTTTCCTCGATCGAATTTGCTCGAAGTTGGTCAATGCAGCGCCGCATAGCCTACATGCATTGAGAACATCACCACGGTACAAAATTGCCGAGACCAAAATCAGAATTTTGGTCCTTCTTGGCCTTTGCCCTCTGTCTAGGCCTACATGAATGTGAAAAGATGGAATTCTTGACAGGCGCCCGTTTTAACTCGCCCCTTTTGACCCGCTCAATTATCGGTATAAGATTACATAAGATGGAAGGCTCATAGGATTCGTGCATTTGTTTTGGAAGCCCTATACTTCCCTTGTACTGCCATTCCAAATACTGAATGTAGAGTTCGGGGTTAGAGTCCAGCACTTTCAAGTAATCTGCCAATTCCTGTATGTTTTTATAATCCCCAATGTAGATGAACGAGTTGGGAGGCAATAACTCTTCATAGATCTTCCGCCTGGGGCCATACACGATCGGGACCACGCCCTGCCTCAGGGGTTTATACCAAAGTTTCTCTGTAATGTAGTCCTCGCATTCAGCGTTTTCCAAGGATAGGTAAAACTTGTACTTACGCAGCAAATCCACATTGCATTTCTCCGACCAGGCAGGCTGGCATTTTAGATTCCCGCAGGCACCGTACGCATCAACCTGAACGTATTTCTTCAGCTCCTTCACAAAATTAGTCCGCGGCCAGGAAGTGGTTTTGCAGTTACTGGCCATCCAGGAGACTAATTTGGTCTTTCCTCGCAGCCACTCGTCCACCGACTTCGTCTGGTTGGCCATGGGTACGCCGGGTCTGTAGAACCCGTACGGTGTGGTGACGTCGGAGGCTCGGTGGTAGGTCCAGGTGGCGTGGACGGGTAGCCGGGTGATGCGGCCACTCTCGGCTGCGTTGGAACGGGGAGACTCCCAGGTGGCGTACACCCACGTCTGGCCCGGGTTCATGTCTGCTGTGGGCAGTGGTCTGGGAATGAGCTGCTTCATGAAATGAAAGACCACAGCGTCCATACCTGCAAACCTGTTCTTGTCGTCTGCGATCGTGACTTCGACAATGCAGTTATTGCTGCACGGCACGTCAACCTGAACCCGCGAACCTCCTTTTGATTGTTGCACTATGCTTTGAAGAACTGGCCTGTGCTTGATGAGTTTCTCGTTTTTGTCGTACACTTGCACCCTGTAGCGACACTGCTTTGACACCTCTCGCGGCGACTCCTCGTTGGGCGGGAAATTCGTCAGTAATGCGGGCTCTGGAGTTGACGCGTTCAAGTGAACTGACCCGTGGTGGCGCCCTTCAACGTGGCTGATATTGCTCGCCATGACTATGCTTCTCACTGAGGTATCCCTTGTGGCGTAAGTCTTTATGGACTCACGGATGACTGGTGCTATCATGAACAATAGATAGGCCTGTATCAGAAGGGCCAAAATGGCGACAATCGCAAATAATACTTTCTGGAAAAAAAATGAGAGAAGATCATTCCAAGTTATTCAAAGCCACATTGAAGTTCAGACCATTCTGATTGGTCAAGCCATATCCCTTAATGCTAAAGTTGATGAAAATAAATCATGTAATCCACTGTAATCCTGTAATCCACAGTCTAATATTTGCTATTTCTCGATTCTGATGGATGCATAAACTTAAGCACTAAATTCTCGTCAGAGTCAACACAAATGCTGCAACTCATCGGTTAAAAACAAATACAAATTTTACAAATGGCATTTTTGAATAATATATTAACTTATTTTGATAAGTGCATCCCGTATATATGTACCCGAAATGGCGTGGGTAAACCACTTCCTCCTTTACTGAAAAAAATGGCCTATTAAGATCAGATTGAGTGGCGTTGATGTCATTTAAATAAACTTCTCGTGTAAATCAATGAACAATCATATCCCAAAATGACGTCACGGGCAATCCCTTCATGACAAAGCGAACCGGTTCAAAATAACTTTCTAAATATAATCTTCCTGATTGTAGGGGTATGGCCGTGTCCGAATCCGGCTACAGCTACGGCTGTTGCCAAGTGGTTGTCAAGGGCAGCCAGTTTGATTGCTCAGCAACCCATTATTAGCAGAAGCCGTAACCGTCAATTGTGGACGGCCAATAGAGCACCGAAGTGATGACGTCAATGCAATGTTTGGAACCAGAATACTTTTGTTATGTGTTTGCATGACTGGCTGGTTAACAAAGGAACAGTCGAAATTTACATTTGTTTGGAACCAGTTGTCATGCCAACTGACGTCAGACTTCGGTACTCTATTAGGTACAGGTAGTATACATTTGCGTTTGCTGTAATTTTCATAAATGAATGGATTTGATTTTAGTATTTTATATCAAATATACTGTATACAAATATACACAAATTCAACTTGTTTTGAAAACGCCCTTATACCAGGTGCCATGATTTCACAGGATGCTTAAAGGTACACATTGCTTTGGTTTTGCGATTTCGGCTATACAACTGAAATGGATATGGTTGGGAAGCTTTTTTAAAAGTAGAATATAAAGATTCACATAACTATCCATTCAAATTGCGCGGTTTTTGTTAAATTTCGTCACAAACAACGGTTCGCCATTTTGTAGAACCAAATTTTTGACTCCACAAAATGGCGGACCGTCTTCACCAGTCGTATTTCCAGTCGCAGCTGGTTCTGTTGATCCATTTTGATGTACTGTGGCACGGCGCGCAGCACTGGCGATATGTGTCGCGAGGTAGAGAATGGTACCTGGCGATCATCTGATAGGTTTACAAGGCCACTGGCTGTGGCGCCAGCCTAAAGACTCTTACAGCGTATTTTGCGCATTATTTAGACGGTGGTATTTAGTACTGGAAATAAGTCTATGTTTCGCGGGTCAGATGTCCGGGGTCAGAGGCAAATGTTTTGTTTTGTAATCACTACTCACTAATTACAACACATTATACGTGTTTTTTTGCATAAACAACTCGTATAAAATATAAGGAACATTTCCAAACAGCAAAATGTCATGACATTTGAAGGCAATGTGTACCTTTAAGAGTATTATTTACCTACAGTCAAGTAAGTTATTTCACAATAATTCTGTAGTTTTTTTTTATATTTGCAAAATGTTGTATATTAACTCTAATAAATTCGGTATCAAATGAGAGAGGAGTTAAATGCTTTTATCTGAATTCAAATTGGTCTATCTTGAGGGGATTTATCAATATCATTGACATATTTATATGGGAAAATTGCATTCTTGGGTAAAATATGATTTTTTGGACCGTCTGAAATCAATGAACTACCAGAAGGTGCGAATCTGGTTTTGATTTCAGAAAAACAACTTTCATTTGTATAATGTCAAACATGTAAGATTTTAGAATCATTGAAAACTATTTAGTTTTTAGTGCAAATATACCTTAACCGTATGAGGTAAATGACCATTTATTTATATCTGAGTGACATCTCAGCGGCAACATTAAAAAAACACCACAAAATCCAGATTTTTAAAGGAACACATTGCCTTCAAATGTCATGAAATTTTGCTGTTTGGAAATGTTCCTTATCTTTTATAAGAGTTGTTCATGCAAAAAAAAAACACGTATAATGTGTTGTAATTAGTGAGTAGTGATTACAAAACAAAAAATTGGCCTCTGACCCCTGACATCTGACCTGCGAAACATAGACTTATTTCCAGTAGTAAATACCACCGTCTAAATAATGCGCAAACTTACGCTGTAAGAGTCTTTAGGCTGGCGCCGCAGCCAGTGGCCTTGTAAACCTATGAGCTGATCGCCAGGTACCATTCTCTACCTCGCGACACATATCGCCAGTGCTAGCTGCGCGCCGTGTGCCACAGTACATCAAAATGAATCAACAGAACGTACTTCAACCAGCTGCGACTGGAAATACGACTGGTAAACACGGTCCGCCAGTTTGTGGAGTCAAAAATTTGGTTCTACAAAATGGCGGACCGTTATTTGTCACGAAATTAAACAAAAACCACGCAATTTGAAGGGATAGTTATGTGAATCTTTATATTCTACTTAAAAAAAGCTTCCCAACCATATCCATTTCAGTTTTATAGCCCAAATCGCAAAATCCAAAGCAATGTGTCCCTTTAAGCTTCGATTCAATTGAGAATTCAAACATTTCAGGACCGACAACGGGCCCAACAGACATCTTGTTGAATGTTCAGACGTCTGTACTAGTAGCAAGCAGGAGGTCGTGGGTTCGAGTCCCACCCAAGTAAGTCTGTGAATTCTTTCACACGTGCCCTCGGAAAGCTCTGAAAGCATGAGGTGCTTAACACCACGTCACGACGGGAAAAATCTCTTAATTTGTACACCCCAACGCAAAACATCCCTCTTCACATCTAAAAGCTGGGTTAAATATACCTTTCCAGCCATCATGCCCCTTTCATGCTCCACGTCCACTGCAACGATGCTTGCTGTTTAAAACCTGTTGAAAAAAAAAATAATTGAAAGAAAACGACACATTGCAATCACAGGCATCATACAAAAATGGACGGCGTCTGGAGAAAACAGCGAAGTTCTGGAGAAAACAGCGAAGTTCTTTTCCTTGGATTCAAATCTGAAGCAGGAACGTCGTGCCAATATCACACATGCTGAGATTACAATTCAATTAATTAAAGACACGATCAAGCTTTGGCGGAAAGATTTTACTTTACTACCCCCTATATACCAAAATCAGTCAGAACAGCAAATCTTGAAAAAATAACTATCCATCTTGGCTGTGTGCACAGTGTATGGTAACTCAAAGTGTTCACATACATGTTGATTTCTGCCTCATTTTTTACAGATTTTGCTGACATAAATCTTGAAATAACTGGTTGTGCCACATGTTTAGACAGTTGTTATCAAGGAGGGTTGGTTATTTTGTAAGATTTTGTTGTTCCTGATCTATTTTGGTAGGGGTATTAAAGTAAAATCTTTCCGCTTTGGCAATTAATGATCACCCCTGCCCCCCCCCCCCCCCCCCCAAATGATTAGTTTCAATCTGACAGTTTACTGTTTACAAAGTATCAAGACTTACCAATCCTCCTGTTGTCCATCCGAAATGCTGTCATCTTCGAGAAAATTGTACATCTGTAGAATCAAAATAAGTACCTAATGACCGTGAACAAAATCATTGTTAATGTTTTCCTATACATTTCTTGGGACTGGGATGACGTATTGAGCTCAAGCTCTCACATATTTGTCACTGTGTTTCATGTATTTTGTTGAATTACACAAAGTATGAACACTGTCTGCAGCTGTGTTTTCAGCTGGACCAATGATTTTCATAACTTCAGACAGGCGATTGCCCCAATTCCCACGACATAAATTGCACTTAGTGTCGACAAGTGACTTTCGTCAAATCCACGTTATGTAACACAACAATAGCGAGAGGTTTCAATGAACAAACACCGTGCGGAGGCCGGGCACACACACCGTTTCCATACTTGGAGCAAGTGAAGATGCTCAAACACGAACAACAAACGCCACTTCGATCAGCACATAACCCAAATATTTGGTATATATAGGGAGTCCGAAAGGGCCTACCCCATATGCAGAATCCAAACATTTAACCAAGTTAAAATGATGCTGAGTGACAAGTATTTCACATTTCACTTACCACAGTGATAATAATTGAATTAGAACAGAGATTTTTCTCTTTTGCCCTTTTCCGACGCAATGTATGAAGCACTGCTTCATATATTACGTCGGTAATTTGGGCAAAAGAGAAAAATGTCTGTTCTAATTCAATTAACAACATGTATGCATGCCCGACGCAAATCCATCTTCTTAAGGGATAATAATATCCTCTAAAAAATTACACACTGCAGAGCAGAATTCGTGGCCAATTACCTTCCTGCCAAATCTGCAATCTGATTTTTTTATTTTTAAAGCGAATTGTGGACACCCAAAGCTGTCTGGGTTGTTTCCGCCGCTGTTTGAATCAGAGAGCAGCATCGCGTCATAGAGCGCCGAAGTGATGACGTCAATGCAATGTTTGGAACCAGAATACTTTTGTTATGTGTTTGCATGACTGGCTGTTAACAAAGGAACAGTCGAAATTTACATTTGTTTGGAACCAGTTGTCATGCCAACGACGTCAGACTTCGGTACTCTATTGTGATCAAATTTTGAGGCATAAACGCATTGATCTCTATGTACAAATCTGGATAGCCATTCGGTGTGCGAGTTAAGCCGCCGTCCGTCATCTTACCATGCCTGAAACAATACGTTTGACAACCTTCTCCCCGGGGTCTACTTACATCTTTGTTCGCAGTAGTACACGTTGATCACTGTATAGGCACGGAAACGATCCCATATGATGGGCATGGTAATATGGCGGCTGCTGGCTTCAGTAGTCCCTCAACTTTGTATAGACGCGTTGCGAGTCCAGCTTACGTCAGTTGTAGCATGAATTTCAGTCACAATGAAATACGGGCTCATTGGTAGTATTGCGCAAGATAATTAGAAAGTGGCCAGTCACGTGAGAGAGTTTAACCAATAATAGGGAAAAGGAGATTTTCATGGGAGTCTGATATTCATATGACACCGTACATAAGACGAACCCGATCTTCTTGCACCGGTCATGCACGGGCAGCCATTGCTATACATCACTTGCACGTATCATCCCTTTATCAACCTCAAGCTCGAGTGACGGAATACAATCGATACTTGAAGTCATACAAAACACAGCCTCCTGAACTGAGGCATTGGAAGCCGTAATAGAAGACCGCATCGTGTGACGCCATTATACTGATTGATACCCAGCACGATATGGGGCATAGGGGTACCCCCCTTTTGTCCCTATATCCTATACACACTCCAGACTATTGTTACCTAACACATCCCCCTAGATTTCTTAAAAGAATTCCTGAGATTCTGGGAACACAATGACCAACACAAAAGGGGGGGGGGGTCCCTTTGCCCCATATCGCGCTTCATATGGACGGATCGAATGGTAGAAAACTGGCCAAGCAGACGTAGACGCAACAGGTGCACATGTAGCAGTGTTGGCGCTCTCAAAATAATTTTTTAAATACCTCAGATCGGACCATGGAAGAAAAAAACCCAGAAAACCCCTCAAAGTGGAATTGTGGGGCATTATGTACACAAAATCCCATAACCGGCAAACTGTAAAGTTCTAAGCACTGTTTCCGTACGTATAAAGTTCAGAGATTTCTAACTTGCACTGAAAATCGTGTACATTGTATTCTATTTTTATGTCACAGTGGATACTTCATTCATGAATTAAAAAAAACCAATGGCGGAATCCCATGTAGAGACCTAAAAACCCAAGATTTTGTATAAAAACCCAAACAGTGACAGCACTAGTGTTGGCTCGAAATTAGGCCCAAAATAGAGGAATTTTACATTAGCCCCTTCTGCGCACTTCCGGGTTAAAAGCGAATTAATCAGGCCATAAAAGGAAGCGCAGGCGCACGATCAGCATAAAGTTGTTTACTGTGACATTGAGATCCTTGTTTTCAAACGCGGAAGTGCGCAGATCGGCGCTAAACTTGACGTTTGTGGGATTCCTCTATTGGCTGCGCCGACCTGATCACAAAAATGTTTGTGTACCTTTTCCAGAGTTGTATTCAAGTCCCTGCAAGTCCTTTCAACAAGTCCTTTCGCAAGCCCAGTCAGAAGTCCTTTCATAAAGCCGGTCACAAGTAACTGGATGAACAATGACAAAGGAATGCCCTTGTCAAAACTCATTTCAATAGCTTGTGATTGGGATTAGAACTGAAGGGCTTGTGATGGACTTGTGATGGACTTGCAGGCACTTGCAGGGACTTGTGATGGACTCGAATACATCCCTGACATTTTCTTGCCCAATAATTACTTACACGGAATTTTACGTTATAGATTTAAAGTCCCGTCGGGCGCGAAAGGGTTTTAAACGTAGTATACAACATTTGCAAACATACAAAAACAAACCTGCTGAATTATTATGAAATACCGTACTAGACTGTAAGTAAATAGCAGTCTCACTTAAAGCATCATGTGAAATCATGGCACCTGGTGTGCTGTCGTTTTGCAAGAAAAGTGGCAATTTATATCGTTTTCCAAGGATTGTCGGCCGACAATCGTTTGAAATAGTCTAGTTTCCCGATTTAATAATTCCCCGACTCTATAAATTGCTCCGATTTGTCTAAAGTATGGGCAGGGAACCAGACTACCATGATTTTGTTCTCTCTGTTTTCCTAGCATCTATGCACACAAAACTTTAAACAGGTCAGTGTTACAGTATTTGCTAGCACGCTATAAAATACTAACCCCTAAATCTATCTATTTCTGAAAATTACAGCAAAAGCAAATGATGTATACTACCTTTAAACATACATTTTGCTTTGCTATTCGTTTTCTGGGGGAAAAAAATCAATTTCTGATTACCATGCACAAACTGAGAGTAGAAACAGATCGTTTCGGAATCGGAGATTATTTGTTCGCATTGTAACCCAATTAAGGCAAGCTTTCAAAAAACTGGACCATGAGATGAAAAAAAAAAAGCGTCGACCCATGGGCTAAATGAGCATACACTTTTTGGCTAAAGAACGTTCTAATTCTGCATGAGAGCTAAGCAGAGTGGATCACTTCAGTCCGGGATTGTGAGCTTTTAATTCTGTGCATTTAATTCTTTTAATTCTGATCCTTTTCAGTGTTGTAGTCAAGACCATCACAAGACAACACAAGACCCTGCAAGACCAGCACAAACCAGCACAAGACCAGCAGTCTTAATCCAAGTCTTAAGCTATTCAAATGAACTACAATAAATGCATTCCTTTGTCATGGTTTATGCCCGTTACTTGTGCCTGTTACAAGCTGGCCTTGTGAATGGTCTTGTGCCTGGTCTTGAAATGGTCCGACTACAACACTGATCCTTTTTTTCTTCAAAATAGACCCTCTGCAGGTTAGGACGACTTGTCTCAACGAACGGCTCGTCTTTCCTTTAAAATTCAGACGCACGGACGGTCCAGTTGTTTCTCCCGTCGAATTATCCAAAGTAGAGTGGCAAACGGTCGAGTTGTCCGAGCCCCGGCTTAAGGCTAGCGCTAATTATTCTTGAGGGGGACATCACCTAGGTTTATAGTTTAGTCATTTTGGAGAGTTGTAAGTATTTCTGCCATTTGTTTTAATGTTGGGAGCATGGGCGTCGCCAGGATTTTTTCTAGAGGGGGAAAAGCCGTGGAAAATTCGAAAGGGGAGGGGGAGTGCTGGACGCTTTGTTTAATTCCCCTTTTGGGCCCATTTCAGCAGATTTCGAGTGTTTTAAATATACATTCAATCGAGTACGACATTGACTTCGCACCTCGTCTTCTTTTTTCTCCTTTTTTTTACATTCGGGGGGGGGGGGGGAGAAAGTTCCCCCATCCCCCCCCCCCAATGGGTTTTCCCATTGTCTATTGATCCACCACTATACGTGACCGATCCCATTTCATTTCATTTCATATTGGTTTATTGATCCATTCTCACAATTAAAACTGAATTATAATGGATTTACATAATAAAAATGACAATAAAAAAAAAATTAAACTATTAAAAAAGGCATAGTACGAAACACAATATTATATATTATTTAACCACATTATTGCTCCATGTTGTGTAATTTAATTAGTATTGCACTGTCCTGCATTCGTTTTGTTTTACATCGGATTTCGGGATTTTTAAAGTTGTTTCTTAAGACCCTAGTATTATTTTTGGGTGGAATGAACTGTTTAAATTGATTTGTTCTCTCTGATGTTTTTTTAATAAAAAGCCACACACAACGATTTTCTTCGATCAGTTAAAGATTGTAAGTTACAATTAGTTAAAACATCATCGTAAGTTGTATAATTTGATCCCAATATTATTTTAAGGGCTCTCTTCTGTACTCGTTCAATATGAGTTATTTGTTGTTTAGTCAGTGCCCCATTCCACACTGGAGCAGCGTATTCAGTAATTGCTCTAATAAAACATGTATAAATCGCCATAAGGTCATGAGATGGAAGACCGTGATATTTAAGCACACGTAACATGTGAATCTTACTATTAGCCCGTTTAACTATGTTATCAATATTTCTATCCCATTTCAAATCATTTTGAATAATTACTCCCAACACTTTCATTTGAGTCACTGTTACAAGGTTATGAGCACCAATAGAAAATGTTTGACAGATTTTGGTCGCACCATCCAACAAGACTGCCTATTGAATTTTGAATATTTGACGGTTGTGAGAAGTTTCTGCATTCTACTATTGACAGATCATCAACGTATTTAAAAGTAGAAATATTATTACCATCAAGCTCAACATCATTAATCATCGCTAAAAATATAATTGGGCCTAATAGTTCCTTGTGGAACACCTGAATATAAAGTCGACCAATCAGAACATGTTGAATGGTATCGAACACATTGTTGGCGAGCACTCAAAAAATCAGTAATCCAAGGGATAATAGAGGGGCGAACATCCAAGTCAATAAGTTTTGCGATAGCCAGGTGATTGTGATTGCAAGGTGACAGAGCCGCCACTTGTGATAGGAATGACAGGTGACTTTTCACACATGGTCAAAGGGTGCGTTCGACTCACGGAAACGGCACGAACGCTGGCCAACTTCCCGAACTATTTTCCAATGGATGTGCACATAAAGTGGCGAGCGTTGGCGTACGTTTGCGTTGTTCGCGTCAGCGGAACGCAACCGAGGATTTGTCACTGAACCGAGGATTTGTCACTGAACCGGTTATTTTCTCTCTTTTTGGCATGTAGATGTTTCACAATTCAATCACCTGGTTTCACACTGCTGGACGAGGTTGTAAAGACAGTCAAGTGTACTTTTTGGCCGTCATAAAATGGAAAATTGGACTGGCCATATTAAATCCTCCATCGGTCACCTAATTTTCCCGTCCGGAAAATAAATTTCATGAGAGAACCGATCATAAAAAGATGTGATCGTGATTGCAACATCAAGTTTTGTGATTTATGATTGGTGATATGGACATTGGAGGGAAAAAATATTGGGTTGTGTGCGTTATTGTTTGAAGCATGTTGTCCCTATTGGTGGGACCGCCCCATTACCCTTACAAAAACCTCCTACGGGATTCCCATGGTGTCCAATTCACCACGCAATTCCCATGGGGTTTTGCGTGGGAGATTTTTGTAAAATAGAAACCTTCCATGGAATTCCCATGGTGTCCAATTCACCATGCAATTCTCATAGGGTTTTGCGTGGGAGATTTTTGTAAAACAAAAACCTATAAGATTCCCATGGTGTCCAATTCACCATGCAATCTCCATGGGGTCTTGCATGGGAGATTTTTGTAAGGGTAGTCGGAGTATCATCCGTTCTACGAAGCCATCAGCCGCGTGCTCCGAAACGAAAGTCTGATATATGCGTGCTGTTACGGCCTCAAAATCTCCGAAACCAGTTTACCTTGAAGTTTCTAGACGCAACAAAGAAATCAAACAAGATTATACCGAAAATAATACTGCAACAAGTGAAACGCAATGATTTGTTTAATTGTCCCACTCCAAAATACTAAAACAAAGTAATAATTTCTAGAATGTTCTTACAATAGATGAGATTTTATACCATATTACCAGAGCTGACTTTTACAATGAGACACTTGGGTGAGGCTGGCGACCCACGTTGTCTGTTGGGATCTTGAACTTGACCTCCCTCGATCCTTGGCTCTATGTTGTCAGTCCTGTCACTTCTCGAACAGTCCGACTTGAAACTTGGCTCACTGCTGGAACTTGTGATTTCCCTCCTGAAAGACGCGAAAAATAGTTCGGATGGCCAACCACGAAGGAAGTTGTCCTGCAAAAAAAATGGGTACATCAAAACCCCGTTACCAGACACGAAGTCAAAACGATGCCCATCTGAAACACCAGCCGTCACTGTGGAACACGGAGGCCTATGACGCAAAGATTCATCCGCTCAACTGATATATATCAGAGCCACTCGCTAACTCCGCGGATCCGGAATAGTTACAACCTCGAGAATTTCCTCCAGCCTCGATCAATAATCTTTTATTTATAAATTTTATTTTACCATTTTTGTTTTAAATATTAGGCGATTTTGTTTTTAATGTTGGGACCCCAATGGAAATAAGCCTGTAAAATTGGCTTTTTGGGCTATCCCAGGTTAAATTAACTGTTTCGTATTTATGTTGTTTAATATTTCCATATGAGTTGATATTAACCGACCCACCGACCCACCGACTAGCTCCGAGATTGTTCTAGTTATACCATTTCGGCAAAAAACTATAGACAAGTCCAAGAACTGTGTAATTAGGTGACAATATTAATTCCTGAAAGGCAAGAAACAGCCCTCTCTAGAACGTTCTTCCCACTGTTACTTATTGTGAACTCATTGTCAGCAATAGTCAAATTGACCGAGCCCTACCTCTGTGTAGTGAAAGTTCCAAAATCTTTTTCCTGAATACATAAACTAGTATTTTTTCTAGGTTCTTATAACAGTGCATGCAAATTGTATGCATCGCAGCACACCAACCACAGCCGATGTAAAGTCATTTTCTTCGGCTGGGTTGTGACGAAAGCTGTTGATTGGTCGATAGTTGTCAGGTGACCTGGCAGATTGCATCAATGAACATGGCGGCGTCCACGAACGAACGTCTGCCAAAAATGTTGACATGGAAAGGTGTTTTTCGAAAGTTCTCAACTTATTTTCAGATCTAACAGACAATGTTTTCCTGTAGTGCTTTGGTAGCCATGGGATACCGGTAGTTTATAGCTTACAATATTTGCTATTAAATATACGAATTACATCTACACTTTAGTGAAAAATAACATAACACCAATCAAATATATCGTACAGCAGTAAGATCAACCCCTAAGCCCAAATATACAAATCCAACAGATATAATTATAGTTAAAAAGCCAAAAAATGGTTTTTACAGATAAAAGATTGATGTACACATTATATTACCACATTAAAAATGTACCCAAACAAGTCTGTCTCATATGTTGTGAAAATTGTCACGTGGGTGTTTTATTTCAGGTTGTTCTGAATCCATACTACAAGCTTTGTTTCTGTCACAACCTCAATTGTGTTATCACCAATTATTAAAGAAGGTGATTCAGTGACTTTTTTCCCGAAGTAAAGTTGCATAATTTTGCACTTGGATGGGTTGAGATTAGGTTTAAAACTTTAAATTAGAAAATTTTCTCTTTTGCCTTTTCCGGACGTAATGTATGAAGCACTGTACACTTAGTGCTTCCCGAGAACCTGTGTTAAAAAACTTCACAGGCTTACTCGGGCGGAACTCGAACCCATGACTTCCTGCTTACTAGTTGCAGACGTCTTAACCACTCGACCACCGAGCTTGCCGGGGTCGGCTGGCCGATTCGAATCCAATGTGCAGTGCAGAGGGTACCGCGTAAGAGATGTAATGTATGAAGCACTCTATACTCAGAGAAAATCTCTGTTCTAATTTACATCATCCCCGACGCAAATTCCATCTTCTCACGAGATTAAGTTTGTTGACTTGGGACCAGTGAAACAATCTTATAATTTTACAAAAAGGAGTTGCTGTATGTTGACCTATGTGATCTCACCTAAGCTTAAGGTCATCAACATATTTGCATTATGTGGGCAGTGAAATCAGCACAGGAATCATCAATAGTAGCCAGACAAATAATTGTGCCAAATTTTGTCTCTTGACGAACACCACATGTAAGATGTTCCCAATTTAAAAGTGCCGATAATACTTTATTTGCCGTTGGACAGTCTATTTGGAAGTGGGCGGCGATATGGGCTCCGTGCGCCGTCGAATGAGGGCGCTGTCCACATAGCAACCGCACTTCCATGGGCAGTACGTCGCTGGTATCCGCACCGTGCTCCTCGTTCATTTGATACTCGCGCAGTGGGATTGCTTTGTCTATTCGCCGACTCTCGATAATTGCGTTTTCAATAAGAATATCACAGCGGGAACCAGACACTTAAATTGAAGTCAGGTAAGATGGCGTAAATATTGACCCCCAAACTCGCCTTTTCTTTCCGCTGAGGGGGTAGTTGTGCACGGAGCCCCATCTGACACGCTCTAAGCCAATCAAGAGACATAATACATGGATGAAGTGTTACCAAATACGTGTAATATGGGAGCAAGGAATAGTTAGTCACGGGATATTGTCGTGACATCAGTATGGACAAGTTTGGTGTTATCCTCTTCATAAAGTGGCGCCATCTTCCGGATCCAAATACGCGGGGGCTGTATGATGAACAGCGCGTGAAGCTACAAGTGCGAGAACTCCATTCGTTTACACTGTACTTCTGGATCCGAATGACCTCACATTTACGGAGAGGATAGGAAGGGATGAGTCTAGAGCTATTATTGTACGCATTACCACGGTTTCCATTTGCCCAGTCCAAAAGATGTGTTGTGTCGATTCTCGCTTAGGCTTTCCGGTTGTCTGCAAAGTGTCTGAGAAAATTTGCTTGCAAGAACAGGCACTCGTTTTAAGTCACCCCTTTTTACTTTCTTAATAATCGGTATGAGATTGCAAAACATGGATGCGTCATATGATCCGTCTATTCGTTTGGCAATTCCAACACTTCCCTCATACTGCCATTCCAAATACTGGACGTACAATTCAGGTTTAGAGTCTAGTAGTATTAGGTAATCTGCGAGTTCCTTGATGCTTTTGTAATCCCCAACGTAGATGAACGAATTGGGGGGCAGTAAGTCTTCATATATCCTTTTCCTGGGACCATATACGATCGGGACCACGCCCTGCATGCAACAGAGGCTTTTCCCAAGCTTTCTCCGTAATGTAGTCTTCGCATTCAGAGTTCTCTAAGGCCAGATAGAACTTGTATTTGCGGAGCAAATCCACGCTGCATTTTGGCGACAAACGAGGCAAGCAGGTGAGATTTCCGCAAGCCCCGTACGCGTCAACTGGAATGTACTTCTTCAGTTCTCTCACAAAACGACTCCTAGGCCAGAAAGTGTGGTTACAATTACTGGCCATCCAGGCTACCAACTTTGTCTTTCCCGTCAACCATTCATCCACCGTTTTCGTCTGATTAGTCATGGGTATCCCGGGCTTGTAGTAGCCAAATGGAAGGGTGATATCGGATGCCCGGTGGTAGGTCCAAGTAGCATGAGCCGTTAACCCCTTCAGTGCATCGCGGGCTTGATTAGTACTAGGAGACTCCCGTGAAAAAAAGACCCACGCCTGGGTTGGGTTCTTCTCCGCTGGAGGTTGGGTTCTTGGAATGATGTATTTGGTCACGTGAAAGACAACAGCATCCATGCCTTTAAATTCGTTCTTTTCATCTGCAATTGTGACCTCCACGTTGCAGCTATTGGCGCACTGCACATCGGCTCGGATAGTCGGACCCCCTTTTGATTTACGAACTATGCTTTGGAGGTAAGTGCGTTTCTTAGCCAAATTGTCATCTTTGTCGTAGACTTGGACCTTGTAACTACACTGGTCCTCTTGTCGGGGCTTTGGGATGAACTCCCTACGTGCAATCACACTCTTGATAACTTTTGTCTTTAATGAGTCAGCTTTGGAATTCGGATGGGATGTCATCGATGGGATGTCATCGATGACTCGTTGGGATGTCATCTTTTTGTAACTAACGGTCTGGATTCCCGCCAAAACTTCCCAGAACAAATGAACTTGCACCAGTAGGAAAATTGCAACAACGATCAGGAATATTACTTTCTGGAAAACATATCAGGAAAATATATAATCCCGTTATTTAAGATCATTTTTTGTCAAACGAATGATTGCATGCAACAGAAGAATCCGATGTTTTAAGCGTGGAGGGCGCTCTCCAATTTTGTGATAGTAAACCCAGACCGCTTTGCCCGATCGTCATTAAAATTGCTGACTTTTCTCAACTTTTATCGGGAGCCTAACCTCTGGAATTTCAATGGTTAGCATGTCCACCGAGGTATAAAGCACAGTAACCATTATGTGTTACCTATTTATGTGGAAGTACATGAAAATCACTTAGGGCGGTCAAAAACATTATTTTGGTTCCCGAACAAAAAGCCAAAATAATGTCACATGACTTACAACAATGCAGTATGGGAATGAAAATTAATGACCGCCATCGACGCGAAAAGCGTTTACCATTCTCGGTTATTTGGGGCACTTGTGATTATTTTTTTTCGACAGTTTTCACACTGAAAAACTACCGGTAGTTAAACGATTGCTCTCATTGCTACATTCTATTTGGTCGTAGTTTGTGTAAAATAAACAATATATCTTAAAAATGAATTTACCAAAATATTTAAGAAAGATTCCAATGGAATGGAACCGGCATTTCATTTGAAAAAAGGAAAAAATGCCCAAGCGTTTGACCTTGCGTATGACAAAATTTGGATTTTAATGAGAGCTAACGATAGAAATGATATAGTGTTTTTATCAAGCATTCGCCAAACATTGGTAAAAGGCCCTCTTGTGTTCACTGCTGTGCATTCAGATCACGCTTTTTACATATATCCCTCAAGGCGTGGACCCTTTTACGGACAGCCCACCTATGTGATTTTGTGTACAAAATTTAAACGCATTAGTGTCCCATAATGCAGTGCTCTAAACACTTTCTCTGCACACTTCCGGACTATCCGTTAAAAATGTCTATCCGTAAAAAGAGTGTATTCGTGAAATACCTGTGCCAAACTTTTAGGTTAACCGGTCAAAGCACTTGGAAACTACGGAGGGGTACAATATCCATCTTCCCGGTCCTGATCGAGAAATCCACCCCGCCCCCCCTACCCCCAAACAAAGCCCAATTCTGATAAAGCCATCAAACGGCTGTTTCATGTTATTCCTCCCTTGTGACTTCTCGTAATTACGCACAACGAACACGGACACATGGATTTTCGGCCCTTCGGTATTCCATTTGTTCAATGCATGCCACTTGCTCTCCTTTCGTGTCATCCAAAACCCATGAAAACTTACCACTTTAGTCATTCTGTGCGGTGATTGCCGACAACGTGTCCAGTTGTTTCAAGTCTGTATGCGTCAAACATGGACAAAAATACACATTAGCATGACCATGCAGAGTTGTAATCAAGTGACTGACTGACTGACAAGTCAATCACAAGTCAGATCAAAAGGCAGATCACAAGTCAGCTCACAAGCTACATGGGATGAAACAATGACAAAGGAATGCTTTTGTTATTGAATAGCTTGTTACATGGCTTGAGACTAGAATTGTGAAGTGACTTGCGATTGACTTGTAATTGACTTGATTACAACTCTGACCATGTACATTTGCTATTAAAGGAAAGACGCAATAGGATTTCTTATGGCATTGTTGCGAAATACATGTACATTGAATTATAAATGGTTTAGTACTCAAATGTGAATGGACTCATGTCCTTAACGAATGATATTTCACACCACGCGGGAAGGCTGACTCGTATACCTATCTAACCTGAATTTGTGGCGTCAAACTGCCTGCGGTTGAAATGAAAAGAACGGATAGCCAAGTCGGTCCTGGACTGGGAGATGAAACGGCTTTTACACAACTGGATTTTGAAGGAGAAATACCCATTAGATCTATACGACATTCTACGCAATAAAGCCCCGTGTCCAAGCCGGCTAGTTGACACTTTGCTGGTTTCAGAGGAGGCAGCATATAGCCTTTGGATACTGCAGTACGCAAATTTGAGTTGTTCGGTGTCTCTGACCGGCTACCTATCTTATTAAGGCACGGCCACTTGTGAAAATGAATGATAACTCACTTTCTTATACGGTCACGTATTTGACTGGCTATTTACCCGGTACTCGACTGACAGATTGAGGTTTGCACGCCAGGCTGGCTACGCATCTTACTGACCGAATGTTTTGTATGAAATTGACCGCGTGACTGACTGACTGACCGACCGACCGACCGACCGACCGACCGACCGCCCGCCACCTATTCGATGGGCTTGCTGCCATTCGTGAAAAAACCGATTACTGATCTAACTGACCCACTGTGTCCGCAGAATTTTGATGGTTCATCTCTGAACTGACTCGCTGTGATGAATTATCTCTATTATACCCATCTTACTCCTGTCACTTGTAGGATACTTTCCCTTTCTAATAAGCGTCAATAGCTTGGGGCCCTTGCATTGTTAGATGTCGGCTATGATTGATTTATTTTCGCAATGAGGAATAATTTTTCAGGGAAGTGCCCACTCAGGGGCGGGTCAGGCATACCTGATATTTGGGAGCTTTACAGTACCGAACAAAGGATACGACATTTCAAAACGACAAGCAATTTAAGGCAATTCCTAGTTGTAAACAAAGACAGGGAACAGAACTCCATTGGCGCAGAAGAATTCTAAAATGTATGTTCCTGTATTTTACTGTCATGGTAAAACACTGTCCTTCCGAGGATAAAACAAAGTAACATTTCCCTTATCAACTAAATAAAATTTCCACTTGTCGCTTAGTGATGAACTGGACAGGCATGCAACTTTCCCTCGGATCAGCTGATTTCCTCGTTTTTTACTTTACACTTGTGCGGTTGTGCCATTAAAAATGGCAAAACACTCTTCTAATTTCTAAAGATTGGAATTTCCTCATTTTTTGTTAATTCGAGTTGCATGCCTGACTAGAGTAACAGATGCAGAACACTTCAGCTCCCTAGCAAGGAAACATGCGGAAAAGGGAGGGGAGGCTCCCCCGAACAGACAACAGTAACAAAGGGATAACCATTTGGAGCGGGCACATCCCCTTTGATCGTACATTTGCACTGATGAACACCCTTCACGACCAAGCACAATTTGGGTAGAAGCCCTAAGCTTTGTCTTACTGGCCACTACAACCTGGAACGCCCATTTACGGCCGATTACAATTCATTTAGTTAGCAAATATACAGTGTTTTGTACCAGCTGAGTTCCCATCGGCTTCAAAGACCAGCACAAAGTTGTCCGGGGCGCTTCCCCTTCTTATGGGCTCCGTGCGCAACAAAAGAGGGCGCTGTCCACATAGCAACCGCACTTCCGTGGGGAGTACGTCGCTGGTATTACGCACTGCGCTCCTCGTCCATTTGATACCCGTATACCAGTGGGATTGCTTTGTCTGTTTGCCGACTCTCGATAATTGCTTTTTCAATAAGAATATCACAGCGGGAACCAGACACTTAAATTGAAGTCAGGTAAGATGGCGTCGATATTGACCCCCCAACTCGCCTTTTCTTTTCGCTGAGGGGGTAGTTGTGCACGGAGCTCATAGTCCTTCAGTGGTACGGGCACTTCCCCGCCGTGGCCGAGCGCATTTTTGCTACAAGGTACAACTCAATTTGGAAAGGGACTGTTCCATGCTGGCAAATACAATTTGCGACGGGTACTTCCCGTTCATAGTCAAATCCAATTTGAACAGGCACTTCCCCTTCCGATAGTTAAATTCAATTTAATACACTGAAAAAAACGTTGGGTAAAACATAATTCGGCAACTGCTATTTGCCCAACCTTTTTTTTTGTTTTACCCCATTGGGTATGGACCGCGGGGCGTGTCCCCGGAACAGCCGATAATCTTTAATTCACATCGCTTTTCCGCACGGTGGCACATGCATTTTTCCTTTGCTGCATCCTGCCCAGGACTGGCCACTGATGGCGACCAAACCCTGCAGGTTACTTTTATTCTGTACCCTAGCATGACTTTGCTTCGATTGTTACTCCCCGAATTGTAATTCTGATACTAAGAAAGATCTTTTTGACCTTCCCCTGGTAGCTGTGAGATGCCTTATATCGACCAAACTCCCTCAACAAGGCTATGTGCCCGAGCCAGGCACTACCCATGAAGTATTAGCTAGCGCTGTCTAAATACAGGCCTTTTCGCTCATGAATCGACTGAAAATTATCAGTTTCCACTATATTGGCAATTCCACGGTAATGATATCAGAATTTCTGAAAACAAATTTGGGCTGTGTTTTTCCATGATGTGGATAAGTCTTATGGCCTAACTGATTACATGCGAAAAGTTCCAAGGCCAAAAATAAATTGTTGGTTACGGAATTAGTCGGAAAATCAAGGATTTTGTTCCCCTTTTTCCCCCTTAATTACCAAATAGACATCTATGAAATCTATATAACCAATAAGATATTCCAAAATGTATTTGTCTTTTTTCCCTTGCTACATGACTTTTTCTGTAGAAGTGATGTCCGGATATGGAACTCTTTCCCATGTAAGCTTTCAATTTTCCACGTAACCATTCTGGACAACAACATTTTGAACCCTCCTATATAACTACATCAGCCTATCAATAACTCTAAACCCCAACTCTCACAGTTTGTGTGTGTTTCAACCTGTAACTTGATAGGTTTAGATATATAGGGTAGCTGGCTCCATTTTGGCCTTGAGAACTGGAGGGTGGTGATTTTATCAATTATATATTTAGTCATTGAACTCATTTCCCATACGGAATTGCCCATTTACTCCATGTTGCCTACTTGATTGGAAAGAGCACACCCCATCAATGTGAACAATAATACCATACATGATACCTTCCGACATTGTTTTGCCCATCTGCTTAGCGAGTGAAATTTCCATCCAATTAAGTCTATTTATTGCGCAGACTGACCGGAGGTATTTAGGTAATGTACGACTGTTTAACTTTATTAATGGCCCCTTGGCATCACTATTCATGCCTTAATATATACTACCCTAGGCCACACGGCGGTTCGCGTTCAAATTTTGGTGAATCTGGTAGCAAAATACAAAGGGGGCCCTTCATGCTATAGGCAGGATACCGTATACAGGCCATGCTTACTGCTACAAGCTGATCGAAATAAAGGTAATTCATATTACACTTTGTAACAGTAAAACCCAGGGAGGCGCGGCCCAATTAGGGCCTACTACCCCGCTCAAAAATCGCCGTCATGCTCGAGTGCCAAGGCCGTTCTAAAGACCGTATATATATATAGTCTATTATTCAACGAAGAATAGCATTCTGTGTGCGACAATGCACTGACCTTGTTGTGCGCAAACAAACCCGACAAATTTAAATTTGTTTGAACCCGGCTTGTAGGCCTACATATTCTTCCCAATACCGAACCACATTGCGGGAAAGGCCATAGCCTAGCTGCTTTTGTTTCATGCAGCCCTGATTTCGAAACTTTGCATGGCCACTTAATATGATTTAGGTATCTCCTACCTCATGTCATTTAAACGCACACACTACGTCTTCACCGATCGTACCGACTTCAAAGTTCACCTGCGTGATTGGCACTAGTACAAGGGCCTTTCTCCTGAAAACCCCATGTAGTCTCTCAACTATGGCGGACCGAGATGGCCAGCTTGCGGCAAGATAGGCCGGGTCCGGTTGGCGTGGGCAGACATACGAATTCAGAGCGCTCGCAAAACGCGTGCAATCCTTGAGGCAACCCGATTCAAACTGAATGTACTCTTCCGCCCTCTACGTTCACAGCAATGCAAATAGTGAACGTTTGTACACTATTAAATTGTATTGGGGAGTCAGGTTGGCGCAGTGGTTACTGCCCCCCCCCCCCCCCCCCCCCCCTTTACCACTGTGGCCAGGTTTCAGTCCCTACCTGATTCCGTGGGTTTCTCCCAGAATATTCTTCTGGGGTTTTCCTCCCACCTCTAAAACTGTAACTTCTTCTCATTGTCTTCTCTCTATATGTTTCTTCAGGCTTTCGAGCTACAGTGCCTAGGGCACTTTTGAGGAATCCTTGGTTTCATTACCAGAAAATAATATTAATAATAATAATAATAATAGGAAACTACAGTTAAACAAAGTTTAACAAAGCGTTAATTAAGTTGCACAATTTCCACAAATGACTACCCAATAGGCCTGATGAATTTGAGCAAATACATGCCACGAAATGCTCCTGCGAATAAAATCATTTTATTTGGACAACAAGAATTTTCCTTTCAAGATATACGGTCCGTGCTTTTTTTTAGTTTCACCCCGAAAAATATTTTTTAATTGCTATTTTTTTGTCTCGATACAGAAGTTATTCAATCTTAAAAATAATGACACATGGAACGAAAAAAATCCCACCCACGTTTAGTTGTCGAATAATTATGTCACACATATCGAATAATTGGTGACCCGACAATAATTCGGGCGTATCTTTGTCTGATTCAGATTCATGAAAGTCTTTTTGAATGTTCTCAGACACCCTAAATATTACATACAAAGAGATATTTGTTAAAATAAAACATATAAGAAGAAAGCACTGAGAAGAAAAATATATAATTTGTTGACAAGCAGGGACAGCATATCTTTAAATGTTTAAAGACCTACTATAACCAAAGTTTAATTCTCTAAAAACGATTAGTATCTTGATTATGAATTACAAGAAACCTAATTCGTGCTAAATATTGTCATTTTCTATCCATCATTATTAATTAACGGACGAGAGAAAGATGCTAATTAAATATTCAAATTTCGCGCTTACTCCAAGTTCTTCCCCTGCTGCCGTCGGCGGCGCGCTGTTAGCCTTGACGTCATCGCGTGTAGTCATCCATACTAAACTCAGATTTGGAATTGAAATAGTAGGCTTACAAGATGGGATACAGAGACGAAGTTAATTTAACATGTATTCTGCGTAAATACCGCGTACTCATGTATGAACTTGTACCAAGTGCAACGATCGGACTACACACCATGACGTCACGCGCAATAAATGCTAACGCATGACATGCAAATGGCGTGACGTACGCTTTTTCAGACGATAAGATTTTCAAAAGTGAGCCAATTTGCATTTTTTTTCCTTCAAATTAAAAAGGACAATACAACATATTTTGTGTGTATTGCTCTCTATATTGACATATCTGTTGACTGAGACAATAATTTCACATCTTTTTTAAAGCGTTCTACTAGGTCTTTAACGAACACCTTTCAAACAAATTTAAAAATATACCTTAAAAATAGGAAATTAGTTAACATTTTTTGGCAAAACATGTCTATAATTGGCTGAGGCAATACGTATCCAATCTATAAGTAGGCATACCGGTAGTTTGCAAGTGAATAAATTACTATAACATGTAGTATAGGAGCCCATATCTCGATCCGAAATGGCTGCATTACCCCTAACGATGCTAAATCCAACAATTCAATATGATTTATTATTATTATTATTATTATTATTATTATTAATTCTTTCTGGTAATGAAACGAAGGATTCCTCAAAAGCGCCCTGGGCACTGTAGCTCGAAATCCTGAAGAAACCTGTAGAGAGAAGACAATGAGAAGAAGTTACAGTTTTAGAGGTGGGAGGAAAACCCCAGAAGAATATTCTGGGGAAAACCCACGGAATCAGGTAGGGACTGAAAACCCAATCCACATGTGGACCAGGGAAGGAATCGAACCCGGGCCACAGCGGTGAAAGGCGGGGACAGTAACTACTGCGCCAACCTGATTCCCTGATTTGACATACTCCCTAGGGGGTTAGGGCTAATATTAGAAACGGGCGCCTATATTATGAACCTTAAATATGACAAAATAGCAGTTAAAAACGGGCCAAGAACATCAAAAAATATCAACCGCAAACCACGTCCAAATCCAAGATGGCTTTCGTCCTATAAAACCCCCAGATGGAACCATTTTGAAAGGGATATTTCGGAATTACAGGCCCTCCGTTTTGGTAAAAATATGGCCACCCTTTTCTGACCCAACACGCAGCTTGGGACAGATTGGTTTCCTCGGACCCAGAAAACCTATTCTAAAGGGGTCCATTCCGTATATTCGTAGAGTACCAGTGTAAATTTTGTCGGCCATCTTGGTTTGCCCAACCAGCTCCCGGTTGAACCTCAGAGCCAGCTGCCATGCAGGGGGACGAATAGAGGCTTTTAAAGAAGTCACGGATTTGTTCACGACTCATTTATCGTGGATCGGTCGCGTGCAACTTACGGAAAATGTACAAATATTGTAAACCATCAACAACTCAGCCGAACACACAGTGATGGCTACCACACTCTGAACTACGGAACAATTCATAAATTAATACATGTGTCTGCCAGGGTACACTCACTAACACACACATGTGTAAATACTGGCAATCGCGGACTCAATATTGTCCCTCTTTTGTTTGCACTTTTAACTTTTTTTCGGAAGGCCTCCCATATGTTTTGTACACGAATTTTAATCGTAGACGTTCGGTCAATCGTGGACCCTTTGTCTATGCCCTAACCCTTTTGTCCCTAGTCCACGATTGTCGGTATTTACATACACACCAAAACATTGAAGAAAATAACATCGTTGGCACGTGATTAGAACGCAGCCATTATGATTTCAGCTACACATACATAGGCACACACATAGGCCGACATGCAGGCAACAGCAATCATCACTTCGGCATAGCACTTAAAAACCCATTCATCAGCAATTCTAACTGTCTAGATTATTTTTAATGGTTTTTATGTGCGCCGTCTGACTAGGCACGGACTGGTACAAGCCTTACCAGTGGCGCATCCAGGTTTTGGGTAATTTCTATACATGTATTTACATGTTATTTCCATAATCCGGGTCCTCTGTGGCATATTCTAGGGAATAATTCCTAAAATGTGGGTTTTACGTTAATAATGAAATGTGCATGAGCGGCACTACCGATTTTTTTTTTTTAGTCGAACGAATTTGCGGCGGCAACATGTCATGGGGCATATTTCCGTGTACTGTAAAACATGTCTAAATGCCTCACCAACGTCAAATGCGTTATTTCGCAATACTATTGCGTTATTTCGCAATAAAACAAAATTTCACTGGTAAAACCTGGCGCGAACGGGCTTTTGTATAATTCCGTAACTTCCATAAAGAATTACATGTTCTTGGAAAATAACGAAATCCATTTCTAACCTAAATTTCTTAAACAACATTTTGATGTGTGTAGTCTGTTATTAGGAGTTTCTTCTTTTGCCAAAGATATAAATATTTTGATCAAGCTTGTATTAAGACGTGGTTGAGCGTATACCAACAAGTCAAATGGGAAACTTATTTAGCGCCATTAAAAACTCCCTATCTATAGGCAATGCACAAAAAGAACATTATTTTTGTTTTTCAAAAAAGGTACGATACCGTATACGCACGTACGATTTTCAGCTATGATTTAAATGCGTGTGGGTCTTATTGATATCAATTCATTTTTTATTGAATACCTTTCCTTGAAAGTTCCTTGTGTAATTTGTTAAAAGGTACCATACGATTTATTAAAGAACTAACACAAGACTATTGTCCACAAACGTCTCTTTTACTCGTTTTAGTTATCGAAGGATTTCGCTGATACTATAGGTTTCCCTGTCAATTTTCGTTCATTTTAACGCCTGGCTCATTCACTTTCGATTGGAATTAAACGATCACGCAGATCGTCATTCGCCAATCAAAAAGAATAATTCAGTTTCACTATCCGATCATTCTATTGTCTTTTAGCTTCACTCTTCACTGTAAAAGATGCATTCAAATTAAAAGTATCGTAGTGTTCGTTCAATTTCGTTTGGACCAGCGGTAAGGGAAAATCATTAATTCTGTTTTGAAAAATATCTCGTCATCTGAGGCTCCAAGTATTAAGATTAATGACCAGTGTACAAATGATCCCCTCTTAATTGCAGAGCATTATAATGACTACTTTGTTAACATAGGTCCCAAACTTGGCAATCAAATTCCTCCCTGTGATTTGAATTACCATGATTATCTATATAATTCTAATCCCTTTTCTATTTTCTTCGATCCAGTAACCGAACATGAACTATATACCATTGTCTCTAATTTAACTAATAAGCAAAGTTGTGGTCACGATACGATTACCAGTACTGTTATCAAAGCTATTTTTCCTGCCATTTCCAAGTCCCTAGCTTTCATTATGAATATGTCATTAAGTACAGGTATAGTTCCGGATTCTATGAAAATTGCCAAAGTTATTCCTGTTTTTAAGAAAGGTGATTCCCATTTAGTTAATAATTATAGACCCATTTCCATTCTAACATCTTTTTCTAAAATTCTTGAACGTATTATTTACGTTCGCACGTCTCGGTTCTTAATAAAACATAATATTTTATCAGATTCGCAATATGGACTTAGGGAGAATCACTCAACTTCACATGCTATTTTACAGTTGACAGATACAATTATTGCTGGTCATGAACAGTCTTCTCATGTTCTGGGAATTTTTCTGGACCTCTCCAAGGCATTCGATACAATTGATCATGATATACTTCTGGCTAAACTTTCCTTTTATGGAATAAGAGGGATTGCCTTGGAGTGGTTCAGGAATTATCTCTCTAATCGTAAACAATTTCTATTTTTTAATGAACACCAGTCTTCTCCTAAAGAGTTGCTTTGCGGAGTTCCACAGGGATCCATTTTGGGACCACTTCTTTTTTCCATCTATATTAACGATTTTGAGAAATCTTCTAATACTTTGTCATTTATTTTATTTGCAGATGACTCCAATTGATTTTATACTCATAGCAGTTTGAACACTCTAGTGTTATTCGGCCATGCCGACAATGTGTGTGGCTGCTGGGTGCAGCAAAACAACGACGGGTGGAGTAAGCCTTCATTTATTTCCAACTGAAGCGAAATATCGGAGAATTTGGACGGCGAAAGTGAGGGTGACAAGAGCAAAGAGGTCCGGCCCCAGCAGCTTTTCAGCGTTATGTAGCGACCACTTTGAGCCGTCGTGTTTCGATACTGGTATTTTCAAATCCTTTGGAATGACCATTAAAAATATGCTCAAGTCCACTGCCATCCCAACAAAGTTTCCAGATGTGTGTAAGATAAAGGCGAAAGCAGTTAAACGGCCCATTCCCCGAGGAGCCTTCGCTAAAAGGGAGAAAATCAGCCTCGGGTAAGTTCGATGTTAGTAGTTGTTGCAATTTACGAAATTGCACGTATAGACCTAATGTGTGTATACGGGCCGGGTCCAGACTATCGAGTCGATCCATGAATTTCGGTGCCTCGGTCTACGTCACGAACAGCGCCCTCAATTTGAGTCTCAACAAATTTCAAAAAGGGGGTAAATTTTTGAGCGGCAAATAATCACACTAAAACTTCGCTTGAACCGGTTTGGCTTTTAATTCACATTTAATACATATAAATGAATTTATTTATTAAATAAAGTGGGATCCGATCAATTTGAGAAGCATGGTTCCTTTAAGTGGAAATAAATATGAATGAATGAAAAGGGTTGATCGGCCATTCAATTTCAGGCAAACACATTTTGCCTTTTTTCAAACATCTTTTCCTGCATTGTCCTTATTCCTATAAAAGTCTGAGTTATCTCAGCGTAAATCATTTCTGACGTCTTCAATCTGTAAATTCACACCTCCCTTTCTTAACTAAGTCTTCACTCTTCAGACAGATAAGATAGCGAGCCTACGGGAGGGGAGGTGTGATTGTCTGTAGGAATCGGCCCAAGAAAACAAATTACCCAAGAGAAGTGTTCCTGATGGTACAACCATTGCCAAACATACATGCCTCTATGTGTGCACATGAAGAGATCAATGGGTGAAACATTGGGGGATGCACCCCAGGGGCGGATCCAGGATATTTTGCAGGAGGGGGGGGGGGGGGGGAGTTTCTGAAATTTGCCCAGAAAGGTGAATCCCAAAATGTTCCGTCTGCGTATTTTTTTTTACAAGGGGGGGGGGGGGGGGGGGGGGGGGGGGGGGGGGGGGTTACACACCTTCTCACCATTGGTGGCGCCATTTAACCTCATTGTTTTGTTCTTACCCATAGGCAAAATAAGACATGTAGGGTTTCTGGTTTGCAACTTTAGGCGTAGGCCCCTACACGAAAAAAGCAGGGGGGGGGGTGGGGGTTTCGACCCCAAAAACCCCCCTGGATCCGCGCATGCACCCCCACCCCTCACGGGATTTACGCCTATGACCATCAAAGGATGTCACAAAACTCAATGTAATAAGTTCAGATGAAGTCTTGAATGCACCAAAACGAAATAGAATGCGCCTAAACGAAAACGAACATGAGGAACGAAATCTTGGGTGCTTAAAAACTGAAACTAAATGATCAAACAGTAAAAAAGAAACCTTAATTTGATATGTAAAAACCACGCGAATGTGAATGACCAATATAAACGAAAATGATCTGAAAAATTCTCAAATTGGTCGGGAAAACCTATAAAAACACTGATTAATTAGTCTATCCAGTTGTCACCAATTAATTGGCCGGGCCATGGACTGTGCGTAATGTTTGCCGCAATTCCTAGTTAACTTTAGAGCCAAAGAAAGAATTAGCCATTATTGCCATAGAGTTATGAATTTATTCAACAATATATTTAACTCAAAGAGAATTTTGTTAATATACCACGAGGAGTAACTAACTGGAACAAAGAGAAAACTCAAGTATAATTCTTAGACAAACCAAAGGTGTCCATTCGACGTTTCGGTCAGTATGCTCTGGTCGTCACCAGAAGAATGTTTCCCCTTGCACCGGTCAGAGCCAACTGATCGAAACGTCGAGTTTATACCTCCAGATCTTCTAAAAACCACATTTCTCTTTTGGAGTTATAACTTTCCAAACCCAAACCCAAACCCAAACCCAAACCCAAACCCCAACTATCAAACAATCTGGCAGAGTTGTAATCAAGTCACTTCACATTTCACTTCACAAGTCACTTCACAAGTCACTTCACAGTTCTGCTCTCAAGCCATGTAACAAGCTATTCAAACTCACTATATAACAAAAGAATTCCTTTGTCATTGTTCATCCCATGTAGCTTGTGAGCTGACTTGTGATTGATATGTGATCTGCCTTTTGATCTGACTTGTGATTGACTTGTGATTGACTTGATTACAACTCTGCAATCTGGACAGTTGTACTCACCACCAAAAAGGCTCAAGTTGCACTTATTTACGTAATCTCCTAAACATTCAATAGTCTTGCAAAAATCATGAAACAATTTGGATTTTTCCACAAAACACTCACCAAAAATCCACAGCAACTTGCCTGGATTGACGACGCCGAGAAATTCCCAAGGAGGCAACCACACTTTGTCCCACCAAGTTAACTTTAAAAAGAAAACAGACATCGGGGGTGATGCACACAGGCGAATAGCAGCCAAGATGTTTCACTAGTTACAGCAGGACAGCCACATTAACAAGGTCAGATATGGGCGATTATAACGATAATAACGGCGCGGGCAAACTAAGCGAATATATTTAAAATATTGCTGGTACGTGCAAGTACAAAATGCGGTCATCGAAATGATGCTTATAAATGATACGTAGCTTTCGGTGATAGGGTCTTGTGCTTAACCAACCATGCACACTGACCAACAGTTAACTTCTCACGATGTTATGGATACATCACAGCGGTTCCAGCGGCGCTACCAGGTTTGAACTTTGGAGGGAGATCACAATTTTTTTCGGTTTCTTTTCTCGACAACTTTTTAGAAAAGGTTGCCCCGATTTTTGTTTTGATTTTTTATTCCACCTTCTTCTGCAGTAAACTCTTTTTTGGCTGCATACTTTATTTAACAATTTCCAGTCTCTGCACCCAGGTATGGAATTCCATTGCTGCCATTTACGCGTCGCATTTCTGGCAGTGTAACTTGGGTCCGCAGCCGTTTGCGCCGTTAACGCCACATAGTCGCGTCGTACCGTCGCATAGTCGCGTCGTGCCGTCGCATAGTCGCGTCGTGCCGTCGGGTAGTCGCGTCGTGCCGTCGGATAGTCGCGTCGTGCCGTCGCATAGTCGCGTCATGCCTTCGCATAGTCGCGTTGTGCCGTCGCATTGTCGCGTCGTGCCGTCGCATAGTCGCATTGTCGCATTGTTGTTTAAATGCTAAACGTGTTGCGTCAAAAAAGCTTAACGTTAAATCTAAACATGTCGTGGGCTAAACGTGTCAAAAAGTGGGTACAAGAAAAGTGTTTAAAAGCTTAACGCCATTTTTACAGTGTAGACCCACACATTGGTCTTTTTGTGCACTGAATCCCCCGAATTGGAAGCCACCAGTCACAAATGTATGGAATTCCATTGCTGCCATTTACGCGTCGCATTTGTGGCAGTGTTACTTGGGTCCGCAGCCGTTTGCGCCGTCAACGGCGCATAGTCGCGTCGTACCGTCAGATAGTCGCGTCGTGCCGTCGCATAGTCGCGTCGTGCCGTCGCGTCGTACCATAGCATAGTTTTGTACTGTTTGTATAGGGCCGTCGGATAATCGCGTCGTGCTGTCGCATATTCGCGTCGTGCCGTCGCATTGTCGCGCCGTGCCGTCGCATTGTCGCGTCGTGCCGTCGCGACTATCCGACGGCCCTATACAAACAGTACAAAACTATGCGACGGTACGACACGACGGCACGACGCGACTATGCGACGGCACGACGCGACTATGCGCCGTTGACGGCGCAAACGGCTGCGGACCCAAGTAACACTGCCACAAATGCGACGCGTAAATGGCAGCAATGGAATTCCATACAAATGCTTGATCTCTACGAATATTTCTACAACCAGTCCCATTTATAGGCCACAAGGACCTCTTATTTATAATTACCCTTGGGATCGCAAAATATTAATGAGCTCGCGAGCAGGAATGTCCAGAGTAATGGTGGTATGAACCCTTAAACGGCCCATGCTACCCGGACTTACCACCGGGAATCCGACATTACTCTCCCTTTTAGCTACTACAAGACCGGATACCCATGACTAATCAGACGAAAACAGTGGATGAATGGTTGAAGGAAACGACAAAATTGGTGACCTGGATGGCCAGTAATTGTAACCGAACTTTAGTTCTGTGAGAGAACTGAAGAAGTACATTTCAGTTGACGCGTAGGGGACCTGCGAAAATCTCACATGTAGGTTTGGTCACCCATGTGCACAGTGGACTTGCTGCGAAAATACAAGTTCTACTTGGCCTTTCAGAATTCTGAATGCGAGGACTACATCACAGAGAAAGTTTGGAATAAACTCCTGATGCAGGGCGTGGTCCCGATCGTGTATGGTCCCAGGCGGAGAGACTATGAGGATTTATTGCCTCCCAACTCATTCATCTATGCATTGGAGACTTTAGAAACATACAAGAACTGGTAAATTACTTGAAGCTGCTGGACTCTCAATCTGGTAGTGTGGGGCTTGCAAGAGACATGCACGGTTCATAAGAAAGTTAAAAAATGCAAGTTAAAACGAGAGTCTTCATCGAAAGTGCCAGAAGGGGCAAATGGAAACCGTGGCCAGGAGTTTATTAATACAAGTATCTGTATTGGACGGCCATATCATTTTCTGGTCAGACAAGGACCAGTTTCATGAAGTTGCTAAGCACATCAAATTAGCTTAGCACAGAAATCTTTTCCTTGGCAACAACAGGACCCAATTTCACGGAATCCGTAACGGGAATAGCCAAAAATCGCCGCTAACTGTAGCAGAAAATCTGCGCTAACAGTTGGCGTATTTCACACGTTTTCGGCTTGTCCGCAAGCGTACATCCCCCAAGCAGCAGATTGTCGAAGAACACGGACAATAGGCCTATACATAATAACTCTTTGTTTTTAGTACCCTTTTTGGTACGCTATGTAAAATAAATACATCAGCGCATATTGTATATGGAGTAACTCAGTCAAATTTAATATTTTATACTAAACTTTTGATAAGGACCGGCATGCACATTGTGAATGCAATAGAATCACGCTGATTATAATGAAGATTTGTCTTCCATAATACCCTGCTAGAGCAAGGCATTGTCTTTTTTATGTTAAAGGTAGTGTACATGATTGGTCATTGTTGCAATTTTCAGAATGGGCGGATTTGGAGGTCAGTATTTTATAGGAAATATCGTTCTACTGACCTGTTTAAAGTTTTGCGTTGTTGGATGGCGAACAAAAACGAGAAAAAACGGCGTTCGTTTTTGACCGTCGGGCGGATGATACCCTTTAGTCAAGGTGCGCGTGGCTACCTGGACGCGTGATGCGCCCCGAATATGCCAGCATGTCCGGAGCGCCACCACTCGTCCGGGTAGCCACGCGCGCCTTGACTAAAGGCTACATTTCTTATAGAGGGCAGTTTTCATACGATTTCCGGCCGGAAATCGTTGGAAAACGATATAAATTTCCACTTTTCTTGACAACGACAGCACACCTGGTGCCATCATTTCACAGGATGATTGAGACTACAATTAACTTACAGTCTAGTAAGGTATTTCGTAATAATTCAGTTTTAAAAATGTGGAGGATTACCAATCGTGTACACTACATTTAAGGACCAGAAATTATTGCATTTATTAGAAACGTAAACAAAAAAAGAAAAACAATTAATACTGTGTTGTTAATGTTACGTGTTTCGGTTAAAACTTATGCAATACGACAATACTTATGCGATTACTACATTATATATTTTTATTTAAATAACCCAACACAAGGCTAAAAGCCTAGAGCGTAAACACTATAGGTTATGGGTTTCGATCAAAGGTGTTAGGTTTGGCGACATTTTGAATTGCCCACCCTACCACTCTTACGGTTTTCCTGGGCCCAGATCTAAATCGAGGATAATTCTTCAACTAATTTTAATGAATGCGCGATAACTAACACATTATTGGCAAGTCGGATTAAAAGGCAAATTTATATGCATGTAAACGGAAGGGTTGATTGACATGAGGTAAATGGCACAGAAACAGGGGTGGGAGATTTGTGACGTTGGTGGCGCTATTCCATAATGGTTCGACAAAGACCGGTTGGTCACGCAAAAGATTTCTAGCACAGTCAATTATTGTAACTGAGATTTTTCAAATGTTGGTTTGTGAGTAATGGTTCCCCGACCATCAGTCTGGTTAACTCTATCCAGTTATATTACGAATAATCATCAATCTATGTTGGAAATACATAGCGGAAGCAGATTTATTTATGCATGAACCATGAACTCTTTCAGTTTTAAATCGGAGCTACGGAGTTATTAACTTGGTTGCAACGGTTATTAGGGCCCAAACGGAAACAAGTTTTAAACTGTTTTGGCACACCCTGGGTAAATAAATGCACGGCTTTCTTGTGGTGAACTTGTGCATAATCTACTCTGGTGTTAATTAACACGTATAACATCGCATTCAGACCGGGAAATTACCGGTACTGTCTAAAAATATAAGGTGACGTCGGTTGTGCTCGCAGTGCATATTGAATTATGGTTCTAGTAGTGCAAGAGCATGCGGCAGTTATGGGGACAAATCCACACTGACATATTGTGGGATATAAGAGTATATCAATTATCTGTCTGAATAGGCTAACGTATACGTTAGCACGTTAGGCAAACATATTTCCCAACGTTGGTACAATAGTCAACAATGTACAATCTTTGGGCAATCTCTTATTTAAAGTTGGGTAATTTTTCACGAAATTTACCAACTGTTGTATAGCCACAGCTGTGCACAGACCAATTGTTGGTTAAAGTGCTACTGCCCTACTTTTTTTACCAATTGTTTTTGACAGTAATGCACTTATATAAGTCTAGCAAAAGAACACAGAAACGTTTCACAGCTCTTTAGGAAAAGCCTCGGTTTTCAGCGAATGTAAAGGCATTAACCCCTCTCAAATGCACGGCGTTTCCGTCAGTTTTTACCAGAAGATTACATTGACAACGATACTGGCGCCAAACAAGATCACAGCGTTCACCAGGGTGACGATCCGCCATTTTCTCTTCTCATCGAGTGACGCTACCAGGTCTGGTACCTTGACGTCTCGAGCATCCGGGGAGTAGCCGCAAAACCAGTAGACGCCCCTTCGCCACAAAGGAACGGCAGTGTTAACTTCTGAAAAGAAAAGCAGGGGTAACGATAAATTCCTGAAATACAAACAAACTATGAACATCTGTATTTATTATGTAGTCATCAAAGTCAGATCGAGCCATTTCATAGCATATTTCCTACATACATATTTTGATGACAGTCATTTTTAGTTTACTCAGACTTTCATATAAAGTCTGTCACTGGCGTGGTACCTACCACGAATGTCCTCCCCTATTTCCTTCATTTCCATGGGCTCACGTTTCATTTCCTCTTCTGATTCGTCGTCTTCATCTAATCGTCCACCTGCCGTGGGAGATGTCCTTTGCCCTCGGGTGAAAAAGGTCATGCCCCTGGTCTGAAAACCGACACATACGTTTAAACTGTTATAAACTGTTACTGTCAGTGTTAATTGTAGTCGAGACATGAAAGTCCGAGCCCAAAACTGAGTTTAAGACTGGTGGCTCGAGACCAATACCGAGACCTGACGGCTCCAGACCGAGACTGAGACATGATGGCTCAAGATCAAGACATGTACAAAGATCTGGTAGCTCAAATTAGAGACCGACACTGAGACCTGGTGGCTTGCGACTGAAACTTGCTGGTTCAAGACCGAGACCTAGACCTGGTAGCTCCAGACCGATACCGGCTGACACGGAGACTGAGATCTACTGGTTGCAGACAATACTGAGACCTGGTGGCCAGAGATCGAGACCAATACTTGGTGGCTTGAGACCAAGACCAATACTGAGATGTGATTGCTCAAGACCAGGGCCGAGACCAAGGCGTGATGGTCCGAGACGAATACTGACATCTGGTGGTTCGAGAGCGATATCGTGAAGAGACTTGTGTGGCTCTAGATCAAGACTGAGACGGAGACCCGGTGGCTCTGGACCAGGACCCGGACCTGATGGCTCGAGACCAATACTCATACTGAGAACTGATGCCCCGAGACTGAGACCTGATGGTTTGAGACTGATACCAAGACCGATACCTGATGGCTCTAGACCGATACTGAGACCTGCTGGTCAGAAACCGAGACCGAGATTGAGACTGAGGACTCAAGACCGAGACCGCTGCCAAGATATCTGGTGGCTCAAGTCCAATATCGAGACCAGGACATGGCGGTCTGAGACCTATACTGAGATCTGGTGGCTCGAGACAGATACCGAGACAAAGATGTGTGGCTGGAGACTGATACCGAGACCCAGACTTGTGTGAATCAAGACCGACACCAAGACCTGATGGCTCTACGCCGAGACCCACACCTGGTGGCTCGAGACCAAGACCAAGACTAATGGGTCGAATCCGTAAACTGGACTACTTCCATGACAAAAAGGTAAAACAAAAAAGACTACTGGCAACAAGAAATCGTCTTGTTGCCATCTTTTGAAATTGCATAAAGGCTGGTTTATAGTCGGTCGGCGATGGTCGCCGCGACAGAAAATTGACGCGCGATCCTCTCACGCACATAAATATAGAACGTAAAGTTATTGTTTAAACGTTCTATATCTATGTGCGTGAAAGGATCGCGCGTCAATTTTATGTCGCGGCGACCATCGCCGACCGACTATAAACCAGCCTTAAGGCTATCAAACGATTTATATACCGCTTGTAATAAGAACGCGGGACTAAAAGCTCTTATGGTCACCCCATGTGGGTCTACATAATGTACTGCAAGTTAAGAAAAAGGTACAGGGCATGTCTTTGGATAAACATTTCTTGATGTGGGTTCGATGCCGCGTACTTTAGAAACGAAATCAACTGCTATAACACGAACACCAAACAAGGTAAAAAAAACCTACAAATTCCTCAGGCAGTTTCTTGGTGAGAAGGCTAACGCCAACGGTGACGGTAATAGACACAGCTCCCACAATGCAGTTGTAGTACAGGAAGTGTATCTTGGCAACGAATGCCGGCCGCGTGTCCAATGCATCGCCACATGCGGGGGCTGGGTAGACTATATCAAGAATCATCCGTACAATGCCCAGGAGGATACCTGAGCATAGTCCCCAGAATGCACCCTTGGTATCAGAAGAAAAATCTATTGATAAGACATTTCACAAGACTCTTTGTAAGACATAAACAACCTTATTATTTTGGGACATCCCAGGCACCCAGGTTTGTTTCTGATGTATACCGAGTGCTTCCCATTGTCCTTCTGATTTTTTTTCAATGTTTTGTAATCCGTCTCATTGGATTTATACACAATTTTCAACCGATTGTTTTGTTCGTTGTCCTCGGTACACACCATAAACATGAAGTGTTTTCCTATGCGACTGAAGACATTTATTATAACACAACCCCATAGACTAAGCACGTATTTTTACGTCCGATGACCGATTTTAACAAAAGACCGAATCCGGAGGACAAGAAATGTCTTTGTATTTTCTTTCTCCTCTTGTCCTCGAACGTGTATACAGTACATGCACACACACAGCTTCGTTTTATAGGGTGTACAGTAAGGAATTCCCAATGTCTTTACTTCCATTGGCATCTATGGTTTGTAAACGATTTCCAACCGAGGACAGCTTTTCAATCGAGACCTATTGACACTTTATGTTTCACGTCCTCGTTATACACAATTAGCATACAGTCGAACCCTGATAATAAGAGCACTGTTAATACAACATCCTGCTTATAACAAGGACAAAAAATAGGTCCTGAGTCTTTGTTTTCTTTGTTTTCCATTACTAATAATACAATGTACCTGTTATAACAAGGTAAATTGTAAAGTCCGAAAGACCTTGTTATAAAGGTGTTCGACCGTAATGGAGCAGTGCAGGGCGTCGAGCGAACCCGCATGACCCCCCCCCCCCCCCCCTACCACAACCACCACAAAAAAGGACCTTACAGAACAGTAGCTGCTAAACTGCATGCCGGAAAACAACAAAGGGAAATGGCGCCACCAAGACCCATAGGGATATCAAATAGAGACAAAACGTATGGTTTTTGGCGATTCCCAAAGCACAATGCAAACCTTTTCATTGATTCTTCCCCATGCCACGCCCATGACGAAGCACGTGAAGACGGATGGGGCAAAGTAGGATTGCAGCGACTGGATGTAGATGAAGAGTTGTCCTCCCTGGGCCGCCTGCACCACTGGGATCCACACGATGCTTACACCAAGCAAGACTACGATGAACAACCTACACAAGCAAAGATCGATACGTTAAGCTCCGCCCCTTGACGTATTAACAATCACAGCAGGGCGCGCACTTGTACTCATACGCGCTACGTACGTCGGACCGTAGTCGCGGCTGTGATTGGTAAATAGGTATTAAAGGGGCGGGACCTAGCGGATCGGTCAATTTTGTTAAGGCAAGGACCACTGGTCTAAATTACTGACAAACTCAGTGTGGAAGAAAAGCCCCAAAACAGACAAGTTCTGTTTTCTAATAGTTTGATTTAATCTTTTCTAACGATATTGAATGTAATCATTATTTTATAATATTCTTCCATAATTCGTTAGTAGGGGGAAATCCACTGAGTTGAAATGTCCACTTAGAGCACGGACGTACTGACTTTAAATGTAGTGTCCACGATTGGTAATCCTCCAAAATTGTTTTTACTGAATTATTATGAAATACCTTACTAGACTGTAAGTTAATAGTAGTCTCAATCATCCTGTAAAATGATGGCACCAGGTGTGCTGTCGTTTTCAAGAAAAGTGGAAATTTATATCGGTGTCCAACGATTGTTCGGCCGAACAATCGTTGGGAAAACTGCCCTCCACTGACCCAATGTAGTAAGTCCGCGTTGTGTCTAAAATGGGTTAACAATCCGAAAACGGGTGCAAGGTTGCAATTATCGTACGTGGGTGTGTGTGTGTGTGAGTTTGTATATGCCGGCAATCGTGGACCTAGGACAAAAGAATTCGAGCGTAGACAAAGGGGTCCACGTTTGACCTAACGTCCACGATTGAAAATCGTGTACAAAACCAACGGGAGGCCTTCCGAAAAAGTTAGAGTATAAACAAAAGAGGAACAATGGGAGGTCCACGATTGCACCCGTTTACATGACTGGGTGTGTGTACGTGCACTGTATATATCTCCGAGGACAAGAGAAGAAAGGAAACACAAAGAAACCTTTCAGTCCCGAACGTAGAGTCTTTTGTTGAAATCGGTCCTCGAACGTAAGGATACGTGCTTAGTCTATGGGGGTTGGTTATATTAAAGGAACAATAGGAAACACAAAGCATTGTCCTCGGACGTATTGGGGAAGTACGACAACGGGTGCGTGTGTGTGTACGCGTCGTACGCCTCGTGTACAGAAGCGACGCGTTGTAACCAGTGCATGCAGTAGATCTTGGACGTTCGCCCCGTGTACGTACCGCTCGGCCTATGTATATGTTATGGGACCAATTAAAAAACGATCCCCTTTACAAAAATTGGGCTTATCTTACAAGACGGCGCTATAACAAATGCCGCCCGACGGTTGAAAACGAACGCCGTTTTTCTCTCGTTTTGTTTTCGCCATCCAAGAACGCAAAACTTTAAATAGGTCATGGAACGATAATTCCTATAAAATACTAGCCCCCAAATCCGCCCATTTCTGAAAATTGCAACAATGACTAATCATGTACACTTACCTTTAAACCAATTTAGATTTTACATCCCACACAGCAGAATCTAAGTCGTGTCAAAATTATATTTTCCGATTTTATAGAAGATTATAGGTTTTACTTTATATTTTATAAAATGATTGTTTCCGCTTTTTTATTCTGTACATGACTGATTTTTAAAGGATTGTCACGGACCTTTTATTTGAACAAGTATTATCCTACCTTCCGACTATCATGAGCTCGGCATTGTTCGCCTTGGATCTAATGCGACGCCAGATATCCATAGTAAAGATGGTGCTACCGCTGTTGAAGATGGATGTAAGTGAACTCATGAGGGCAGCCATCATCACTGCCACCATTAGGCCACGAAGACCTTCAACGATAAATATATTTGAACTTGTGCCAACAAATTATACTTTGACATAAATCATCAGGTTAGATGTGCCATTTGAGAAGGTGCGCTACGTGTCGGTATTTTACGAACCATATCCGATAAACTATCGGTATCCAGTGTTTTACTGGGACGCAATAGTCTATGTACTTGATAGAAGAGACATTGGACACGGTACTTGGTATACCACTAGTTTAGACACTGGACTGACGACCTGGGCGATTGTGGGTTCATATGAACTCCAGCATGTACAAATTGCCAACCAAAGATACTGTATAAAACAGGCTACGCCGGGCCAACGCAGCTTCGTAGATGCAGATCATTCAAACGAGGACGGCTAGACGGGTTGAATTTTTTGAGGAATCGGAACGAGTGTTTCTTATATTTCGGCAAACTGACGGGGGAAAATTTACACCAGTAGCCTCAGGTTTTAAATGACAAGAAAGAAAATCTTATGCGCCTTATAGCTTAGGGTGGTTGAAGATTTTCCGTGTAGGAATAGCGGAGTTGCGGTAGGTAGATGAACGCGAAATTTCACTCTAAATTTGCCAAAGAATTCTTCTATCTCTTGCCCCTTGAACAAAACGCTTACGCCAACAGGATAAGGAGTTACGGAATAAAAAAAAACCGAAAACGGGTTAAATCTGCGCTTTTTTCCCTCGTGCATGGAGTGCAGTCCTGTGGCTGAGCGTCAACTTGACAGCTAGAGTTCATATGGAACCAAGCTGTTCATTTGTTAATGATGCAGCACCTTGATCACGGTGAAAATGTGCGCTTTAGAAATGGTCACATTGTGAGGTCCGAGTTTCTCACAATGCTAAAAGTTATTAAAACAAATCCCACACCGTGCACTTCTATCACGATCAAGTTTCTATCCATGCAAATTCGGCTACCTTGATTTGTTTTTTGTTACCACTCAAGACATTAACTGCACGCTATTTCTTTTTAGCAATGCCTTTTGTTTGCTACAGAACATGGATATTAAGCATTTCCTGACATCATTTTTAGTGTCAATTTGTTGCATATTTCGCGAATTATGGTCAATATTCGATTCGTACTGTAATTTCACAAGTTACATTTATTCAGTATTCAACTATTCCTAAATGGGACATGTTGTGCCCACATTAATAATATTAATTGTAATGTTTCTTTATTCAGGCATATTTTACACGTAAAAATACAAATATAAATACAGACAACTAAAATACGGAAAGAACTACAATAACATAACATAGCAAAAACAGACAAACAAACACCCCAAGACAACGAACGAACACTCCAACACCCAAACAAACAAATAAACAATCACTCCGATAAAAAAATAAACAAACAAGCACAGAACAAGGACAGTGCAGGGCTTCTGGGGAGAAATAACAAAAGTGCAGAAGAAAATTGTAAATGGATCGCCTATGGACTCCGTGCGCCGTCGAATGAGGTCGCTGTCCACATAGCAACCGCACTTCCGTGGGCAGTCGTCGCTGGTATCCGCACCGCGCTCCTCGTTCATTTGATACTCGTATACCAGTGGGATTGCTTTGTCTGTTTGCCGACTGTCGATAATTGAGTTTTCAATAAGAATATCACAGCGGGAACCAGACACTTAAATTGAAGTCAGGTAAGATGGCGTCGATATTGACCCCCCAACTCGCCTTTTCTTTCCGCTGAGGGGGTAGTTGTGCACGGAGCCCATAGACTAACCCGGCGACCAAAATTAGAAGCATTTACTGCGGTGGCACCACGCTCGCGTGCGTGTTTTACGCACGCGGTCGATGCAGATTCGACCAACAGGGCGTTTACAACTTGCCAAAATGCGCACGCGACTCAAATTAAAGAACGCGGGAAGCCTGCACGCGAGCGCGGCACCACCGCAAAAATGGCTTCTAATTTTGTTCGGCGAATTCCCGGATAGGCAGCCTCGACTCCATGGGCGCGTGTGCGTTATCGCGCAAGGCATGGTGGGAAAAACATGGCGCAGCAAGATCGTACCCATGGTAACGAGGTTGCCGGATAGGTCTTTCTCAAATGACGTCACTTCCTACAGATTGCCACGTGCATCGGCTTTTTGGGCGTCAAATTTTCGTGACGCGCATCGGCTGCGCCGTATTTCGGAGAAATTTCGAGCAACATGCGCGCATGTTTAGAATATTTTGCACACTGCGTGCACACGCACCTGATGGCGTAGAACATGCAGTTGTAATTTTCCTACGAAGATGGCGTCCTATGAGAAAGATCGAAAGAAGAGATATACGAAGTAAATATATATTATACAAATAATGATTGTTTACGAGTGCAATGGTAAGAATAATTTCATGAGGTGACATATTAAATGTTCCATTCCACGAGGCGAATGAAATTATTCTTCCTATTGCACGAATGTGAAACATTCATTATTTGTTTTATACAACACCTGAATAAATCCTCGTCATATTACATGCATTGATGTATGTGTACAACGTGCCGTTTTCCATTCTCAGTCCCGCATAGAACCGCGACAAAATGTGGTCCAGTTCCGAATCAGTTAAAGCTTCAATTGTTGTTCCTGCGCATCTTGCAAATTCCTCTAATCGTTTGACTGCATATTTGATTTGTCTCTTTGTGTTGGTGTCAGCATCGCCTACAAGTCCCAATATTTCGTCGTCTGTAAGGACAACACACCGCGGTTCGGGAACATCGTCCGCCATTTTGTGTGAATGACAGCCGTGGTGTAACGCCACATATAGTGACTGTAAAATTAGGGAAGTTACATCACACGCCTACCGTTTGATGTAACTTCGCGCCGTGCGATGGAACGAATAATTTAATGTACGTGATCGACGATCCACCAATCAGATGGCGGGGATTTATTCAGGCGCTGTATAAAATTAAATATAATTATAGAATACAGTCAGTTTAAATCGCAGAACTGATTCCTGCCTAAATGTTTATTACGTGATTGCTTACCCGTTGGCAGGAGTTCAAGGACTAGCCTGGGATAGGCTATGTTGGAGCACCCAACTTCAGTACCACACACTGCCTTGCAGCTCTCGGCATCGGCACAGGCTACATCATCTGCATAATACAAATAATCATTACAGAGGAAAATGTAGATAATTGACACATGAATGCCCGCAATGTTGGAAATCTTTTTCGCAAAATGCTGCAAAACACCACGAACTTTTGCAAGATTCGTGAAACTCAAGCCCTCAAATTATAATACTTGCTGGGTGATCTTCAAAATGTAGTATGGGGCACAACCACTGATCTCTATATACACTGGATAGCTCATTGGCCATTGCGTGCTGTACAAGCAACTGAAGTCAGCACCCGCCATATTACCACTCCCAATTTACCACTGTTCGTTATGTAAGGAGAAAGAGGATGAAAGGAAACCCTAGGGACAAGGTTGGAAACCTGTTGTATTGGGAGTGATAACATGGCGGACGGTGGCCTCAACTCGAACAGCCAATGCGCTATCCAGTTTACATAGAGATCAGTGGGCACAACATTTACACCCTGCATTTGTACAGAGCGCCCGCCAGTGTTCACATAAAATTGAATCGGAAGTGACCTTCGTGACCTTTGTGCGAAGCGTGTTAAAAATCGCAAAGCTAGCTAGGGAGTCCAAAACATTTGCGAGTGAGGTTAACAATTCATATCGGCCGCGATGAGTGCAGCACAAGTTCTTGCGATCTAGATCTAGCATCGTAGAATTTCGAATATGGCACCCGCTCGAACTTCGCGATAAACTGGCTGATTTTATACATATTTGAAAGAATACATCTAAAATATTTGAAATTAATGTGCACTTCCTGATCTATATACAACATCTGATCGTATTTTCCCATGATTTTGCCTGCCGTGTACACATTTCGTGTATGGCATATTGACTATACACGCAACTCCCTCCCCCCCCCCCCCCCCCCAGGCCGGCATTGAGGCATCATAAATAGTTTTTTAAGACGGTTTTCAGACGGTTCGGACGTTGTTTGCCCTCCCTGGCACAAAAAGCTGGATACGCCACTGCCAAGAAATCAGGCAAGAACTGAAAACCCAATCCACGTGTCGACATTGGTGGGATGGATTCGAACCCGGGTCACAGCGACAGAAGGCGAGAAAAGTACCGCTAAGTCAATCCACATGTTGACCCGCGGGCGGGATTCGAACCTATAGGACACCGAGCTGAAACGCCCTCTACCTGTGAACAGCACCCGTGCGATCATGCCGGGTATGACAATCATAAACAAGGGCAGCAGCTTCAGGTAACCCGCTAGGAGGGAAGCACCTTTAACGTGATGCATGTTCTTCGCTGCCAAAGCTCTCTGTACAATCACCTGAAAGGAAGAAAAGAGGCATTGTTTTAAAGGGACACTCTGCCTTGCAGGTATACCCCATTCGGCTACAACAAACATAACATCGCGTCCTACAATTGCTATGGTATGAATGACTGTTAACAGTACAATATAATAATTTACAGGACCACCGCCGTTTGCCTGAAATCATTGACGAAAATACTTGGGATGGTTGTGTACATTGCTATATTCTACTTTTAAAACATCTTTCCAACCATAGTATTTTTAGGACAAACGTTTTCCGCCTCCAATGCAATGGGATCCCGTCTCCAGAAATTGTTAGTTGTGTCAAAAATGTTTTTAAAAGAAAAGACAGTTACATAGTTACATTAAAAGCTTGTAAGTTCTTATAAGTTCTGCAGTCAAATGAAACAGTATGCGACGTCCCAGATATTAGTACAGCGACATTTAACTAATAAGATTTTGGACCAAAGATGGCTGCTCATTATTGCACACAATGGAGCATGCAGCAATTAATTATCAACTCTGCAGTGATATATAGTCTAAGTCTGTCATGTTTGTTCCAAAGTGTGAGACCCCCCCACCCAACGTCTTGTATATATACCTGGTCAGTACACCAGTACCACACCCCAACGAAAGTGATCCCAATGAGAGCTCCCGGCCACGGTTGATCCGAATCCAGCGGATGTCGCATCATATTAAAGGCATCCTTACGTGGATAGCCGCATGTGTAGTTGCTGGAGCCCTCAAGAGTTGTGGTTGGAATGGCCTGGGCGTACTTGATCATTAAACTTTCCAAACCGCCAACCCGTATATAACCTAAGCAAAAGAAATATATATTTTAAATACAGTGTTTAGAATTATGGCAAATTATTAAAAGGGTAAAGTATAACCCCAAACGTTCATAAAAAAAACAGGACCAATTTTGAAAATACAAATCTTGCAGTGGATCTGTACAGACCTTTTGATAACAACTTAAACAGGGCCCCAGTTTTAGGGATGCTAAGAACACGATGTTGTGCTAAGGGAACCTCCAAACCGTAAGCAATAAGCACAGGGAAATGCTCGCTAACGTCTGAGGCAGAATTTGCTGAAATTAGTGACGTAACATTAGAAATCTCCACGCGCACGCAGGTATTAACACGACAAGTTCGTGCTTACGTTTAACTACTGTAGTTAGCCCAACTTTTCTGCTTACCGTTTAGCAACCCGGCCTTGGTATCATTGCAGCATGACTTCAGTACAAGAAGAACGGATATTTTCCCGACAGTTTTCAAGCTCAGCCTCTAATTTGATCTATGACCTGTAGGACTGTCCATAACTTACCGAATATCGAATACCTTTTTGCCGGTTGGAATATTCGGGGAAAAAAAATACTGTGTGTGTATATACACTTACAGATACGACTCTGATGCTATATTAATAGAAAAGTTACGGCGCTTAGCAGTGTCAAATGCCACATTATTGTCGACATAACTTTTTGTAGATGGGGGTTTATTGCTCCCGTCCGTAAAAACCTTTGGCACTTATAACATATTTACTGCAAAAACGCAGGCTGGAGTTTGGTTTCTTGTTATCCGAACATTTTAAGTAGGCCTACCCGTAATGATCTTGATATAACATGCGCATGCAAAAACATGTCGATCGGGCTATCCATAATATCGATCGTCGCACTTAAAACACCGGCGTGCTTTGTATGCAACTTTTTACCGGCATGCACGGCATGCAGTTGCAGCTGACGCATGGTAAACTTGATAGGCGAGTATCGAATATTCGAATATTCGGTCAAACCCAGTTTCGAATAATCGAATACTAAAATATTCGACCTCTGGACAATACTCACAACAGCGGTCTGACTAACTGACTTTTACTCTCCACTGTGTAAGACACACTAGTTGAGAAGATGAAAATGGTTTATTATGGTAAATACAACTTACTGATGACCATGAGCACAGCGCCCCCAGCGACCATGATGAAGGACTGCAACGCGTCTGTGTAGATCACGGCAGCAAGCCCTCCTGCAGCGGACAACAGAGTCATAAGAGAGAGGTGAAATTCATGTTTGAGATGCAACGTACAGACTCTGCTAAAGAAATTTGCCTATGCAGGCCGAAGATTTGTTTATAACAGATTGAGGTAACATACTGCCTTCGACAGACAGTGTAGGCATGTTCTATCCTCATTTATTCAGCACCCTATGTTTAAGGCCCAAACCCCTCCCACTTCGCTCATGTCACTTTCAGTTCGGCGGATCTAACTTCATTAGAACACGTTAATACTCTATCAAGTTTCCCGACTCCATACGGTAACGTAAACGAAAGCTAACGAAAGGGGCCAATTATATGAAGCTGTTCAGCACAAAAAAATGCGCTTAATAGCATGAAAACTTGGCCAAGGTAAAAACAACGTTACCAACCAAATTTTCACGTGATGTATATTACTTGTGACTGGTATTTGAGATGATGTTGATTGCTGAGAGATCTCTGCGTAATTCTGTAGTTTTATGTAGATTAAGGAATATTGAAAGAAATTAGGCAATTATTTCTCTCTTGAGAGCTATTTTTATTAAGTCCCGTCCAGCCCGCTGGTGCCATTTGTCTAAAAGTCGTCGCTGCGGGCAGCAAACAAATCTGACGTCATAAGACGAACTCCCCTCAGCAATCAGTGATTCTTTGCTTAGCATGAAAAACACATGGAGTTTTGGCCGGTGACGTGTTTGTATACTAAAGCAAGACCTTTTGGTTCTGAGTAGTTCCATGAAATTAGCCACTGGTCTTTGAAGCACTTTTAAGAAGTACATAGGCCTAAAATCCAATTTGGAGAACTTTCATTTTTTTTTTTCCAAGTGGCCAAAAATACCACATTTCAAGGTTTCAAGGTTTCTATATTTTCCACAGTATCAAAATCAATCAATAATAGAAAAATAGTTAAAGAGTTACAAATAATACATCAATCTACAGGTACTATAGAAAGTAAATGTTTAAAGATACTGCAGAGGAGCCCATTAAGAAGCAAAGCTTTTAGGCATGAGCCCCCAGACAGACACTCGCATTGAGCCCAAACCAAAAGAAAGGAGGTAACATACAAAGAACAATACATGTATTGAATGGTGGAGGTAAGGCTCGACGAGCGTGTATTTTACGTAGTTGACACAGAAACAAAATTCAGGTACAAACAACAGGCAAACACTACAAATCAATTAAACATGTCGGGTAAGCAGGGAGAACAAAAAGGGGTATGCTAACCACAGGCACGAATCAATCAACAGTAAGTTTTAATTAAGATAAATTTAAATAATCGCTTGAAAGTGGAGAGATTGGTAGAAGCTTGAAGTTGATTAGAGAGCAAATTCCAGTATAGACATATCCCGAATTGACGAAAATATAGCACAGATCTTCGCACTTACGGATTTAAAAGCGAGGCTCTGTGCTGAGTGAGGAACTTACGTCACACTCATTCGTGGACAGTTTACATTCGGGAAAAACCCCTTGAGTTTCGCAAAGTCGCTGACCGAGTCGTCTAAAAACAAAATCTAATGCAGGTAAGTTTATTTGAGAATCATTATTAAGTGAAACAGTTAAAAATCATGTCGATTAAGAATGAATTTGGTCGATTTTTGCCATGATGAGCCGGTACCGCTTGACCATACTGACCGTGCACTCCGTTGGTGTGATTCATTCCTGCATAAATGAATTTTATTGAACAGCACTGTGTTTGTTTAGCACTGACTGCCTCGCTTTAAACTCGGACATTTTTGTTCAGATCGCACGTGGCTATAAAGCGCCAATGTTATATAGCTATAATATCTCCCTACCTGCAATAGTGTAGATGGCAGTTACAACAAGTAACACGATGATTGCGGTGTAGAGATTCCAGTTGAAGGCCAACTGAATGAAAATCGCACCGGCGAAAATATCTACCTGCGTATTACAATTCAAAGTATTGTCAATTGCCTTCAGGAACACTAATCTGTCGGTTGTAACACCAAGTGACGTGTCGTGTACATTTGTCGCACCACGAAATGACGTATCATGTGTAAGCGCCACTTCGTGGTGTGACTGAGTCGAATCAACCGAACGTCAGGCTTCATGCTTGACAGAGACGAGTGTTGTGGAGGCTTGCGTGTTATGATATCGACGGGTATTGACATTAACCATGGTTTCAACAATGAATAAAATGTCGGTTATCAAGCTTAATAACCAAAAATTCATCACTTTCTTCGCCACCTCGGCTCCTCCCCTGTTTTCCCAAAGCCCACCTTTGTCATCTTGTGTGGTTCCCCTTCTCACTATATGTTCTTTGTGTCAATCAGCCTTTGGAAAGATTCTGCTAGGATCGACACATCAGCCCCAATAAACTTGTTATCATTTACCAAAACGTTACTTTGTTGCTTTGCTTGTAACATCGGGAGTATTTTTAGGTAAACGTGACATGAATTTCTGCCCGGTAATAATAGCCAATCACTTAAACAAATATGCCTTGTCGTTCTATGGGGAACGTACCGATATCTTGGTGAAAATGTACAGAAACAGCGAGAACACCGCCATCAGAATGCGTAAACGCTGCCCTCCATATCGCTTGCGAAGATACTCTGGCATTGTGTATACCTGGAGAGAAATACATCCCCGTAAAAATGTCAGAAGCTAAGTATACTTGCGACAAGTCCATTCCCTCCAGTCGTCTCCTACGTTGACCATGCATCTTGTAGAAACAAACGGGTTTACACTAAAGTGCGCCCCAACCGAAACTTCACCCCAGAGCGACCCGCATTTCCTCGAAACTGGGCAAACTGACCCCAGGTATGTGTGCAATGAGCTCATCCCGTGTACAGATAGAATTGGTACCCGCTGCGCGGCCGGTACCCGCTGCGCGGCCGGTACCCGCTGCGCGGCCGGTACCCGCTGCGCGGCCGGTACCCGCTGCGCGGCCGGTACCCGCTGCGCGGCCGGTACCCGCTGCGCGGCCGGTACCCGCTGCGCGGCCGGTACCCGCTGCGCGGCCGGTACCCGCTGCGCGGCCGGTACCCGCTGCGCGGCCGGTACCCGCTGCGCGGCCGGTACCCGCTGCGCGGCCGGTACCCGCTGCGCGGCCGGTACCCGCTGCGCGGCCGGTACCCGCGCAGCGGCCGGTACCCGCGCAGCGGCCGGTACCCGCGCAGCGGCCGGTACCCGCGCAGCGGCCGGTACCCGCGCAGCGGCCGGTACCCGCGCAGCGGCCGGTACCCGCGCAGCGGCCGGTACCCGCGCAGCGGCCGGTACCCGCGCAGCGGCCGGTACCCGCGCAGCGGCCGGTACCCGCTGCTATATTGGATTCGAATCGGCCATCGATCTCCCGGTAAGCTCGGCAGTCGAGTGGTTAAGACGTCTGAACTAATAAGCAGGAGGTTGTGGGTTCGAGTCCCGCTCGAGTAGGACTCTGAATTTTTCGCTCTCGGGAAAGCACTGAGCATGCAGTGCTTCTTACTCTACGTCGGGAAAGGGCAAACATTATAATTTGTACTCATTCCGAGTATTTTGTTATTCCAGAATGACATATGAACCGCAGAGGACAGAACTTGATACGGGTTGCATTTTTTAATACGAGCTAACTGAGACAGTATGCGCTGATTTTGTTTAAGGTTATGACGTGTTCATTTCCAACTGTCAATTTGTATTTATATGCCTTTTCTAAGATATGAGTATAAAATGGCTACTTTTTAGTAATACTTTAAAATCTTGGCATAAAATCGATTTAATATATACAATATAAACCCAATTTAATAAACCGCATTACCCGAACGACCCCCGATAAACATCGCAAAAAGTCTTTATGCACAAAACCATCGGCCCTGATGGTTTTGTGCACAAATGGAAGAACCAATCAGAGCAAGAGTATAACACGTCGACTCGAGCCGATTAACCAATGATGACACGGATGTCTGTAATTAGTATGCAGTGGGCGGAACTAACGTCCGCTATTTGCACACGGCATTAATGCGATGTGTTATCGAGACGGTTCAGGTAATGCGTGTACGTGTATATGGTGTGAATCGAGGACATAGAACAAAAGAATAATGTAAGAGAACAATGGGGTGTTCCAATCGAGGACGTCTTCGATTAGAAAACGTGTACAAAACCAATGGGAGCTGTTGCAAAAAAGTTAGAATATAAACAAAAGAGGAACAACGGGAAGTCCTCGATTCACAACATATACATGACTGTGTGCACAGCCATGAGTAGGCCTAATGTTCCTGATAACAAATTCAAAAAGTGGCTGGGGAAAACTATAAGAGTTAAAATTAACGTTTTTACAGACCGTAAGTAAGACAGTTTTCTAGTTTGCGAGCGAAAAATCAAGATGGGTCTACAACTTGCTTACCCCGGATGACAAGTAGACGGGAACGAATACCCAACCCAGGAGAATAATGCACGAGACCGCCTGATGGGAAAATCACGAAGATGGTTAGTGGTCACCATGAAGTCAATTACCAAGTCATCCACTGATCGTGATGGAATTATCATTGACATGTTAAATATAAATAGGAGCATGCCGGATTCAAAATTCAGAGATTCGGATAATATTAAAATACGAAATTAAACATTTTCATCAAAACTGCTAAAGCTACACAAAACTTAATTAACCAGGAAAGACATCACACAAAGTTAAAATACATTCAAAACTATACAGAGTGAACCTAAAAAACGAAACCGAGAAATAAATTAGTACAATTCCTGATTTGTTGGGATTGATCATAAAACAGCAAAGGGTGTTCCAAAGGGCATTAAATGCACCATCTTCACATCTGAAGTGCCTACCCACCTGACACAGCAATTTGTGGAAGAAATTGGAAAAAGAGATTTCATAATATCAGGTACAGTGACATGGTCAATGTCAGCCCTTCCATGGTAACAAATGTTGTCCATTTCCCTTTCTTCACAGTGATGCCCTAGCTCAATGGCGCAAAACTGAAAGTGTCCAAAACAGCATTTGCACATGTCTTAGTAAAGTGCTCATTATGTCATAATGCCTGATTCCATTACATCACATAAGGTGTCATATAAAAGCTGACATTTTAACTTTTCTGGTACATATATATTAGTTTTATGATCACTCCCAACAAATCAGGAATACTGATTTATTTCCCGGTATTTTTTGTGTGTGTAGGTTCCCCCTGTATAATCGACACACAACACTTAAACCACAAAATACGTCACGGACTTATATCAAAAAATAAATGACGCCACATTTGGAGGAATTATTTTTTTGTACTGTCCAATTGTATATGATCGTATTTCTACGTAACATTAAAAAATATTAACACATTTGAAATCCATCTCTTCTTACTTCAAATGAAAACACACATTTTGATCACGCTCTTGTTGTTATATCCCTGAAAACAAATTGAACCGGATATTTAATGTATGGTTCATTTTATTTGAACGCGCCACTGTGCAGAGCACATGCACGTGACCCGAATATAATCTTACAAATAGCTTACCATTGTTTCATAGAGTCCAACAGCGAGTCCCGACGCGGCTCCCGTGCCGGCTAGACCAATAAAATGCCCCGTACCGATGTTGCTGGCGAATAGAGACGCGCCAACCTTTTACAATTGAGAAGAAATATTTGCATATTTGTTTCCAGGAATGTAGTTCAATATTAAAAAAGAAGCAAAAAGCAACACGCAAAACCAAAACCCCAAAACCAAAAACCAAAAATCCCAAACCCCAAAACCTAAAACCCAAAACCCAAAAACTAAAAACCCCCAAAAACATAAAAACAAAAAAACACCTAAAACCTAAGCCCAAAACTAAACCCCAAAAAGGCACCCCAATCCACCCGACCAGACCTCACCAAACCCCCACGTTTTTGGAATCAGACCCCCGAACCAACAACAATATCACTTTAACACCATGTCTGAATTTTACTATATATTGCTATAGCGTGCACTTGAAGTGTTTAAAGGCGTATGGACTTGTTTATCAAATGGTTAAAAATGTCCTTGTTCACTGAGATAATTCTCTACTCTAGTAAAATGACAAGGCACATCCTAATCTAGACTATAGACTATATCAAATATGACGTCATGGCAGCCATGTTGTGGGACACATGCGTACAATAATACATGCCGATATTATCACCATGCCTGTCCCACAATGGCAACATACGGTCAATGAACAAAATTCCATGCGCAAGAATCAGGTCAACTACGAAGACATTCGGTTTGTATTATCCAAAATGAGCAAATTTTCTCACCTGTATCATACTTAAAAAAACTAAAACACCAGATTTTGGGATCGGTCAATTTTTAAAGTGTGTGTTAAATAATATTTGAACAAGTTGCTTACCGGCCACCATGACATCGTTTTCCCGGCAAGAAAGTATCCTTGCGTGTTTGTCCTGTTTGATCTGTACATCGACTAGGGGGAACGAATGGCAGAAGGTTGCTTTTGTAAAATTCATTTTCGCAAAATAGGGTTGAAACTTTTCTTAAACAAAATATGGGCCTTTACTCTCTATTTAAGGTCCAGTCCATTTTACATGCATGGAAGTCGCAGTGGTTTGTCTTGTCTTGTCTTGTCTTGTCCTGTCCTGTCCTGTGACTCCTGTCCTGCCGGTATGCCCTGTCCTGTATTTACCAGAGTGTTTCGTACATGGATCGCAAGCGCACATCATAGGAAATTAGTTAATCAACCTCCCCTAACAAATCCCCTTTGCCCTCCCCGCTGAATGTACACCACTTGGGTCAGGGTCTGGCCATAGGTCGCAGTCTAAATCAGTGAGCGCGTATAAATCTGCTGACTTTTATAGTTCTGCGGCATGGAATATTGGCAAATGCGTTGCGCTATTATCAGTCTTGTTTTGCTTTAATTATGGAGGAATACAACATTTTTATTCTTCCGAGTCCTTGCTTTAATATTCGGCCCAATAGCCCATTCAACTTTCAAGACCGACACGTTCCCTGGCTTTAGACTGGCTTTTGTTTCAAGACGTATTCCGAAACCTGAAACGCAGGTTGTCGGATGGGGAAATACAAGATTGTACACGCGTTTCTTCAGTGCATTTTGAAAAAGCCTGGATTCAGTATGGAATATCCACGAAAAAATAAACAAACGGGGGCAATAGACTTGACAACAGTCAATCACGGCCTGAAATTCTTAAGGGCTACGGACGCGTGGGCCAAAGGAGCCAGGCTTGAATCAAATCCCGGACCTAGGAGCCATATGCCTGTGGAGTGAGCATTGGGTAGTACAATGCCATAACACTCATCCTCCCTACCCCCCCCCCCCCCCCCCCCAAGTTATTTTTGGGACGGCATTTTTTTTTTCGAGCAACTTGTTTTCTCCCTCTCTCTCTCTCTCTCTCTCGCTTTTCCAGCCCAGCAAAAGCAGAAAAAAACAACAGAATTTAAGTTCTTATTCCTCCATATATGGTAAATACTTACCCATAATCCAACGAGCACAACACACAAGAAGTACACGCCGATGATGGCGTAATCGGCAGCCTCCATACGGTTAACGAACTCCCCCATTGTAATATATACAACGAAAAAAATCCAGATAGTAAAGGCTTAAGTTGACAACTTTGTGTCAAGAGCACTTCGTTCTTGCTCGCGGCTTTTATAATTGTATGACTTCCAATGCGATCTCACGGAGATTTATACAGCACAGCTGGGTTATACATTGTGTAGGCCTATATGTTCAACAGGTCACCATGCTTGTTGTGTATTCCGAAGGCCATGCAACTTCGATCGTTGTGGGTCACAGAGTCCCAGCGACCGTCGTACATACAGAGTGACCGTGATCACGAATAGAGCTGTAGGCTGTTTCCTTAGTAAAGGCAATTGGCACTAACTCGAAGACGTCTCGCGATATCCGCACCCAAATTGTGCAGAGAATATTCTTACCCCAGTCCAACTTTCGATGAGGACAAACGCGATAATATGTTCCAACTGGCGGGAATTAGGAGCGACGTAATGGGTAAAAGCCTGCTGGGCTGCCAGGGTTTCCTGCTCGCTGGTAGCAGCAACATTAGGCCCAGTGCACACGCGTTCGGTACCTGGGTGGGTGTCACTGGCAAATTTTCTACAACACTGAACCTGTCAGTACATGCAGTGCGCCCCAAACTCGAAACCAAGGACACAGTGAGCGTTTACACAGCGCACTTGGGGGTTAAAGGGCAGCACAATTCCCCAAATAGTTCCATCGATCAAAATGCTGGTTCCATAAAACACACCAAGTGGAGCGTAAATCGGATCTGGTACGATATATACATGTGTCACGCGCAATGTGGGAATCTGAACCGAATAAAGTTTGCGCGTAATTGGTCGTTTCTAATATGATAACGGTGCTGTAACAATTGTGAATATTCTGGGGGGCACCTGGGGGTGCAATACAAATTCAAGGAGGAACTAGTAGTAAAGAACAGTGGCTTGTGTAATTTTTCGTTCATTTCAAGATTTCAAATGGGGGGCACCCTGGGGGCCGGACGTCAGCTGGGGGGAAGCGGGGTGGGGATCGAGAGAAGGGGTACGGGGGGACGTTCCCCCCGTACCCCCTCCCCGTAGTTACGCTGCTGAATGATACGTATGTTTTGAAGTAAGCAAGCGTGCTATAATAATACTCAAAAAGAGCTGAAATAAATGCACTTCAAGTGCATATATAGGCCTAATCCATTAATCTATCCCCGTTGTTTGTTATTCTGGCTGTTTTTATCATTGTTCCTCCGACTGTATTGTACATTCATATTTTCGCCGAGCTTTTGAGAATCGCTCTGAACACGCGTTTCATTTTCGCTACCATCAGAGCGTCCGATTCCATTTCGGATTCATTTACACTTCTTTATCGCTTTTAGAGGGCGAAATTCAAACATATGGACCATTCTACTTCGCTTTTAGTGTAATGCCATCTTTACCAAGTCCAATTTAGGATTGAAATCAATCAATTTAAAATGAAATTCTAAGCTGCATCATGCATTATAGTTGTAAATAGAAATCTATGTTGATCGAAATGATCAAGCTTTTTTCTTGTTCAATCTTCATCCGATTTATTTAAATTCCCTTTTGCAGTGTAAACCTACATATTCTTTAACATCGAGGGAGATACGTTTGTGCATGAGCATACCCTCTTGTGCGTTTGTCGTTGGTGATTTATTCGATGTTTTTACAGGCGATTTCCTGTAAACAAGTAGATTTCCAGAGTACGTTAATCTGCAGGTAGTCTGTACCGCACTCTCAAATGCATCAATATGACGGTAATTGCGATCGACATTAGAGGTTCGTCTATAATGGCCATGCACGTGCATCTCATTTCAATTTCTACTTGAATTTATAAGATTTTGTATCAGGTTTAGAATTCTGTGATGTAATCTGCTATTTTGAATGAAAGAAAAAACTTACTTTTGTTTGCACATTCACGAAAATGTATTCCCGAACTCGGCTGTAAAAGTCATGCTTGCGGAAATAAATGCAAATATAACGTACCGGTAACTGGCCATTTCTCAAAACCGAATGCATGGACTATGAAAACGATTCAACTTTGGTTGAATTTCAACGGGATTAAAGACGTGTATTCAGATTCAGACGAAAATGAATAACCGATTTTCAGAAGCGAATGAACACTTTCCGAATTCACCGGGAAAACCAATTATAGAGAACGCCGGAAACTGTTGCGTGACAGCCAAGGTCCATTAATTAACCCTATCAGGAACGGGAAGGGACGCTTGTGCACATGATATTTCGGGACTTTTTCGACGCCAATCGGGGATCAGTTTGGTACCAAACCAAATGTCTACGATGTCCATGGTTGCAATGATAACCTATTTAAAACAGCGGTAACCGTGTGTTGGAGCTGTTTATGCGGAGATGCATTGACGAAATAATCACTAAGTTAAAAACAAAATATTGGCGCATATAGGGGTGCGCCACTTTTGTCCCTATACCCTATACACACTCCAGACTATTGTTACCTACACGGTTAGAAAGTTGGGCACACAAGTGTGTAAATACGGGCTGTATTTTTGCAAAGAAGAGTCATTTCTTCTGAAATGCCTGCATGATTAGCGTGTTGCTGCTGGGTGCAGTAACACCACAAAAGGATTGGGTTATAGTCTTCATCTTTTTACCACAAACCCGAAAATCTGCATATAATATAGCATCAAGAACAGCGCCACAAGCAAATTTTTAGAAGGGGAGAGACTTATTTAATAAACAAATACATGTGTCAACACATACAAAATCTGATGAAGTAGAATAAAAGCTCATATTTATTGTCAAATCATATAAATTGACCATACGTATCCTTTTCTAATAAAGATGGCATGTACCGCATTGTTGTGTTTAATAAAATAGACACCATATACCTGTGTGAGATCCTTACACACTCCTTGTGTATAGGCCTACATGTACTTATCTTTGACTAATGCTAAATTGTTTTCAATTGTCTGGAATTTAGAACTTCACACCGTAGTTGGCCAGCTGCGAACATTTCAGAAGGACGTGATTGAACGGCAACTACTGCAAGCCCCTCGACCTCAACCCCCTCAACCTCAGCTCCCTCAACCTCAAGCTCCTCAACCCACTGATCTCTATGTAAACTGGCTAGCGCATCGGCTGTACAAGTTGAAGCCGCCATCCACCATATTACCACTCCCCAAAAAACAGGTTTCACAACCTTATCCCCAGGGTCTACTTTGAATCTCGTTCTTCTTACACAGAGATCAGTGGTAAAATGGAAGTGGTAATATGGCGGCTACTGGCTTTAGCTGCTTGAACAGCACACAATAGCCAATGAGCTGTCCAGTTTATATAGAGATCAGTGCCTCAACCCCCAGCTCCTCAACCCCCTCAACCTCAAGCACCTCTGTCAACTGTTAGTGAAACCCCTACCACACCAAAATCTGATGTGAAGGCCTCTGCAAAGGTACTCATAAGTTAACAAAATAATGTGGTTCAATACATACAATTAACGGTAGTGTACACGATTGGTAATCCTCCAATTTTTTTTACTGAATTATTACGAAATACCTTACTATAGACTGTAAGTTATTAGTAGTCCCAATCATCCTGTGAAATGATGGCACCATCAGGTGTGCTGTCGTTGTCAAGAAAAGTAGAAATATATATCGTTTTCCAACGATTTCCAGCTGAAAATCGTTGGGAAAACTGCCCTGTAGCCTTTAGTCAAGGCGCGCGTGGCTACCCGGACGAGTGGCGCGCCCCGGCCGCCGGACATGAGGGCGTCATTGCATATCCGGGGCGCGTCTTGACTAAAGGCTATCATCCGCACAACGGTTGAAAACGAGCGCCGTTTTTCTCTCGTTTTTTTCGCCATCCAACAGCACAAAACTTTGAACAGGTCAGTGGAATGATATTTCCTATAACATACTAACCCCCAAATCCGCCCATTTCTGAAAATTGCAACAATGACCAATCATGTACACTGCCTTTAAACATTGGCCAAGGGTACCGAGTAGCTACTAATTTCACTTGCTATAGCCTCAGAGGCTTTTATTAGGGCAATCATTAAAACTATTTTGTTATCTCTTAATTAATACAGGTTGATATTGGCAATGGTGTGCTTATTGAAAAGCCACGTCTGCTAGCAATTTTGCAAGCCAGCGAGACAACAACATAACTGGCTCGCAATCTGTTCATGGCCTTGTTTCAAAGGGAGGAGGTTATCGGGAAGAGTCTGTCTGGGAAGAGGTCCAACGCACACCTCAACACATCGGTGGAAAAGGAACAGTTGGACCCAAAACGAATCCTTGCCATTATAGGTATATAAATTATGACAATTTATTTCAACATTTGCATTTGACTTTTGCATGCCTTCAACCGCGGCTTTAGTCAGACTTAAAACTTTACAGTTGCAACAGAGACAATTTTTTCCCCTGGGTCCCTGGTTGTTGTCATGCCCCTGGAATTTACATTTTCTCTCTACAGGAAAAAATCAGGCATGTTTTTTTTTATTATACCTAATAAATGTAGTATCAATCGTCATAAACAAAAGTGATTGTCTGAAATGTGTGCACCTATGACTTTTCCAGTTTAGTTTTACGATGCCCCTCAAAAACCAGAAAATTGATAAATGTACTTGTCTAAACTAAAAGCGAATGTTGTACAATCCCTCTAAAGTTTCCCTTTCTTGTTATTTTTCCTTGCAGACTTCTCCCTGAAGAAATACCCTGGTGCCTCACCATCAATTGTGCGCCAGTCCTTGGCCAACAAGGTGAATGAGCTAAACAAATAGGGGTTTTGATTTCCGCTCCCGATGTAGCAAAATTTTTTCCTTATTTTACTCGATCACAGACTCAGTTATTGCCATATTTTTACCAAACTGATTTTATTAACCGGATTGATATTATTTTTTAACCAGATAAAATAACTTGCCAACAAAATCTGTCCTTAGTTGATGTTTGATTTTAGGGTTTTGTGCGATTCTTTTTAAATGTTTACATTTCTGTAAAAAACAATTACCAAATTACCCCTCAATACGGCTAATTCCATAAAGTTTTACCCCATTTTGTTGCTGCTGTGCATTTCTTTCTCTCCCAAAGTCCTAATGGGATGGGGGTATAGGACGAGGGAGCACGAGTGTGGGGTGCGAAAGGCCTCATTACACCGCTCTAAAAAAAACGGCAGTTGAAATATATTGTTCAATATCAGGGTCATTTCTTCCCAAAAATCTGAAAGAGTTTTGGGGGCAGAAATTAAGCCGTTTGGTACTTTATGATGACAATGATTATGCAATGGCGACGATGACGTCCTTAAAATACTCTTTTCTCATGATAATTGTTGTCATGATCTTCATTAAGTTTTCGCACTGGAAATTTTGTATTAATTTAAGTTGAACATTTATGATGACCCTTTCCCATTCTTTAAAAAGTTATGATTTAGCTTAGGTGTCGGGAATACATGCCTTTCAATATATATTGTGTATCCCTTTTGTTTTTCAATTAATTAATATATTTCCCCAAAGTTGATTTTGGTTGAATTTTTATGTGAGGTAGCTAGAGTCAAAATAAATACATTGCAACCAAAATGTCAGGGTACAGCAAAGTTCTTGGGGTTGAAAGGGTAATAAACTCTATATACAGCTTGAGAGTAATATTGAAATATTACATTGAGTTTGTGTGATTTATTTTAAAAGTTTGTAACATATTTCATCATTTTTCTATATATATATTTGATACAGCCTAGACAAACGTTTATAGAGTTTCTAACATTATTTTATAAAATAAATTTTTTTTTTAGGAAACGTATAGGCCTACAGTACATATCTAAATGTAAAAGGAAGAGTTTCTTTTGAATATCTGATTGTTTCCATAGGAAAAGCCTTGTTTGTATAGACTATCTATGAAATTATATAGAACTTTTATAGAAGCTTCATCAAAACTCTATAGAATTTCTATATGTATTCTATATAAAATGTATAGAAAAGTGGCCCAATTTTCTAAAGAATCTCTACAAAAACTCTCTAAAAACTCTATAAAAACTCAACAATTGGTTTGTGCACAGCTGTGGTTATTTATACAACAGTTGGTTTTGGTTGAATTTTTATGTGAGGTAGCTAGAGTCAAAATAAATACATTGCAACCAAAATGTCAGGGTACAGCAAAGTTCTTGGGGTTGAAAGGGTAATAAACTCTATATACAGCTTGAGAGTAATATTGAAATATTACATTGAGTTTGTGTGATTTATTTTAAAAGTTTGTAACACATTTCATCATTTCTTTAATATATCTATTTGATACAGCCTAGACAAACGTTTATAGAGTTTCTAACATTATTTTATAAAAAAAATAGAAATTGATAGGACACGTATACAGTACATATCTAAATGTAAAAGGAAGAGTTTCTTTTGAATATCTGATTGTTTCCATAGGAAAAGCCTTGTTTGTATAGACTATCTATGAAATTATATAGAACTTTTATAGAAGCTTCATCAAAACTCTATAGAATTTCTATATGTATTCTTTGACTATAGAAAATGTATAGAAAAGTGGCCCAATTTTCTAAAGAACCTCTATAAAACTGTATGTATTCTATAGAAAATGTATAGAAAAGTGGCCCAATTTTCTAAAGAATCTCTACAAAAACTCTCTAAAAACTCAACAATTGGTTTGTGCACAGCTGTGGTTATTTATACAACAGTTGGTAAATTACGTGAAAAATTACCCAAAGGTTGAACATGTTGACTATTGTACCAAAGTTGGGTAATCTGTTTGCCTAAGTTTCTAACAGTGTAACACATCCCCTTAGAATTCTGAAAAGAGTTCATGAGATTCCGAGAACACAATGACCAACACAAAAGAGGGGGGGGGGGGGGCCTTTGCCCATATATTGCTTCACATGGCGTACCCATATTAAGCACAATATTTGGCAAAGGGAACCCCCTCCCCCCCAAAAAAAGAAAAGAATTTCAGAAATCCAGGGGGATGTGTTGGGTAACAATAGTCTGGAGTGTGTATAGGGTATAGAGTACCGATGTCCGACGTCAATTGGCATGACAACTGGTTCCAAACAAATGTAAATTTCGACTGTTCCTTTGTTAACAGCCAGTCATGCAAACAAAAGTATTCTGGTTCCAAACATTGCATTAACGTCATCACTTCGGTGCTCTATAGGGACAAAAAGGAGGGGGGGGGGGGGTTCCCATGCCCCATATCGTGCTGGGTATCGGCGTACTACGAAAAGTCAGAACAGTCAGATTCGTTAGGACTGGTAGCCAGACTAGCAGTCGTTACTTAAAACATTCTGCACATGCGTTCAACATTCTGCACATGCGCCCTGAGTAAGCATGAAACTACACAGTCGAATGAGTGATTTTTGCTCATTTTACAATATCTTTCCGCTGGTACTGGTAACGGTAACCGTACGTTTTTATGTAATCTCTTTTTTACAGTGCATACTAATGGAGGTAATGCTGCCCCCCTGTTAAAACAACACTGAATGTTCACCAAACAAATACATTAATTCCTATGGCAAAGCCTATCACAATGAGTGCGTTGATCATGACGAACGTCCGCCATTTTGGATTTTCCTTGATGGACGCCACGTTCTCCGATTCGTCTTCCACTTCTCGCGAGATGCCGCACAGCCAGAAGACGAGTTTCTTCCAGCGAGGGAAAGAGGCAACTGTGGACGAGAAAACGCGAGGTTTAAGTCAACGTAGAACCCGGGTTTAGCAATGCTAGTCGAGGAAATTTGTTGGGGACGATTTATGAGAGAAATTTTAGCCGCTGTTTTGCTGTGGACCACCCCCCCCCCCCCCCCCCCCCATTTTTAACCAAATTTAACAATCCGATTTTTTAACGAATACGACCTTCGATGGGAACAGCTGGCATGCACTTACAGAGCCAGCAATCAGCTATCTGGCGCAGTGCTCATTTCCTCGCTTTCCATGATCCACCTCTGCGACCCGGGTTTAAATTAGCATAATAAAAAAAAAAAAAATATTGAAATTTCTCCCTACAAGGGGAGGCTTTTGAGATGTTGCTAGCTGGCAGCAGCCATACTGGTCCTTTTCCATTGTTCTCCCCAGTCGTGCGCATACTTAAAGCTACGCGCGCATGCTCAGAACTACGCGCGCATGCTCAGAACTAGGAAAAGGTTTTCCATATTAACATGTCAAGACAGTAGTTTCAAGTCATAAAAACCCTACTGCGTGGGTACATAGTTCCTTCAAATCGCACCAACTTCTTCATCATCTCCTTCCCGCTAGCGTCTTCGAGATACATTCGCTCGCACGCAACGCCCAAACAGGGCGCTGGGAAAGTCTGATGCGCTTTGAGCTCTGATTGGATAGATTTTGTGTAACCTGTGACCTGCTGGAGGTCACCATTCCAGTGTCGCCATTTTCACAGCGCTGCATGCAATTTTTTATTTTTATTTATTTTTTATTTTAGAAAAGAAATCTCCAACAGCGGGGGACCGCCAATAACAGGGATTTTGTAAAAATATTATAAAATAAATATAATACATATAAAATACTATATAAAAATAATAAATAATAAAATAAAAAATATAAAAATAAATAAAGACAACAATTCACACATACAAAATTAACAAGTTAAAATCATCAAACATACACATAAACTATCACACATAATACATACACATATTGCACATAATTAGAAACAAGGTCAAAGAAAAAGAGGAGGAGGGAAAGGTGGGAGGGGAGAGACAGGATGGTGAACACGTACAGAAAAGGTAAGACAACAGGGAACAGCTGATGTGACAAAAGAAAAGAAAATGCAAAAAGAGGAAGGGATGGGTTAAGGATAAGGAGGGGTAGGGGATGGAAGAATATGTCATTGTACGCGACCCAGATTACCGTGCGTTTCCTTCACAAAAATCTGTGTAGCGCATCAGACGTTCATAGCGCCTTGTTTGGACGGTGGCTAGGGTATGAGAGAACGAGATACAGTACCGTATGCACTGCTGATGTGGAATCCTTGGTTTCTTTACAGTGCAACACACAGATCGAGAGGCCATTTTTTGCGTACTGTGCATTTGAAAAGGTCGACACGTCTGCGTGAACAAGAACGTGTGATTTAGCACTTGGCGAAAAAAACTGGTACAGTGATACGCGCGAAGTTTCGAGTACCTTGACATTTTCACCGGGTGGTTATTGCGTATTTTTACCAGGCTTCAGAATGCTTCTCGATCTACTATAATCCCGAAATAGCCAGAGAGATCAGAGGGTCTCTGATCTCGATGTATACAAATCTGGACAGATCATTGCCTGTTCAAGTTGACGATACCGTCCGCCATCTTTCCACTCCATGCGATATGCGTGAACGTTCGTAAAATGAGTACAGGCGTGACGTATAAGCAGGCGCTAGTCCAAGCAGCAATGATTTATGGATGTTCCACGAGTGGTAATATGGCGGCTGCTGGCGACACTTGTGCGTACAGCGCGCAACGGACAATGAGCTATCTAGATTTTTATAACATGGAGATCAGTGATATGGATTACTTGTCGACCGCTCAATTTGAAAGAGGCATCTGCGGTGCCAACGTTTGGTGGCGCCCTCTACTGTGAATCACCCCCTATTGAAATATGAAATCCTACCTTGTTTATCGATCTCTTTATCTGATTCTTCCACGGTGTCCTCATCGACGGGAATGCTGATCCTCTCACTCCCTGAAGGAACTAGTGGCTTCTGACCACGTGTGGCCCACGTCATCCCAACCACCTACCAATCATGAACATTCATAGACAAATGAACATAAAATTGCGTAGCGATGGGACTGGAGCAGTGTTCACCCTCCCTCATGCCGGTAGATAAAAAAGGGAGGAAAAAGTGGGGATAAGGGGAAAGGAGAACTGAAGAAAACACACTACCAGAGGACTATCGGGGTTGGAAGGGATTGCCCACCCAGTGATCCCCCTATTTCTTACAATCGAAAAATCGCAAGATTGTTTTCCCCCGTCAAACAAACCACAAGAAAAACTGACTAGGTATTATTTTGAATAAATGTTCATAGTGAACAAAGAAAACTAGCAGGAGCAGGATTTGAACCTGCGACCTCCGGAATATCGTACCGGCGCTCTACCAACTGAGCTATCTTGCCCTACTGACAATTTAAAATATATAAATGAAATAAAACAACTAGTTTACAAAACCGAGCCAATACAAACATAATCCAGTAACATTTTTCTCAGAGTCAATTCACTTCCTCAATCTACTTCAATTTTCAAGTCAATCATCACCCAGGCAAAATGAGTGATCTCAAATGTGCACCATTCTCATCAATTCTCCAAGTTATAATCCCACGAGGAAGTGCTAAGAGGTCGTCATCTACAAGGTACGAGGTACAAGGAAACGCGCCTGATCTAGCAGTACAGGAATGTTTTTCCTAAGAGTGAATGTTTATAGAACGGGTACTTTTTCACGAATTCGATATTGTGTCTTACCCACTGTGGTTTGAGAATTACTGCCTCATCGCTTTTGAAATAAAAGAAATCCCTGTTTTTATATTTATATTTTAATTGGCGATATGCCTTCGATAACGACTGTTTATTGGCGAAAATAAAGTGAACAAAATCTGCAATCTGCAATCTGCAATAAGCACTTGCAAAGCGCCATCTATCTAGAAATCTATTCCGAGGCGCTGGAGACTAAGAAAACAAGACAGAAACTGAAAGATAAGAGATCAAAATGAGTGCCTAACTAAAGTCAATTTGCAAACAAAAAGGTCTTTAGTTTTGATTTAAAAACATCTTACACATTCATCGGGAAGTTTCTTTGTCAGGAGACTGATAACGATGGTCAATGAGAGTGACACGAAGGCTACGATGCAGTTGTAGTACAGAAAATGAATCTTGGCCACGATGAACGGCCTGTTGTCCTCGGCGCCGCAAGGGGGCGCTGGGTAGATGATGTCAAGAATCATGCGCACCATACCAAAGGTGATGCCCACGATCAGTCCCCAGAAGGCACCCTGGGAAAATAACGAATGATCGTGCATATTACTCACTGATCTCCATGTAAAAGAAACTCTATCAATCCGATTTTACTGTCGCAACATGCACATAAGGTTCAGTGTGTGATCCATCCCTTACTAATTTTAAGTATCATGCACTTGAAGGTAGTGTACACTATTGGTAATTATCCAATTTGTTTTAATGCATTATTACGAAATACCTTACTATACTGTAAGGTATTAGTCTCAATCATCCTGTGAAATTATGGCACCAGGTGTGCTGTCATTGTCAAGAAAAGTGAACATATATATTGTCTTCCATATTTATATTGTTTTCCAACGATTTCCAGCTGGAAATCGTTGGAAAACTGCCCTGTAGCCTGATAGTCAAGGCTCGTGGCGCGCCCCGGACATGCTGGCATTCAGAGCGCATCACGTGTCCAAGTAGCCACGCGCGCCTTGACTAAAGGCTATCATCCGCCCGACGGTTGAAAACGAGCGCCGTTTTTTTCGCGTTTTTTTCGCCATCCAACAACGCAAAACTTTGAACAGGTCAATGGAACGATATTTCTTATCACATACTAACCACCAAATCCGCCCATTTTTGAAAATTGCAACAATGACCAATCATGTACACTGCCTTTAATGTGCCTCAAATGTTCATATTTCTGGGACAGATACCGTCCGTCTTGCGTTTTTTTTCCCAGTGAAGAATTTTCATTAGAACGTACATGTACTTCAGTCAATCATCCATTCGCTTCATTGTTTCTGTGTACTTGACTGTGGGAGGTACAAGACAGCTTCTCGGTTTTTGTTTTCCCTTCAAATCCTCCAAACCACAAATTCGAAAAAGGAAAAAGATCTATAAACCCATCCGAGGATTCGAACCCTAGGCCTAGCATTACGCTTTACCAATATAGCCACAACAGCAGGTAGACCAATTATGTTCACTGGAACCTTATTGTTGTCCGAATGACGTCACTATATCTACCGCCCTCGTTCGATGCTTATTATGCGAGTTAACTTAATCATGGATCTGCATGATACTTGTGATTGGCTGAAATCCGGTCCGATGGCAAAAGAGGAATTTCACATTAGCCCCGTCTGCGCACTTCCGGGTTGAAAGTGAGGATGTCAATGCTAAACAAAAACAATGATATTCAACAAATTCATTCATGCATGAAACAATCACGCCATAAATTTTAGCGCAGCGCACGTTTAGCATAGTCAGCTGTTTACTTAGCACTGACAGCCTCTTTTACAAACCCGGAAGTGCGAGGATCGGTGCTATTTTCGTCAATTTGAAATTTGTCTATTCTTGTCTTGGAAAGAAATCGCGTCCGTTGTAATATGAATATCCGACTCTTTACCCATGATGCATTGTAACACAATTGCGCTTTTATAATGTACACCGTATTAGTTTGGGCAGTGACATAACCTTTAACCTCATCCCAACCCCAACCCGGACCCTATCCTAAACCCTAACCCCAACCCAATATCTCACCCTCAGCCGTATCCTATGTTTATTATTGTTTTGGTATACGGTGCCTAGTAAACATGCGCAGTATACTCAACAAGTCGGATTTTCAGGGAGTCTGATATTCACGCGATAGCGGCCATCTAAGAGGTATATTTTGTCATTAAAATTCTGTTACAATATGAGCACAAAAGGTTTACCCATGCCTGTCCAAGGTTTACCCATGCCTGTCCAAGGTTTACCCATGCCTGTCCAAGGTTCACCCATGCCTGTCCAAGGTTTACACATGCCTGTCCAAGGTTTACCCATGCCTGTCAAGGTTTACCCGTGCCTGTCCGAGGTTTACCCGTGCCTGTCCGAGGTTACCCGTGCCTGTCCGAGGTTTACCCGTGCCTGTCCGAGGTTTACCTGTGCCTGTCCGAGATTTACCCGTGCCTGTCCGAATACCCATGCCTGTCCGAGGTTTTCCATGCCTGTCCGAGGTTTACCCATACCTGTCCGAGGTTTACCCGTGCCTGTCCGAGGTTTACACATGCCTGTCCGAGGTTTACCCATGCCTGTCCGAGGTTTACCCATGTCTGTCTGAGGTTTACCCATGCCTGTCCGAGGTTTACCCATGCCTGTCCGAGGCTTACCCGTGCCTGTCCGGGGTTTACCCGTGCCTGTTCAAGGTTTGCCCGTGCCTGTCCAAGGTTTACCCATGCCTGTCCCATGTTTACCCATGCCTGTCCCATGTTTACCCATGCCTGTCCGAGGTTTACCCATGCCTGTCCGAGGTTTACCCATGCCTGTCCAAGGTTTACCCATGCCTGTCCAAGGTTTACCCATGCCTGTCCGAGGTTTACCCATGCCTGTCCGAGGTTTACCCATGCCTGTCCGAGGTTTACCCATGCCTGTCCAAGGTTCACCCATGCCTGTCCGAGGTTTACTCATGCCTGTCCAAGGTTTACCCATGCCTGTCCAAGGTTTACACGTGCCTGTCCGAGGTTTACCCGTGCCTGTCCGAGGTTTACCCGTGCCTGTCCGAGGTTTACCAATGCCTGTCCGAGGTTTAACCAAGCCTGTCCAAGGTTCACCCATGCCTGTCCGAGGTTTACCCATGCCTGTCCAAGGTTTACCAGTGCCTGTCCGAGGTTTACCCGTGCCTGTCCGAGGTTTACCCATACCTGTCCGAGGTTTACCCGTGCCTGTCCCAGGTTTACCCATGCCTGTCCAAGGTTTACCAGTGCCTGTCCGATGTTTACCCGTGCCTGTCCGAGGTTTACCCATACCTGTCCGAGGTTTACCCGTGCCTGTCCCAGGTTTAACCATGCCTGTCCGAGGTTTACCCATGCCTGTCCGAGGTTTACCCGTGCCTGTCCAATGTTTACCCGTGCCTGTCCAAGGTTTACCCGTGCCTGTCCAAGATTTACCCGTGCCTGTCAGAGGTTTACCCATGCCTGTCCGAGGTTTACCCATGCCTGTCCGAGGTTTACCCATGCCTGTCCGAGGTTTACCCATGCCTGTCAGAGGTTTACCAATGCCTGTCCGAGGTTCACCTATGCCTGTCCAAGGTTTACCCATGCCTGTCTGAGGTTTACCCATGCCTGTCCGAGGTTTACCCATGCCTGTCAGAGGTTTACCAATGCCTGTCCGAGGTTTACTAATGCCTGTCCGAGGTTCACATATGCCTGTCCGAGGTTTACCCATGCCTGTCCGAGGTTTAACCATGCCTGTCCGAGGTTTACCATGCCTGTCCGAGGTTTACCCATGCCTGTCCGAGGTTTACCCATGCCTGTCAGAGGTTTACCAATGCCTGTCCGAGGTTTACTAATGCCTGTCCGAGGTTCACCTATGCCTGTCCGAGGTTTACCGATGCCTGTCCGAGGTTTACCCATGCCTGTCCAAGGTTTACCCGTGCCTGTCCGAGGTTTACCCGTGCCTGTCAGAGGTTTACCCGTGCCTGTCAGAGGTTCACCCATGCCTGTCCAAGGTTTACACATGCCTGTCCAAGGTTTACCCATGCCTGTCAAGGTTTACCCGTGCCTGTCCGAGGTTTACCCGTGCCTGTCCGAGGTTTACCCGTGCCTGTCCGAGGTTACCCGTGCCTGTCCGAGGTTTACCCGTGCCTGTCCGAGGTTTACCTGTGCCTGTCCGAGATTTACCCGTGCCTGTCCGAATACCCATGCCTGTCCGAGGTTTTCCATGCCTGTCCGAGGTTTACCCATACCTGTCCGAGGTTTACCCGTGCCTGTCCGAGGTTTACACATGCCTGTCCGAGGTTTACCCATGCCTGTCCGAGGTTTACCCATGTCTGTCTGAGGTTTACCCATGCCTGTCCGAGGTTTACCCATGCCTGTCCGAGGCTTACCCGTGCCTGTCCGGGGTTTACCCGTGCCTGTTCAAGGTTTGCCCGTGCCTGTCCAAGGTTTACCCATGCCTGTCCCATGTTTACCCATGCCTGTCCCATGTTTACCCGTGCCTGTCCGAGGTTTACCCATGCCTGTCCGAGGTTTACCCATGCCTGTCCAAGGTTTACCCATGCCTGTCCGAGGTTTACCCATGCCTGTCCGAGGTTTACCCATGCCTGTCCGAGGTTTACCCATGCCTGTCCGAGGTTTACCCATGCCTGTCCAAGGTTCACCCATGCCTGTCCGAGGTTTACTCATGCCTGTCCAAGGTTTACCCATGCCTGTCCAAGGTTTACCCGTGCCTGTCCGAGGTTTACCCGTGCCTGTCCGAGGTTTACCCGTGCCTGTCCGAGGTTTACCAATGCCTGTCCGAGGTTTAACCAAGCCTGTCCAAGGTTCACCCATGCCTGTCCGAGGTTTACCCATGCCTGTCCAAGGTTTACCAGTGCCTGTCCGAGGTTTACCCGTGCCTGTCCGAGGTTTACCCATACCTGTCCAAGGTTTACCCGTGCCTGTCCCAGGTTTAACCATGCCTGTCCGAGGTTTACCCTTGCCTGTCCGAGGTTTACCCGTGCCTGTCCAATGTTTACCCGTGCCTGTCCAAGGTTTACCCGTGCCTGTCCAAGATTTACCCGTGCCTGTCAGAGGTTTACCCATGCCTGTCCGAGGTTTACCCATGCCTGTCCGAGGTTTACCCATGCCTGTCCGAGGTTTACCCATGCCTGTCAGAGGTTTACCAATGCCTGTCCGAGGTTCACCTATGCCTGTCCAAGGTTTACCCATGCCTGTCTGAGGTTTACCCATGCCTGTCCGAGGTTTACCCATGCCTGTCAGAGGTTTACCAATGCCTGTCCGAGGTTTACTAATGCCTGTCCGAGGTTCACATATGCCTGTCCGAGGTTTACCCATGCCTGTCCGAGGTTTAACCATGCCTGTCCGAGGTTTACCATGCCTGTCCGAGGTTTACCCATGCCTGTCCGAGGTTTACCCATGCCTGTCAGAGGTTTACACATGCCTGTCCGAGGTTTACTAATGCCTGTCCGAGGTTCACCTATGCCTGTCCGAGGTTTACCGATGCCTGTCCGAGGTTTACCCATGCCTGTCCAAGGTTTACCCGTGCCTGTCCGAGGTTTACCCGTGCCTGTCAGAGGTTTACCCGTGCCTGTCAGAGGTTTACCCATGCCTGTCCGAGGTTTACCCATGCCTGTCCGAGGTTTACCCATGCCTGTCCGAGGTTTACCCATGCCTGTCCGAGGTTTACCCATGCCTGTCCGAGGTTTACCCATGCCTGTCCGAGGTTTACCCGTGCCTATCTAACAAAGACATTCGCCTCAAAGATTGCCGCTATACGCATAAGGTCTACTGAGGCGAGGTGCATGGACGTTTAATACACATGTTGGGTACATAAACTTTAAACCGACCTTCTCTGTGGTCCTTCCCCAAGCCACGCCCAGGACAAAACAGGAGAATATAGGCGGGGTGAAGTAGGACTGCATGGAATTGATGTAGACGAAGATTTGGCCGGATTGCGAGGCTTGGACTATGGGGATCCACATGAGACTGACGGCCAACAGAAAGACCACGAATATTCTGAAACAGATTCCAAATTTCTAGAAATCAGTGCATTACATTACATTATGCGTGTTGTACTGTAGAACGAACTGCAATTGTGTGGGAGAAAATAAAGAGGAAAATGAACTGCAATGTTTGCAGGTCTCGATTGAGAAGAGATTCCGGGTGGTGGGGGATATATTCCCCCCATTTTTGTTACCAAAGATGGGCCACATGATCGTCCCCTAGATTTTTGCAAAAAAAGGACGGAAAAGAGGGAAATTAAAAGAGGAAGCCAGGCGGGCAATACTGAAATGTAAATTTCACGTAAACTTCCGAGTAGAAGTGTCGGAAAGAGAGTTAAAATGCGGGAATGTATATGTTTGCTCGTACCCACCGTCCAAACAGGGCGCTGGGAACGTCTGGTGCGCTTTGAGCTCTGATTGGATAGATTTTGTGTGACCCGTGACCTGCTGAAAGTCACTATATAGTTGGGAGGTGGGTACGAGCGAACGCTGCATGCAATTCGCAAATGTCATGGTACGCTACACAGAATGCCGTGAGTTTCCTTCACACAAAAACTGTGAAGCGCATCAGACGGTCCCAGCGCATCAGACGGTCCCCGCTTTTTAAATTTCATAATCATCCTGGACCCCATGGTACGTATCTCGAAATCCAGAAAGAAAATGATAAACTGCATAGCTTTCCGCTATTTGTCATTTCCCCCCAGATTAGGATGTATTTATTTCCATTTTCAGTAATAAGCCAGTTCGGTATTTCAACTGCGCATGTACACAATGACATTTCATCCCGAATGACCCGCGTGACCTAACGCGCGTGTGTGAACGCAAAAGGTGGTCGCACAATGCGCACGTGTTAAATTCAATCAGAATGGGCGTTCGCGTAACATGGCGTGACATTACGTCAGCAATTTTATCCCGAACAACCTTTGACCTTTGAGATACCAAACTGGCTTATTGTATTTATTTCTCCTCTGCTCTTCACCTTCTGCGTTCCGGATCCCTCACCCTTTCTTCACCACTCAACCTTCTGCACCCCAGTTTCAATAAACCTTTTCGACATTCTCAATTCATCATGGGATTGGTTGACAAACTTACGGCATGCACACTTTGAATGCAGGTGATTGGTCAAACTGAACTGAACTGAACTGAACTGAACTGAACTGAACTGAACTGAACTGAACTGAACTGAACTGAACTGGAAACACGTTATTATCCCTCGCATGGGAAATTCAAATGGCCTTGACATAGAAACATTTTAAAAGTAAAACAATCACACAGTTAACAAAATCACATAAATTTAGAACAGTTCACATGGTTAAAAAAAGAAATATTGGTAGTCCTATTCTGATTGGCTAATAATGTGACATTATTAGCTGTTCTGATTCCAGAGAAGTTGCATTCGTCAGTATCTGGGCAATATTGTTATTGCCATTAAAACTCGATGTTCTTGTTATTATTTTCCTTATGTTCCATGCAAAGATATGTAAAAAGAGTATTTCTCAACTCATGACAGATATTTAATATAAAATCACTTAATATTTGGACTGGTTCACAGTGCCATAGGTTTGTGTAAAACTAGCGAGATGCCGCGCTTCGCGCGGCACCCGCTAGATGGGTGGACCGCGCGCGCAGCGGGGCACTTCTAACATTGTTTTATGGTACAAAATTTGAGAGAATGGAATTCTGCCTTTTTATGACAGGTTTCTATTTTTTTTACCCGAAAATCCGTCTTAAATTTGAATTGGGCTGACTGTTTCTGCACCGTTGGATTGGGCAACAGTTAGGTTGGAGCCTTGGAGGTCGAAGGTTGATCTTTTAATTTGTTTAATAAAACAAAAATTGTTCGGATATTTAGAATGGTACAAAACTTCGTGAAACGGCATTCCGGCCGCCACTCTAAGACCGATGTTAAGTTTTTTGTTTCAGCTTTTTTTAACCGAAGGCGAAAATCCGTCTTTAATTTGACTTAGGCTACCGTACCGTTTCTGCACTGTTTCATTCGGGCCGTCTTTAGGTTGGAGGTCAGGGGTCGGTCTTTCAATTGAATTGAGACAAATATGAACTTTCTGCCTTTTTTTGACTGATTTCAGCTTTTTAACCGAAAATCCTTTTGTAATTTGAATGAGTTGGGCCACTGGTTCTGCACTGTTTTATTCAGAGCGTCTTTAGGTTAGCGGTCAGGGGTTGATAATTTGTATCTTTCATTTGTTTAATAAACTGACTTTCCCGGATATTTAGAATGGTACAAAATCGTTGAAAAACGGCATCCAGGACTCTAAGACTGATTTTGAACTTTTTTTAGTCGGATTAATTAGGTTGGCTGTGTTTTTGCACCGATGCAGTAGAGCCGCGTTTAGGTTTGAGGTCAAGATTTATTTTCATACTGAAGAGAATAATTTTTTGAAATTTCGAAACATTTAAAAAAAGTACAAAATCGATGGGAAAAGTAATTCGTCTATTGCAAGTAGTCGTGCACACGTACGGTATTCTGGTCATATAAGCCAAAACAAATTGTTGTGTTGCCCTCGAACCGACGGACCGTTAAAAATCGACAGATTCAGGGTCGGCGTTCTTTTTTTACATATCAATAAAAACATAACTCAGCCTTTGTGTCTCAAAAAGTGTAAAGCCAGGGGGTTCGTTCAATGTGTAGGCCTAAATACGCCCGGGTGAGCGTGAATACGAAAAAAATTCCCGACCGACCGACCCTCTTTTCCAGTTTGTCCTGTCCGAGGGAAACAACAAATTTTGTTTGGCCTTATGAACACCGCTCCGTTCGCCCTATATGCATAGGCCTAACGGTGCGTAAGCCTACAAAGTTTTTTGGTCTACTTAACTATTCTATATAATACATTTTCTGCTTTTATAACAAAAATAATTGGAAACCATCGGCAGAAAGTACCAGCATTTCGCCAGCAAGCTATTAAATGAAAGAGAGATAATTTTTAGACGACTGATTTTTAAGATTTACATTTATATTTTCTAATGGCGTTGTTTATCGGCCACCGTATTGGCAACACAGCGAAAGCGTCTTGCCGTGAAAACAGCCTGGCATAAAAATTCGGCTGGCCCAAGTGTGATCTTTTTCCCGCACATGCTACTGCCATTCCGCAGGCGCTAGTTCCGGACATCGTGACTGTAACCGGTACCCCGTTTCGAGCAAACCCGCAGTCGGCAAGGGGGAAATCATATCGTGGCACCACCGAGGATTCAGCGGGTCAGGCCGACCAACGGGGAGGCTCGTCGGAAACGGCCAATCGGACACGCCGGAAGGCGGCAGTTCGGGAGGTTTCTCGCATCACGGACTAATCGGGAGGTCCGTTGGAAACAGCCAATCAGACGTTTTCGCAGCACGGCCGTTCGGGAGACATCATCACGTGATCCAGCATCGGCAAAGCACTCTGGTACCCTTCCCGCCCCCGATCACCGGCGACACCACGCCGAGTCACCCGACCAAACGTGACGCACTTTTCCAAGATGGCGCGGTTCTAATTCCAAGATGGCGCGGTTCTAATTCCAAGATTCCAAGATGGCGCACGTTAGGGTCTTGTAGTATAGATTACATGGTTTGTTTGTCATCCAAACCCACAATGCATTGATAATGTTGAAAAGGTTTATTCCCTTTACAGTACCACATCCTTTCTTCGACATCGTTCTTTTCCACTTTTTAGTCCCCCATCTAATTACCTTAACTTCAGTTCGATTTTCTTCTTTCACACCTATTCTTAACATAATTTTATTCCCTAACCTCCCTCCATTCCTACCACTTCCTCCTGAAGACGTGAGTTTGCCCTTTTAAAAATCAGTTCAGTACTAAAGGGGCCCTCTAATTACAACGTGACGTCACTTTAAAAAAATACTTGGCCAAATTTGAGCTTGAAAGAAATAATGAAATGAAATATAGATTAGCAATTTCCAGACTAGCCTGTTTGGTTGGAATACCGGTAATTCATTTCCAGCACTTAGTTAGAATCGCCCATTTCTTTCTGCCTAATTTGATGCTTGGAGTAGTTTTGGGTCAGCAAGAAGGACCTTTTGGTGCAATTTTTCCAAGAAGGCTCTTTAGCCATGAGCGAATGCATTGTGCTTCTTTCTTGTCCTGATTGATTAACATCAGTGTAAAACGTGTCGCTGAAAGCTGCTATGTTCGTGCGTTATGAGTGTATTTACCCTGACAAATAAATGTTCGAATTGAATTGCTAGTCTCTTGGCATTAGATAAGTTATGAGCTTTCCAATGAGACATTATAAAAATATCAACCAACGACAACAGATTTAATAAGTTTCAAATCTAAATTTAATTGGAAGCGGGACTCTCTTCACGCGGTATGCAAGCGCGGATCCGGGGGGGGGGGGGGGGGGGGGGGGGGGGGGGGGGGGCGTTGGGGGTCGGACCTCTACCCCCCCCCCCCCCCCCCCCCCCCCCCCCCCCCCCCGCTTGTTGCCATTTTGTGGCTTGTAAGGGCCTACGCTAGGTACCGTAGCGAATCAGAAAAAAAAAGCAAAACCCTGTAAAGGTCTTAACAAAGAGGTTAAATGGCGCCACCAACGTTAAGAAACTGTTTGGGCAAATGTACGGAAACAAATTGAGAACCCCCCTCCCCCCTGCAAACAATCCTGGATCCGCCCCTGGAATGTATATCAATCTTTGCGCGTATAGGTAATAGAGTGCAGAGTGTAGTAAGGCCCTGTTCGAATTACTTGGCTACGGCTGGATGTTACACACAAGTCTATGGTAGCGGCTGCAGCCACTTCCCATAGACTAGTGTGTAATTTCAAGCCGCAGCCAAGTAATTCAGACAGGGTCTAAAAGTGCTTTTCCCGCTCAAAAATAGTATCCAGTCTTTCACAACTCGTTTACTTGGAGAAATCTATTAAATTGGAATTTAGCAGCTTCAATTAACACACTCCTGGAATCAAACAGTTCTTGCTTAAAAGATCATTTTTCTTCAAAGGTTACCAATAATTTCATAAACACTTACTGTTTGATGCCTTCACTATTTTGTTAAAGCAAAGTTCTCGTATAGGCTTTGGTTTCATAACTGCAAATGTTCTTATGGCAGAGTTTGAGTCGAGTCCCTGCAAGTACTTTCACAACTACTTTCGCAAGCCCAGTCAGAAGTCCTTTCATACAGCCTTTGAACAATGACAAAGGAATGCCTTTGTCAAAGCTCATTTGAATAGCTTTAGGATTAGGACTGGAGGGCTTGTGATTGACTTGCAGGGACTTGCAAGGACTTGTGATGGACTCGACTACATCTCTGTCTGATGGGCTTCTAATGGCTACAACTGATATTAGACCTTAGTTAGTTGGCACCTAGTCTGTAATACACAATCTTTAACGCCACGATACTGTGGTGTTAAATTAACACCATTTTCTACAGGGAATCACTCATTCCATATAGATTTTTAATCATTCCATATACACGTAAAAATCAACGGCTAACACTTTTTGAACACTTTCGTATTAATACTTTACAGGTAAAGGTATAGGAGGCGTTGCACGCGATTAACACTAAAACACGTTAAAATAGGCGTTGGTTCCTACCTCCATGGTTTTGATGATTATCAACGCTTGAAGTGTTAATTTAGGTAGATATTAACACTTTAGAATGTTAATACTTATAATAGTCATTAACACCAACGCCTATTTAAACGTGTTTTAGTGTTAATCGCGTGCAACGCCTCCTATGCTATACCTTTACGTGTAAAGTATTAATATTAACGCGTTGAAGTGTTCAAAAAGTGTTATCCGTTGATTTTTACAGTGTTTAATGTTAGCAGCGTAGCCCTTAATATAATGCTCACCGACCGACGATCATGATTTCCCTATTGTCCGCCTTGGGCCTAATGCGACGCCAGATGTCCAAGGTGAAGATGGTGCTACCGCTGTTGAAGATGGACGTAAGTGAACTCATGAGGGCGGCCATCATCACTGCCACCATCAGGCCGCGGATACCTGAGATGAAGCAATGATCAGCACAAATTACGACTTGTAACATAAAAGTAAACGAATCAGACCAAGAGAACAAAAAAAGACAATTTTAGTGTCCTGCTTTAAAAGCAAAGAATAATGAGCTACCAGACCAGTTTTCCCAAATGACCGTTGGTGTGTTTTTTTTCAGCTGGGTACACTTCTTTTTAAGCATGAATTTATGTAGTCCGAGTAACTTGGACCCTTTATCGCCTTTTTAAACATTTGGACATGTCCAAATGTTCAAGAAGGCGATAAATGGTCCAAGTTACTCGGACTAGAATTTTTGAGGTTTTTTTTTTTTTAATTGAAAGTGTTGGGAATTCTGCGAAATGAAAGCGCGTTGGAGTGATTAACCCTAATTTCCATGTGCTTTAGCCGATTGACAGATATGTGTGGGCCGGGTATGTAAAGTATGGGATCCTTTGATTGCACTGCAGCAAACACAAGACGGTGTTTAACCCATTTTTTATCCAAAACAGTATTTTGCACAATTTCGCCTTTAAATTTCTTACATAAGAAGTCATTTTTATATATATTTGAGGTCACCACTGGGGGCGCTATAACTCAAATAGCCTCTCTGGTACAACCGCTTGGTGGCGCACCGTGTTGTAAATCGTCCTCATTTATTATAACATTCATAAATACCTAAGACAGTTTAGCCGTTCCTATTGGTCGAGAGCCCGTCACGTGGATGGTTTTAAACGGCCCATTAAACACCAACCGGTTTTAAATACTTGTTTTCCGGTGTCCCAAGAATCTCAGACTCCTATAATTTTGTTTCCTTTTATTGGTTGAACACTCGCGCGACCAGTCACTCTTCAAATTACGCAAGCGCAATACTGCCGTTGCGTCCTGAGAGTCCATAATAAGCCAGCTCGGTATCTCAAAGGTCAAAGGTTGTTCGGGATAAAATTGCTGACGTAATGTCACGCCATGTTACGCGAACGCCCGTTCTCATTGAATTTAACACGTGCGCGTTGTGCGACCACCTTTTGCGTTCACACGCGCGTATTTCACACTACACCAGCACTGCTGCGTTCTGCGCCACATCACGCCACATCACACGCGCGTCAATTTCTACTCGCGTGAGGCACAGACCATTAAAAAGCTATAGGGGTGTTTTACAAACCAAGGTAAAACAATTGAACAAAATCATTGGAGATGTATAATTTCTAATTTTCGGAGGGTCATTGTCAAGCGCCCAGCAGCCGATTTCACGAAACCTTGCGCAATTGCGTAACTCTACTTACGCCACAATTTATTGCGTAAGTTGCGCAACATCTGTGACATTTTAAGAATCGATTTCACGAAAGGTACGCAGTGCGTAAGTCGCTGACTTGCGCCACAAATTGTGGCGTAACTTACGCACTCGTTTTAGGTGGCTTAAGTTGTCCGAAAAACACCGAAATGATGACTTAGCTAGCTTAGTGTGAGCATAGTAGAGCCGTTAGTAGTTGCTCAAATCGTTTATTAAATTCACTAGACTACTTCAGAGCGTAATGAAATGATCATCATCTCTAGGTTTACCTGTGAGATATTTCTGAAAGTTGCTATCATTCCTTTTTGGAGCGAAGATTCAAAAGTGAAAAGTTTCAAAATGGCGTCCCACAATTCAGTTTTACGACTGTTCCATGTATTTTTATTGTTGTACTAAAACAGTTGTCGTAAAAGCGGCATTCAGCCTCGTCCGCGAAGTATAAAACAAACAAAAACATTGCGCAGCTACGCACTGTTTCGTGAAATGGATCGCAAGGATGTAGCGCAGCTGTGCAACATTTTTATAGCGCAAGTCCTACGCCATGGCGTAAGTTGCGCACGGTTTCGTGAAATCGGCTGCAGGCCCCAAGGCGGTTTTAAACGTACTTGTTTAAAACCTGCCCAGCACCTCCTTATTTCTTTATTATTACATAGTTCCCTCCTTACCGCTCGGCATCAGCTCCATGACCAGCAAGGGGTAAGCAATGTTACTACATCCCACTTCGCTATCGCAGATTCGCTTACATTCAGCCGGATCAACGCATGCAACTTGATCTGTCATTTAAAACAAATAAAAGAGAAGGTACCTGCGGTAATGAAGGTTTATGAGCACACACAATAATAAAGATTATAATAGAGAATTTGTACATGCTGCAGTTCATAATATTGTATGTTGCATTACCGCAACTGCACGTTAATTTTTTATAATTTTTTTTTTTTGGGGGGGGAGGGGGGTACCTGTAAACAGTACTCGTGCTACCATGCCGGGGATGACGATCATGAAGATCATGCAGAGTTTGAGGTAGCTAGCGAGGACGGAGCCAGCCTTGGCGTGGGTTACATTCTTAGCTGCAAGGGCGCGCTGTACAATCACCTAGAACAGACGAGTGAACAATACAGGAAACTTACGGCAGGTAAAGGCCAACCAACTTATCTCAAGGTGTATCTGAAGTTCAGCAATATGGAAAATAGTGTGCGAATACATGAATGCACAATAATGCTTGCTCGTAAGAATCCCTTATTCGTAATTGACAACTTGTTTGTGAAGAGCACTTTAAATTAGCTCGGGCAGTCTCGACAGTGAACACGCTTATACGTTCACAAAATTAATTCCTCAAAATGTCAATTGTGAGGGACACGCCCTCACTCAAAGAATAATTTAATATAGCCCTCAGACCACACAACGGACTGCTTTGTTTGACGATAACGGCTTTCAGGAAATTAAATCGGGTCGTTTTACGGCGACTCTGTTCAAACAAAGCCGTCTAAATTCGTGTTTAATATCACGGCAATATTTGGGTTACGTTTTGCATCAGACGTGAATTAACATAATTTGTTGTAAAAGCACGACTTACAGTGTACAACACATGTAAGGTCCTGGTGTATATTTCAAATTGAACAAGCACAAATTAATACTTGAGGGGTAACGGCATGTACCAATCATAACAGTCTTTGTTGTATTTTAAGTTACACGTCCTTTTACTTGTCAGATCAAACAATTTCTCAGGGAAAGTTCCACGTGTGCATGTATTGTATTGTATTGTATTGTATTGTATTGTATTGTATTGTATTGTATTGTATTACGACTGAGGACACAAAGCAACAACAATGAAATCCTTGTGCTCTGAGGGACGTCTTTTGTTGAAAACAGTCTTCGGAGATACTACTGTCTACAATGAAGGATGAGAATGTTACAATGAAGGGACAATAGAGAAGACAAAGCCTTGTCCTCAGTAGTATAGTTAAACACGACTGTATGTTTTGATATGTGTGTCTTAGTTTGACATAAGTGGAACAGGCCCTTGGTCTCGCACAAGCCTTTGACTTCTACCGAGGACCTGCCATGCTTTTCGGTTATAACACATAAATAAATGTGTAAGTTCTTGTTAATCCTACGAAGGTATAAGTATAATTGTTGTAATATACATATATATAGGCCGTACTATAAATGAATGTATTGTATCCGTGAAGCATGAAAATAAATATATCATACATATTTAGGGGCTATGTTGCAGATGATCTATTTATTGGCAGGATTCTAAATTCTTTATTTAAAAAATGAGCCACACAGTGCTGTTTAAACTTTCAAAAGGATTTTTTAAAATAGTTTAAAATGAACTTGTATATGAGATTGTTGTCCTTCGTGACATTTTTTGTAATAAAGAACATGTTGACAATTTTTGTTGTATTGTTTAGGCGCTACATTTTTCAATGAAGAAATGGCTTATTATCGAATCCGAAATCTACAAGCAAAGAACGCCCCCAGTTCCCGATAAGTGTCATTGTTTCAGAAGAAGGTATGATGACACATTGTACAAACTGGCGTGAGTTTGTATAGCTATTCAAACCGTGGACTTTTAACAAGGAGGACAATAGGGTCTACGGTTGAGTCAAGGTCCACGGCTGAAAATCGTGTCCCTCCAAAAAAGTACAAACAATAGGAGGACAATGGGAGGTCCACGATAAAAGGTGTTTACACACTTGTGTGGGTGCGGCGGGGTTAGCAGCGGAGTGAAGTGGTTGTGCTTCAATGTCTGTATAAAGGCAAAATGTTTTTTGCTTTGCTTTGCTTTGCTTTGCTTTGTGTTTTGTTGTTGTTGGTGTTTTTTTTTTGGGGGGGGGGGGTTTTTTTTTTGTTTTTTTTTGGGGGGGGGGGTTCGCTGCCTTCCCCATTTGGATACATTTAAGCCTAGTTCACTATCTCCAGGGACCAAAGACCGATACCTGATCAGCGCAGAAGTACCAAGTGCCCATGAAGATCAACCCAACGACCGCACCAGGCCAGGGCTGGTCCGATGCGACCGGGTCTCGCATCATACTGAAGGCGTCCTCCCTCGGGTACCCGCAGCTCGTGGTCGGATCGGTCAGGGTGGTGTTGGGGATAGCCTGCATGTACTTCACTTGCAGCTCCTCGTAGCCACCAATTTCGCCGATGGCTATTGAAAGTGGTGAGGCAAATGTATGTTAACATCACTTCATTAACATATTCATCCATTTGGACCCCCCCCCCAAAAAAAACAAAAAACAACAACAACAACAACAACAAAACTGTGTATGGGCCTGGTAGTCCGTTGGCAGTTTTGGAATAGCGATGCCCTTACAACTTTTATTACCTGAAACCTCTCGATAAAACCTGACATTAATGCCGTGTGCAAAAAAGGACTTAGTCCAGCCCACTGCATACTAATTACAAGCATCCGTGTTTTCATTGGCTAACCGGCTCGAGTCGCCGCGTTACTCTTGCTCTGATTTTGTGCACAAAACTATCAGGGCCGATGGTTTTGTGCATGAAGACTTTTGGCGAGGTTTATCGGGAGTCGTTCGGGTAATATTCGTGTTTGCACTGTCTTTTTCTGCTACTGCATATCTTTTTCTGCTATACCACTGCTCCTCCAAGTTATTTTTTCCTACTCACGTTTAACACTTTACAGAAAAGAAAAATTTTACGGACAGATTTCCTTCATCTTTACCAAGCCCCATGAGAACGAATCCACCGATGACCATGACGAAAGATCCCAGAGTATCGGTGTACATCACGGCAGTAAGTCCCCCTGATAATGGATAATAAACGAAACATTGCAAATCAATCAGCAATACATTTTGTTTCTGAAATAGGCGCGTAGTGATCTCGTGTGTATGCAATTCACCCAAATGAGGTACAAAGAAGTGGATTTTGAAACATCAGTTTTAAAGTAAAACTTTTGTTTTTAAAAATCTTGGCCCTTGCACGACCACATGAAGTGAGTAGACGTAGGGCTTCTAGGACTGTCCCAAATATACCAAATATTCGACGCCGACCATCGCTGGAAATTGATACAACAATTTCGCTTTTCTTGAAAATACCATCACACCAAGTGCCATGATTATACAGGATGCTTGAGACTATTATTTACTTTCAGGCAATGTTTGCAAATGTTGTATATTACCTTTAAGTTTGAGTCATTTGTGTCTACACACTTGACCTACGAAGACCACTGACGTCAGATCGTGCTTACCGTACCTCATTGCATTCGACAGTTGTTATCAAGGAGGGTTGGCTATTTTCCAAGGTTTTGCTGTTCTTGATCCATTTTGGTGGGGAGTATTAAAGTAAAATCTTTCCCATACAAGTTGGGATCATGTCAATTGTCTGTTTTTGCGGCAACATCAAGACTACGTTTTTCAAACATACGAAAACAGCAATGGTTTCCCACGGATTCATAGCATGAAGGAAAAATCATAATGAACTCTAGCATAAATTGTCAAGAAACCTGTATAAAACGGGCCACACATGGCCAACGCAGCTTCGTATAGATGCAGATCATTCACGCGATCGCGCGAGGACGGCAATACGGGTTGAATTGTGCACACAGTGAAAATGCCTTATGGAGGAATCAGAACGACTGTTTCTTACATTTCGGCAAACTGACGGGGAAAAATTAGACCAATAGCGTCAGGCTTTAGATGACAAGAAAGAGGATTCCATGCGTCTTCTGTAAGGGCGGTTGATAGAACATAGATTTTCCATGTAGGACTTGTGGAGTTATGGCCGGTAGATGTGACGCGCCTTGAAGTGATTTTTTCTCGCTACACACAAACATTCAGACTGAGAAAACAAGGTCAATAAATGGAAGACGCCAGTGGTTCCTCTCTCCCCCAAAATACATATTTCGCTGTCAAATCTGCATGGAGTGTAGTCCTGTGGCTGAGTGAGCATTAACTTGACAGCTAGAGTTCAGGCACTCAAAGTAAGCATCGAAGAAACCCTATACATTGTGTACTAAGAGTAAACATGTCATTTGTAGGTCCATTTCAATGCAAAACCGGATTTTCTTTTACCTGTGATTGTGTACACTGTAGTGAAAAGCAGCAGAGCCACAATTGCCAGGTACATGTTCCAATCGAATGCCTGCTGAATGAATATGGCTCCGGAAAATATATCAACCTGAAAAGTAGGAAAAAAGAAAAAAGAAAAACAAGATTCACACCGTGATGTAGAGAGTAACAGACAATTTGGAGTCGCGTCGAGTCATTATGTGACCCTCCCTGGCAAATTGAGGAATGTCTCCCAAGTTTGAGTTTTTGAGATTAGCATGCCGGTATAAGAGAAAATAATGGGCTATTCCATGATGCCAATTTTATCACTGTATCTAATTCCAATCCGAGAATAAGACCCGATTGGAGACAAACGGCTTTGAAGAAATGACGCGATGCGTGCGCTGCCCATCAATTTCTTTTTTCAACTTTATCCTCGTTTCCTTTTTTAAACCATATTGCATCTGGATATTCAATACTAACGTTTTCCAAAAAATACGAAAATCTCAAAAATAATGACTTAAAACGATGATTACTCGAAAACCGGTCTTGGAGAACAGTCCTCATTACGCTCCAGTCGGTCATAAGTTGCTGACGATGGCTCGAGCCGAGTGTAGTCGAGGTTCTATTCGAGTAATAACTTTAGCTTTTTTGCTTTTATCATGATCATTACACAAGCTTATAACATCGTCTTCTGAAACATTTTAAACCGCCTTGGAGCTTGAGCATGATTCGAGTCGGAAGCGAGGGTCATTATCAGCGTCAACGCGGTTTTAAACGCGAGTGTGGCATTAATTTTTCAGTTTTTATATATATTTGAGAATTCAAATTCCAGGATCTGTAACGGGCATGATGACAGACATTTTGTTATTGCGAACATCAACGTTAACAGCCGAATGTTACCGAAAACAAGTTCGGAAAACCTCGGACGTTTCGGAAACTGGCAGAATTCTGCAGAAATAGTCAGAATATTTTGGTCTGGGAACCAGACTATATATCATGGTGATTGAAATTCATGCTACACCGGCATTGCTGCGTTCTGCGCCATATATCACGCCACATGATACGCGCGCGTCAGGGGCGCGTCAATAATTAATGTCCATATAAGGAAATGTTTAGCGCTACTCGCGTGAGGCACGAACCATTAAATAGCTAAAGAGGTGTTTTACAATAACAAGGTAAAATTTGTGAACAAAATCATTAGAAATGTATAATAAGTTTGAGGTTTTGCTGAATTATACAAAAAGGTATTTTATGAATGGGAATAAATATGTGCTAGGCCGGTTTTAAACAAGATACGTTTAAAACCGCCTTGGGGCCTGGACGCTTGATAATGACCCGAGGCTTCTCTCTAATTATTATTATGATATCTGCAAGTGTAACGGCCAAAAAATACATAAAAGCCAGTAGATAAGGCGCAACAAAAACCTCTCTAACGTGTAGGGTTAATCAATGACCAAGCTTTTATGGCCAGGATGAATGCGGCCATGAACGCTTTGTAAAACTGCAATTATTCATTGTATACGGTCACTTGATCTTGGAGTTGACAAAGGGATTGTGTGCAGAAGCATCTTAATAGCAATAACATAGGGGTCGGATTCGTCTAATAAGTATCCATGGTGGATGTGAAGAGCGGCAGGGGATATTGTTTTTTCCTCTTCTCGTGTTTTAATAAATCCGGTGCATATACTGGTCTCTTGCATTGTCGTTCACGGCCCACAGCTTGATATTCTGACTATCAAACACTGACTAGTCTCGCCCAAGACTCCTCTCTGTTTGTATTTTACCTAATAGCACTAGGCATGATTGATTGGTGAGAAGCTGAGGTCAAGTTTGAGTTACTATAAATCAAAACATTTCAACAAAGGGGGGAGGGCACGCCGCACACGTTGTTTTCTCGCAAATTCCCGCCTGACGGTTAGATTAATTTTCACGCTCTACAGACGAATTGCACATCAGCCCCGTCTATCTGCGCATTAGCGGTGTGAACGCGAGGCTCTTAGCGCTAAACAAACACAGTGCTACTAGTTCAACAAATCCATTTATGCAGGAATAAAATACGGCAAATAACGGCGTAGCGCACGATCAGCATGGTCAAGCTGTATCGGTTCATCACGATAGAATTTATATCATCCAAATGCATGCTTAATCGACATGATTCTCAAATAAACGTATCTTTCTTCAGTTTGTTTCGGGCGACTCGATTTAGCGATTTCTTTTCAAAATGTTTACCATATATAAAGTGTATACAAATGAACGCGAGGTATATGGTTCTTTACTTAGCACTGGGCCTCGCTTTCAAGCACGGAAGTGTACAGATCGGTGCTATTTGCGTCAATTCGGGATTCGTACATAGGTAGGCCTACAGTGTGTTCTGCGGTTTTGCTTGACACAACAAAGCGGCCAAAATCGTGGACAGAAATCTGTCGGAGACTTGACCTTCATCTTGTCAACTCACCGAGATTTTCATGAGGATGTACAGGAAGAGTGAGAAGACGGAAACAACGATGCGTAACCTTTGACCTCCGTAACGCTTCCGCAGATACTCCGGCATGGTGAACACCTATACGACAAGCACGAATATAAACAACAGGTTTTTTTCTGTCACAATTTTCAACTTTTGGTTGATGTGCATTTTGAAAATTGTATACTAAGTTTTATAATGAGTTAATAATTAAAGGAAACGATGTTTCATTGATAGATGTCAGTAAAATTCGAGATTAGATTTCCATAAATTTCTAATTTCTAAAATTTCTAAATTTTCGTAAGTTTTTGAAGGTAAAATACATGTATTTGTGAGGTATCTGTTTCGATGCATAAACATACATCATTTTAAAGAATATAATCTGAAAAAATGTAAAATAACTTAGTTTCTTTTAATTTTAACGGCGTACGGTGGTTGCTGATATTCGGTCATTTTGAAATTAAATTTCGAAATTATGTCAATACGAAGACACTTTATATTGTGTGCCAGTCTTACCCCAGCAGAAGTGTACACCGGAACGAAAACCCACGATAGCAGGAGAACGTAGAAGATTGCCTATTATGCATAACAAGAGGAAACACAAACATCATTTGAACTTTTCATTTTACACAAAGCCATTTTTTGTCTTTCTTAACCCTGCGCCGCACTGGCGGCGTCACTTGGTGACGCCGTTTTTGTTGTTTTCCTTATAAAAAGAAAAAACGCCCCCATACATTGATACTCCAGATATGCCTAGCCTGGTCCTTGCCGAAAAGCAATGTATAGTCACTTTGTGGCCTGGGTTGGAGGGCAAGCCAGGGTAAGCCATAGAAATGCATGTCTCAGGGAAAGTCCCATAGGGTTGTGCACAGCTCCTTCCTGTTTGTTCATAATGGGTTTTACCACAGGCATGTAAATGATATGTCAATAGCCCAGCTCCAGATGGCCAGGCCTTTGTAGTCTGCCGACCCAGTCAAGGCCCAAGAGTTCATGGGACCGCCATGTGTACATGTACATTGGTCGAAGGTATATACGCTACAAGCACATGCTTCCCCAAAGGAAGCAGGCAGTGTCACCGCGTCAGTAGGAGTTGGCAGTGCAGCGCAGGGTTTTAATAAGGAGAGTTTTTGTCTTTCGTGGGTATCGATCTGTTGTGGACATGGGCATAATTATTTATCCATATGCTTTTAAAGGTATGGCGTATACGTGTATAACCTTGTAATGATAAAAAAGGAGTAGTTTCAATCCTCCTGAGAAAATATTTCCGCACGATTTCAACAATGGAAATACATAGGTACGAACATGCACAGAAGCACTGTCCACTAAAAGTTACCTGCAAAGTTACCTGCCATAATCCTCTGGAGTGAGATGGAGGGTATGTCTAACAGGCTGTGAAGTAAAACATTCTGTACTTTGGAACACCAGGTTTGATGTTATGTAATGTTAAATAATGTTATGTTGTGTTAGATAATGCTATTTGATATTTAACATTTTAAAAAGTCACTAATAATAAATACAATGGCAATTCCCATCAAGACTTGCTGGTCAAGTGAGCAACGAATTATGCTGATTACTGTAATCGCATTCCTGCAAAATGTCCACAGGTAAAGTTTGGTGAGATATGTAATAAAATGTTACTTATACCAATGCATTCCAACCTCTTTTTTTGTAGCGCAAACTTAAAATTCTCACTTTGCCCCTGGGTAAATTCAAACTTTGCCCAGATCACCATTTGCGCATGACATGACAGTCCGTCACCCACTTCAGGTAGCAATGTTGTTGTACCGCTCCAGTCTTGCATTAGCAATTAGCACGTGGCCTGCTTATAATCAAGGACAAAACATGCAGTGTGGAGTAATTGAAAAAATCAACACCGGAATTCCAGGGAAATGCTTTTCTGGTTGGAGTTCTGCCTTCCGTCCTGTGTGCAGTTGGAATGCTTCCTGAGTTACGAAGCAAACAAATGCAAGTGTATTGAATCGGGAATGGCGGTAAAACAAGTTAACGCTCGGTTGAATTTGGAAATTAACGCGCTGTGCTGTCATGGTTACAGCCTTTTTGCAATATAGCGCGTCGATTGAGTGGCGCCTTTTTTGCTCGCGTTGGCATATAGAGGCTTGTGCATGCAACGGCGAGTATTGTACATTAATCATTATCACAGTAGTTAACCGTGCCAGAATGTCTTCCGCTTGTTCTAATGTGGTTGCTAAGTATCAACGGACGGTGATTAAAGACTAGATCGTGGAAAATTATAGAAGTACACTTGATACCTATGATTGCAAAACCACGCGTATTGCGAACCTGATATGCGCGTCCCTCTACATGTTTGGACTACAGATCATAGGGCATCACTATACAGTAATAAGCAACAGTATTGGTTTAGCATGGAGGTAGGAATAAGCAAGTCAAATTAGTATTTGTCTGCACTTGTTGCATCCCACTGCAGGCCATTGTAATATACCTCAGTAAAGAGGATAGTCTGATTCATTGATTTATGCAAAGACTCTCTTTTTACCCCTCATACATTGGGGCTCCTACCTCTACATGAAATAGTACTAGGATGGAATATCAGGTCGAATCTGCTATAATTGACAAAATAGTTCAGCCCTATTATATTACGGCAATATGGTTTCTTTTCGTTGATTGAATCATTCCGTTACGGTACGAAGTATAAGGACCTGAAGCAAGAGAAAATTCAAATGTCCTAAAAGTGAAGAGCGTAACATTTCGGGCGTACATCACTAGGGATGGGGATATCTATTCCCCACTAATTGGTAAGGGGGACAGATCCCCCACCAAAAAAATAATTAATAATCATAATAATAATAATAATAACAATAATAAATAAAACAAAATTAATAAATACATTTTAAAAAATAATTATAGTATCGTGAAGCCTTTTGTAAAAGACAACGCCAAACGTTTTATTCATTTGTATTTATTTTCATTCTTTCCTGTTAACAAAACCAAGGATTCCTCAGAGGTACACGTAGCTCGAAAGCCCGAAGAAACCCGCAAGGGGTTTCTGAGGAAGAAATGTTCAGTTTTAGAGGTGGGAAGGAACAAACCAAGAATGCTATTAAGTAATCAGGCAGGGACTGAAAACCCAATCCACATGTCGGCCCTGCTGGGATTCGAACCCGGGTCACAGTTAGCGACGGAAGTCCAGTAAAGCAACACTGGGCCAACCTGACCCCCCTCGGAGGCAAGTCAAAAAAGTATACTTTGAAAAGCGCCCCCCCCCCTTCATTTTTGGAGACGGATTTACACCACTATAGGTTTATCTTACCTGGACTTCGTAAATCCCGACCGCCAAGCCCGCTGCTGCTCCCGTACCGGCTAGACCAATGAAGTGCCCCGTGCCGACGTTACTGGCGAAAATAGAAGCCCCGACCTACAACAGTTTTTCAAATTCAGAACAAAATGGCCTCCAAACAATGAAATTGCTGATATAGAAACCATAATAAAGGATTTACAGTATATTTTTACAGACTCGCATGCAAACTTCTCATTCGAGGATAAAAGATTTGCAATAATGCTCTGAAATCACCCTCCCAATTTAAAATCTTTGGTTAGTCACCTAACCTATTTCCAAGGCCTGAGTGTAAAAATCTACTAAATGTGTCCAGGGGACCTCCATTCATCTATTTAGACCATTAGAGAAGGGATTGTATCCACCAAACAGACTTAATTACCCATAATTGAAAGTGCCTTCCGGAGTCTCCCCATTGCGCGTGCGAGTCATTTTTTTCGGGGCGCGTTTGCAATTGGAAAACTAACCTAATAAGTTTATCTCTGCATATGCTTATGCCCCTAAACACATGATTGACCATGAAAAGGGCTTATCAGAATTGACCAACTGCAGTCAAATCACCAAAGCCGAGCTTGTGTAGTATTGCCCAATATGTTGACGCGTAGAGTGCATTAGTAAAACAAAATGACATAGGGATGTCTAAGGGCGTGGCAATTAATGCACTAATATGCAGTAGATTCCGAAATTAACTCATCACATTACAATAATTACATGAAATTTGCATTTCTGCGTGCAATCATTTAAACATTTTACACAATCCATAAAATTTACAAAACTTAAAAAGTCTAAAATGAGAACTAAGATACCGCATTAGGGCAATTCACGGCCTGCTTTGGAAAGACACTTTTCTTCATTAAGGTGCCAATATACTGTAAGGTTTTGAGAAGCCATCACTGGCAAATAGCACATATCATCAATGGGAACAAACAAGTCACTGCTGTCGTTCAAAGTCCAAATTTGAAGCTTTGTAAGGTTGTTTTTTTTGCTGTCGTAATTGCATCAAGAGGTAAAAAACTCTTCATATAGAAACATCTTTGTGCCCAGTGCAGTTGTAATGGAAACATGGCGTCTAGACCTTTATAACTTCATACCTGACTTGGGAATTAACCCAAAAAGATTTGGGCCCCCAACATTTGGACGGAGGGCGTAAACTAATTGTAATGAGGATTTTTTGGGAAGGGATGCAGCTCAGACAGAGAAAGATCAAACCAATAGACAAATCCCGAATTGACGAAAATAGCACCGATCGGCGCACTTCCGGGTTTGAAAGCTTAATACTATGCTGAACGTGCGCTTCGCTGCCATTTATGGCGTGATTCATTCACGTTTAGTGTTTGTGATGTTTGTAAATTATATGAATATTAAAATCTTTTTTATTGTACCAGTGAGGAAATGTCGTTTCCTCAATGGATCCCCAGGGCCCCCAGGGAGAACAGTTCACTGTCAACTGATGAGGCTACCCTGGTAAAACAATACGAAATAAATAAATAGAAATCAATCAAGTAATTTTAATTCTAATTCTAATTCTAATTCTAATGTTTACACTGTGTCGAAAAAAAGGAAAGTAAAGGTCTTAATCTTAGAAGGTCTTTGAATATCCTTAACCTTTGATCCTTTTACCGCGGCCTGATACCAGCTAAGGAGCAGGTTTGATCACGGACTATGGTTAACTAAAGTCGACGATTGGTGAAATAACTTTACCCGAACGCTGGCTAAACGACCACGTCTAGTTGATCAATTGGAAACAGCCTCCGGGACAAGATCGCGCTGGTTATCAATAGCAAAAATCGTGGAAAACTAGCGGGAACCAGTGGAACCATAGCTCGACTAGCTACCATTTGCACTGGGATGTAATTGCGCAGTTCGAGCTACGTCACGAACTGACCACAGTTTGTCATTCCCTAAAGGCAACTTGGCATAACCAAATTAGGTTCATATTTTTAAAACAAAGAGGGGAGTGGGGTGCCGTGACCTCGTGGTAGAGTGCACGCAAGATCTCAGTGACACTACATATTGTGGGCTCAAGCCCATCCAGGGTGTCATGATGCTTGTGTCCTTGAGCAAGACACTTTGTCAGAAATTGCTTCTCTCCACCCAGGGGTAAAAAGGTACCTGTGATGGCAGTGTTGGCTATGTGTTTGATTAGCCCATGGCCGCCTGACTTGCAGCCGCGGGGCTGTATACTATATGGGCCTGATGATTTCCGGAACTATAGTCAATCAAATCAAGTGAAGATTCGAGATAAATAAACTTACCGGCCACCAAGCCATGGTCCTCCCAGCTAAGAAGTAGCTCTTTGCATTGCTGCGTTTGGACCTGTACATAGACTGAAGGGGAAAGGAAAATAACGAGTTGTACGGAAGACCTACACTTAGCTAATGTTATCAATAATCGACGAGATCTATATGTTACTTATGTCAGTGCGCGTGCCAGAATGTACATGTATAGCTAATGCACATTACGAATGACGCTGTGATAGCTCTTTGTTTATTTAAGCCGTCACTTATTAGGTCAAATTTTAGTGTCATATGGAATTGGTACTCAGAATATAAAAATGTTGACTTCTGTAACCCCTTATAGGCACATTTAAATCTGAGCTACGTAAAGCCACCCATCGGTGATGTTTCTGTCATTTGCGCTGCGGAGTTATGAACTCAGTTGCCACAATAATTTGGAGCCGGGCTTGTTTTTCCCCAAAGGTTTTTTTCGGGTTTTTCGCCCATCCAGTAAATCAGCAATAGGCTTAACCGCAAACAGATTTATTTTTTGTAAATATTCTTGTATTTGTGTAAATATTCTTGTATTTGTGTAAATATTGTTAATGTAGGCAGGGCCCCAATGGAAACCAGTTTTAAACTGGGTAACGAAATGTAATAAATAAGCAAACCCTAACCTGTACATGTATACACAATACCGGTAGCTAAAAAGACTTGATGCTGCAAAGGCATTGTATATGCAAAGCATGATAAGAGGCTGTATACCTGTGTTCCTCTCCAAATGATATAAATTAACTTCGGATTTTGTTTAATATCCATGTTTAAAATTTCCCATTTAAACACGGTTTCCAACCAAACGTAAGTATTGCGCAACAATTCCAAGCATGGTGGATATCACAGAAACTCTGTATACTGAGTCCATGGATGTATACAGAATTGAACATAAATCATCACTATACACGCTACTGGGTATGTGTGACCCGGCACCACGAAACAAGTGTATAATGTAGCAAAAGTTGAACATTGAGATTACGGTATTTCCTGAAAATAAGAGGGTCGGCTGAAAAGTTCGTAGGTTGACTCTGAAGGAGTAATGCCAGATCAATGAAACTGTATAGCATGCATTTATTTCATCTCTTTTGATACCTAACTGCATTTTGTTTCCAGCTAAGGCCGTATTTGGTGCTTCGTAGACGACTTCGTAAAAATGGACAACATTTGGCATCGAAACGACCTTTGGCCTTCTTTGGAGAGGGTGATGAGGACGTGTGTTTACACTGCATGGATTGCTTCTTTGTCTCTGGCTCAAAGTGATGGACCCAGCACGCATCCTGGGTTAGGAAACGTTCGATGAAATTAGCTGGATCTGCTTCAAAACGCTCCAAGTTATCCCTTGACGTGACCAGCCTGGTGCGCTTTTGATCAGGGGTCAGAATTCGCGCCACCTACCGAGCAGAAACCTTTGACATTCCAAGTTCTGTACTCAGAATGTTCTCAACTTTGTTCTTGGCGAAGGTTTTGTTAATCATATCCTTTCTGAGCAGGCGTACTGGCCTATTAAATAAGTCTAGATCCGATGGCAAGGTATATGTACAGCGCATACGCATGGTATGCAGAGTAATCGAGATATAAACCGAATTTGACATTGAATTGGTTTCTGTGCAACTGATTAAAGTAAAAATGTGGTTAAAAAAGAACAAAACATGACCACCCAAGTGTGTAAACACTTTTTCAGAAGGCCTTCCATATGTTTTGTACACGATTTTCAATCGTGGACCTTGACTCAATCGTGGACCCTGTTGTCCTCTTTGTTAAAGGTCGACGGTAAATTCATTACGGCGCACAAATTGACGGCGGCGGCACATCACCAACTTGTGTAACACGTGTCTATAAATGGCACCACCCAATGTCAAAATAGGTCTAACAAGGGTAAATGGGTGTTTGAAAAAAAAAGGGTAGGCCTAACTTCCAAGTCAAATGCTGGGTCCATGTGTAAGCATGAGCTTCACTAGAGATTCGCGTCTGTTCATCTCTGGAGCGCTAGTCTCACGTTGTTTTAAAAAAAACACTCATCAATATTTGTTTAAATTCAGCCCTCTTTGCCCATACCTGATAAAAATCACTCACTTTGGTTGGCCCTACAAAATAGAAGAAGGCAAACAAAAGATAAAAGTTCATTCTGTCATCGGAGCTCTCGTGTTTGTCATTTCAGCTGCGTGCGAAGTGTCCCCGTTTTTTATATTAAAGGTAGTATACCAAATTAATTGTTGCTGTAATTTTCAGAAATGATTGGATTCGGGGTTAGTATTTCATAACAAATACTATAACAATGACCTGTTTAAGGTTTTGTGTGCATGGATGCTGGAAAAACAAAGAGAAATAAAATGCTGTTCTTTTAGTCTGGTTCCCTGACCTTACTTCAGACAAAACGGAGCAATTTATAGACGTCAGGGTTGGTAAAGTTGGTAAATTGGGGGCAGTATGAAAGAAGTCAGTTTTTCAAACTTTTTGGTCGGCCGACCATTGCTGGAAATTGATACAAAAAAATCCACTTTTCTTGAAATAACAGCACACCAGGTGCCATGATTTCACGGGATGCTTGAGATTATTATTTAAATACAGTCAGGTAAGATATTTTATAATGATTCAGCAGTTTTGTTTTTCGATGTTCTCAAATGTTGTATACATGTATTACCTTTAAAGGTACACACCGGCCTCTTGGGCGATTTTTTGGGCGATTTTAGGCGCTAAATTAGATTTCACCATGACTAGAAGGGTTTTCTTAATTAGAATATAAAGGTCCACAACTTGAAATTTTCCCGTTTTCGTGTAATTAAAAAAGAAAAAGAAAAAAAAGTTAGTCACGTGACATTCTTGCACCAAATTTTGGTTCACGAAACTTACGTGATCATTAGGGCTAGTTTTACATCCAGCTGTAAAACCTTTCAATAACTGAACCAAATTCCAGTTTAATTTAACCAAAATAAATTTGACTATTTTTCCAAACTGTACCTATTGTTTAATTGTTGATTATACTTCAATTTGGCGAAATTTTGGCGAAAGTCGTAACACTTTTCCCAAAGACCGGCCAACGAACCCATGTTTCACGAGACACGGCGTGGGGCCAGCGCGGCATAACCCCCGCGGCCGGCGGGGGGCAAAGACCCAGCACAGCTGCCGCATAAATCTATCAACGCTGCACTCAACTGCACTGTACATATCGGTACGGCGATCACAGTACTGGCGCCGGCTGTGTACTATACTGGTCGGCGGCTTGCGTCGACGCGTCGCAGAGCTAGTCAGCACTGCAGGCATGGGACTCCGTTGAAGGCATGATCCCCGTCGTTGACACATGAAATTTGCAGTTTTACTCCAAAATCTGTGAAACAGCGAAATGTCTACTACTCCAAAGGCAAAGAAGAAAACGTCGTTTAGTAGTGGGGGCCGTCCTGCCAAATCATCTGCAGAGAAACGGAGGATATTGAGCGTACGGGCAGCCCGGAGAAGGGCCGACCGCTTTCGTCAAGCTGGTGAGGACCGCCTAGCGAAAGTGGTTGGACCAGCTAACCTAGCCAGATGGAAAACGCTGAGGGACCAAGCCCTCGGACTTGAGACTGATCATGAAGACAGCATGAAAGATGCAGTATTTGCCAGAATTTGGTTGGATAGGTATGTAAAAATGACGTTTGACAGTGATGCTGTAGGGGCCTGACCATGTCTACAGTAGTACATGGAAGGGGGTTGCTGTGTGTGTGAAATTGTGTACATGTACATGTATGTCACAGTTTACATGGTTTATTTATCCGTGTTCCGTCGGCGGTGAAGTTTTCACCCTCATTTTATGATGTGTGTCACTATCTTTGGAAGTCGATGCAACGCTCTCCATGACTCGTGATCTTGTTGATTGATCTCTCACTGGTGATGACTGTTTATGTATAATTCTGGCCGTCCAAACGTGCAGACTGGATCACCGTGTCCTCTATTTGACTTGCAATAGTTGTGTGATCCATAAGCAAAGCACCAGTCTACAGGCAATCTTGCGCAATAATGTCACAAAAAGTGGACGGTTGTTGCGGCTGGAAAAGCGTATACGTTAACCTTTGACCTATTTCGGTTTGTTTACCATTTCTCGTTAATGAAAAGACATTTTGGTAAAAAAAATAAAAAAAAAACCTAGTATAATCTATGATTCTGAATTAGTTATTTGAGGCCGGTTGAGGCCGGTGTGTACCTTTAAACACGGAATACCATTTTCCACACAGTCAGGTTTACATACCTTTATCTCACGAAATCCTAATCTAAAAGGCCTTTTCACACGAGGCAATGGACAATTAATAGCACTGCCGGCTAAAAATATGTTTTTCCCGACAGTGTATTGACATTCCTAAGCAGTTATTGACAACAAAGCAATTATTGACAGATTGAGCTCAGACTTTCACAAGTTATGTTGAGTCCGACAAAGTATGAACACTGTCTGCGACTATTGTGTCAGCTCCATAGGAGTATCCAGCGGGGGTATAAAGCGGGTATTTACCCCCACCCCAATATTTTCAGTGCCTTTTTCCCAAAAAAATTCCCACAACAAATCAAAACCCTGCCCTTTAACATACCTGTTGCTTTTTAATGTCGAAAGCTAGTTTGGTAAGTCCAAAAACTCCAAGTGGATTTTGTTCTCTCATAGGAACGGGGCCCGTAAGTACACAATCGACGTAACATTCAAAAATAATTTCCTTCATGATACTGGCCCTTGTGTGCCCTCACTGGAAATTACAGTGGCCCCACTGAAAATGTGAGTGCCCCCTGTTCCCCGACTTAATAATGCCCTAAAAATGTTAGTGCCCCTTGTGCCCCCGATATATCGAGTGCCCTGTCACGTCTACACCCCCACACCCCTCCTCCCTAATAGAAATGACCTTGCTTCGCCTATGAGCTCTGCCAATGCCAGATCATACCTGAAAGTTTTTATACCCCAGGTGCGAAGTGGTTCCCATACATGTACAAGTAAACTATGAAACAATGACACACACTAATTCCGAGAATTTGTGACTCCAAAATGACACACCGATTTATTGAGTGGCAACGTCGTAGTCCCTGGCGTCAAATAGACTTGGATTTAGTGCCTCTGCAGGCGCGGATCCAGGGGGGGGGGGGGGGGGGGGGGGGGGTGGGGGGGGGGTTTGGGGGTCGAAACCCCCCTGCTTTAATATTTTTTTGCTTTTGCTTGTAGGGACCTACGCCTTGCAAATACAGGTCATATTTTGCCTATGGGTGAGAACAAAACAAAGAGGTTAAATGGCGCCACTAACGGTGAGAAAGTGTATCAGCACCCCCCTTGTAATTTTTTTCGCAGGCGGAACATTTTGGGAGTCACTTTTCCGGGCAAATTTCAGACCCCCCCCCCCCCCCCCCCCCCCTGCAAAATTTCCTGGATCCGCCCCTGCTCTGTTGCTCAATCACACACATACAATTTCTGTAGGTATAAGGGTATCGGATCACAACTGCTTAATTCATGCGACTTACCCACAGACCGACTAACGAGACGAAGACGAAGTAGAGGCAGATGATGACGATGTCCACCGTATCGATGGATTTCGTGACAAGCATGATGTCGACATCCGCAGATCCCAAAGGAACTGTTCACTCGGGCAATTAGTTTGCAATTCCTCGGCCGGTTTGTATTAATATAGATACCACAAGAAAGGTCAATGGAACAAAGATGACAAAGTACAAAGATGGGCAAACAGACTGTGACAGCAGGCGGGAAATCGATTAATATGCTTTTTGTTTAGTTTGCTCTCGACTGACGATGTATGTCAGAGTTGAGGCACTCCATAAGAGCGCCTTGTACAGAAGTCATGGCGACAAGAACTAGATGTTGCTGAAAATATCGGTGTATGGGCTGCACGAGCCGGCTTCAGAAAACAGGACTCTGCAAGTCTGACACTTGGTGACTGTGCATTATAAGTGCTTCGGGTGTTTTCATTTCGCTATTCCGAAAACGTCGCTACGCTGGGAGCACTGCCATAATAATTTCATCAAGGTGCGGTAAAAGGAAACGTTGTCGAATGGTTTAAGATGATTGGTCGATGGACAATGCCAACGTCACTGGTAAAGTTGCTCTACATTCAATATTCCTGATGGATTGGATTGATTCGGTTACAGGGGCCGTCCATAAAGTACGTACGCACGAAGGGGGGAGGGGGGGGGGGGGTTGTTGACATTGCGTACACCATGCGTACAGGGGGGGAGGGGGGTCCAAGCCAATGCGTACCGTACGCAACCGACAATTTGCTTTTAATGAATTGTCATGAAATCAATGTACTATCTCATATAAATAACTACCAGGACCAGCTTTTGTGCATCAAACAACCGTTATAACACAGTAGGCCTACCCTTCACCCCAACCAAAAGTAAATTAGTCTTCCCTGATGCGCCACCGCCAGCCAACTCCGGCCTATTTTTAGACCGCAACAAATATACTGCATTATAAACCGGGAGTGTACACCGGAAACGTACAGGTGTAGGCCTACTTGTATCAATTTCACCCGCGTGCTGTCCAAAATCGCTCTTGTACTGGAGGTAAAAAAAAAGATATACGTCTTATATATCAACTGCCTCTTGTTCAAACACATATTTTTGTGAAAAGCGTTATTCACTATCTCAATAAACCAATAGTGTATCAGGGTATTATTTTTCCTTTTTTGGTTAATGTCATCATTGACTGCTGTTTTGGTTCAAAATATATCACTGTTCAATCATTTCCAGGTCCGTTAATAAACAAATTGCATTTATAATAAGTTTAGTTTATTCACTTCACCAATTCGCAGCCTAAAAGGCTGAATTGTACGGTGCTCTAACAATAAAATACAAAAAATTTAATTTAATTAAATTAGCATATACAACATATTAACATATAAACATATAAAAACTCATAAAGTTGAGTATAAAAAGCATCATTCAAAACTACACAAATTCAAAATTATATAAAAAATAACAAAAAAAGAAACTAGCTGGGCTAAAATCAGAGTTAGATAAAAAGTATAAAAAAGGACATGGGGAAGGAAGGAGAGGGAGGCGGGAAAGAAGGGGAGGTGGGAGGGGAGGTGGGAGGGGAAGGGGAAAGCAAAAGGAAGGTAAGAAGGGAGGCTACAATGAATCATTTAGTAATCTGGTCAGATAGGGTACTGGACTGTTTATAAATCTGTTGGATGTACACCGATATTCCTCAAGTTTACGATTAGTCCTAAGATTCATATTATGTGAACTCAGTGATCTAGGGAACCACTCGCTAAATTTACCTGATTTAAAGGTCTTTAAGGCGAAATTTGTACAGAGGGTGGTTCTCCTATCATATAGATGTTCTAGACCTAAATTAGCTAATGCATGGTCATAATTAGAGTATTGATTTCCCAGAATAATACGACAAACCCTTTTTTGAATTAATTCAATTTTCTTGGTTTGTTTCTGTGTAATACTCGAGTGCCAAAGTGGAGATGCGTATTCCAGAACAGGCCTAACATAACCCGAGTAAACAGTAACAAGCTCCTCATGAGTTAAACCAGTTTGCTTCAGTTTCCTAAGCATAAATAATTTTTTGTTGGCTTTACCAATCATTTCAGTGATATGCGAGTCCCACTTAAGATTATTCTGAAAGGTGACACCCAACAATTTGGCACTCGAAACTTGCTCAAGTTGAAAATCTGAAATTTTATAAAGGGCAGGCGGCAGCTCTCTTGTTCCAAAGTACACTTGCATGGTTCGACATTTGGCCGGATTGAGAGAAAGCTGATTTTCCAATGCCCAATCGTTGAGTCTATTCAAATCATTCTGTATGTGACTAATTCCATTGAAGGGTCTGATCTCACCAAGAGTGAGATCATCAACATACTTCCAGCATCTGCTATAAGCAGATTTAGCTGCATTGTTTATGCAGGCAAGAAAAATCACTGGGCCAAGTTTTGTTCCTTGTGGTACACCACTTGACAAGATCTGCCAATCCGAAAAAGTCTGTTTATACGAAACACGCTGTTTACGTTGAGTAAGAAAATCAACAACCCATTGAATAACAGTAGGGGAAACACCCAAATCTAAAAGGCTTTTTATGGCAATCTCATGATTAATCATATCAAATGCTTTGGTAAAATCAGTAAGTACAAGTGTACTTACGTTACTCGTCCGATTAGTACCGGAAACCAGATGATGAAAAACATCCACTAGGCAATGAGTAGTAGATAAACCTTTTTGGTTACCATACTGCCTACTGTCAATGTTAGAATGGATAGAATTCATAATCCATTTACAAATAAAACCTTCAGCTATTTTAGCTAAATGAGGGGTAAGTGAGATCGGTCTAAGTTTGTGTAATGTAGGTGGGGTTTGTTTTGGTATAGGAACAACATTAGCTTGTTTCCATTGAACTGGTACAATACCCTGTGATAATGATGAATTAAAAATATCTGTTACTGGCATACTCAGTTCATAGGCAAATTCTTTAATAATTTTGGCCGGTAAGTTGTCAGGTCCCCCTGATTTTGTGACCGAGATCAGTTTAAGTTCATTATAAACTTCCCAAGGCTGAACTCGAGGAGGCGGCAAAGGGGAAGGTAGATATGCTGGGAGTGATTTCAGATCCAGGGGGTCCTGGGAATGAGAAAAACTAGCAAGATGATTGTTAATCACATTAGCAATTAATCTAAAATCGGAGGAATCAACGTCGGGAATATGGATGGTCAAATCAGGTTTTTTAATATTAGCCAGATTTCTTACCTCCCTATGCCACCTCTTTGGGTTCACATTCTGCAATTCTCGAACTCTCCCTGCATAATACGATTGTTTAGCAAATTTAATATCCCTAATAACTTTATTTCTTATAGATCGAAATTGAATTATGTTACCTTTAACAAAGGCTTTCTGCCTGGCCGAGATAAGATGTTTAATACGATCTGTAAACCATGGTTTGTCACTATTATGACGCCTGATGGTTTTAGATGGAAAGAATATCTCAATGGCTTGGTCAATTAATTTGTAAAAATTATCAACCTTAGTTTGACAAGAGTGTACGTTTAAAACATCATCCCACATTTGACCTTGAATCCATCTACCAAATGAACGAATGTTAGAATCCTTCATTGGCCTAATAACCTTTTTATATAACTTATTAGTGTCAGTGACGCTCTTTGGGACCCAAGTAATACAGTTATGGTCACTTCGTCCAATCGGTGAAAAAATATTGGGGCATTCATATTGATCAGCAAAATTAGTAATTATCAAATCAAGAATAGCATCTCCTCTAGTTGGTTCTTTGACAACCTGTACAAAATTAGTTCCATTACATATTGGTCCAATATTGGCCCTATTAAAATCACCAAGTATAACAAGTCCAATATTTGGCTTATGAGTTAATAAAAAGTCTGCTGTAGACAGAATGTGTTGACAGAGTAAATCTTCATAAGGCGAATCCGGTGGACTATAGATGGCAAAGACGGCTATTGACGGTACGCTTCTCGGAAATCTTGAATGGTGGATCATAATCCATTCACCCTCAATTACAGGAGGAACTTGAATGTCATTAACAGTAGATGCCTTTAGATGATCCTTGACGTATAGCAGGACACCTCCGCCACTCCTATCAGTTCTACACTTATTAAATACATTGTAGCCCTCCACTCGGTACTGATCGGGGGCTGTATCAGGTGTTATCCAGGATTCTGTGATTACCGCCACATCAACTTGTTGATTGGTGAAAACCAATTCCAACTCATCAAGTTTATTGAGTACCGAGCAAGCATTAGTCAACATGAATCGTGGCAAAGTGGTTGTCTTCAATGTGCAATGTGTGTTAATAGATGATCCATTGGGTTCCATAGGAATTGATTTGGGAAGCTGTTGAAGAACTGCAAGTGGTCGCTGTTGTAGGGTACGGACATAATTAGTATTTAGTCTTCTTCCTATTACCACTTGAATAGGGCTATAGGGCTCCCGGTCCGATGATTTCTTGCTTCGTCTGCCCCCTCTACTGCCCCTAAAACTGAACAGGCCATTCAGTTTAAGACGGTGGACGGCTTGTGGCTGAAGCTTGTAGGGAAACAAGCGAAAAGCAATAAGTTGTTCTCGTGTATAATTGATATAAGCTGGCCTGGCTGGTATTTTCTGTCAACATTTTGTGATCTATTTCAGACTTTGGATGCGACATGCGAATCATACTACTACTACAGCAGGTGTACTGTGACGTTTAATGATGCTAGAATGAGGTAGTCTGAGAAGTCAAAAAGAGATATGGAATGCGTATGCGTACAGGGGGAGGGGGTTGGAGCCACTGCGTATGCCATGCGTACAAGGGGGCATATGATGCACGATATGGGGCAGAGGGAACCCCCCCCCCCCCCCCTTTGTGTTGGTCATTGGGGGGATGTGTTAGGTAACAATAGTCTAGAGAGTGTATAGGGTATAGAGACAAAAGGGAGGTACCCCTCTGCCCCATATCGTGCTGGGTATACAGGGGGAGGGGGGGGGGGGGGTAAACAAAGTCGGCATTTTGTGCGTACGTACTTTATGGACGGCCCCACAGGAACTTTTAATATTAATGAAAGGGATGTTGATTCAACACGGTTACCCATATCTCGACCCAATTCATACTGTGAAGAGATCAGATTATCTTGTCTTGTTTCAGTGTGAGGGGCTGGTTCTTCCACACTTTCCACTGTAGCCCACACCTCGAGTGGCCCTTGGGTCCTTGTGATGGCCCCTTGTGATGGGCGACTTGCATAAAAAAGAGGGCGCTATTTCTGTTTGGTTACAGAAAGAACTCCTTCCAAAAGATTCTAATTATAGTGCAAAACTCAAAACAACCCAACTACAATGCTTTAATGTTGGTTTGAAATGGATTCCTATAGACGTCGACAAAAACATGGAATCTTCTCTGAGAAAATTTGATTATTTCGCACACAGTGGTATGAAGACACTTGTCTATCTTGTGCCTCGGATCATAACATCATGCTTTGGCATATGAAGTCTGCATTAACATAGCTATTTTACAATGGGAGACATGATGTTAATGGGAAACTTTTGTGACACTGGTGGCAGCAGACATAAACTAAATTTTCACAGTTGTTGTGCTCTGTGGTTTGGTAAAAATTTCCACAGAAAAGTTAAGATAATTACTAAAAAACGTGCAACACTTCCTCACAGGAAAAGTACAAAAGAAAAATACTATATAAAAACTACAACAGACGAAAATACCACAGAAAAAAATTACCACAGAAAAATATGTAGGCCTACAACAGGAAAAAGGTACCACAGGAAAAAGGTACCACAGGAAAAAGGTACCACAGGAAAAAGTACCGCAGGAAAAAGTACCACAGGAATACCACAGGAATACCACAGGAATACCACAGGAATACCACAGGAATACCACAGGAATACCACAGGAATTAGTCCTGTGGTAACGTCCGAAAAAAACACAGGACACTTCCTGTGGTAATGTCCTGTGGTAATGTCCTGTGGTATTTTTTTGTGGTAATACCACAGGACATTTTTGTAAGGGTAGGTTGAGGGTTTGAATGAGGCTGAGGATGGCGCCAGTGCTTTAATGCTTACAATGCTTTAATGTTGGTTTGAAATGGATTCCTTAAGTATAGACGTCGACTAAAACATGGAATCTTCTCTGAGAAAATTAGAGTATTTCGCACACAGTGGTATGAAGATACTTGTCTATCTTGTGCCTCGGATCATAACATCATGCTTTGGCATATGAAGTCTGCATTAACATAGCTATTTTACAATGGGAGACATGATGTTAATGGGAGACTTTTGTGACACTGGTGGCAGCAGACATACCGGTCCTTTTCAACTGTTCCCACCAGTCGTGCGCATGCTCCGAACTATAGCGCAAAGAACCGGTTTGTCTGCTCACTAGAATTGCTACAACCAGACCTAAATTATAGTAACATGGAAATATAGCTATGTATGTGTGAGTTTGTATATGCCGGCAATCGTGGACCTAGGACAAAAGAATTCGGGGGTAGACAAAGGGGTCCACGTTTGACCTAACGTCCACGATTGAAAATCGTGTACAAAACCAATGGGAGGCCTTCCGAAAAAGTTAGAGTATAAACAAAAGAGGAACAATGGGAGGTCCACGATTGCACCCGTTTACATGACTGGGTGTGTGTGTGTGTGTATTAGGCAGAACAAAGGTAGAAATTATGAATTATGTTTTTTTGTTATTATCAATAGGGCGGCTATATCTAGGTTGTCGTTTGAACAGCGCACCGCGAGAGTTTTCCTGTTGACGGGCTTCTTTTTCGACCGCCGCCCGTGGGCTATTTTCAGGGCACTTTTCCTGAACTCCTTCGCCATGAGGAAGTAAATGATGACGTCCCACCAGCTGTTGGAGACACAGAGCCAGTTGACAACAAAATCGATCAATGGCGATGGCGGGGCCTCGCTTTTTAGGGCGAAGTTTCGAATCGACATGGCGATGTAGGGAATCCAAGCGATGCAAAACGTGATCGCTATGAGCATGCACATTTTCAGGGCACGGCTGTTGGGTATGATATCAAAAATCTTCCTGTGGGAATTTGTGTTGCCCCGCGACATCGCAACATGGCGGTTGGCATGCCTGCAGGCAACCATGTATAGTTTTGTGTAGCAGGCTATCACTGTGGTGACTAATTACCACATAAGTATCACAAGTTTTAGAAAAAGGTTTCCGTATGACAGAAATACCACACGATTTCCTGTGGTAAATTACCACTGGAAAGTAATTTCCTGTGGTATTGCTAATACCACATGAAATACCACAAGATTTTGAACCAGATGATGGTATGGAAGGAATACCACTGGGATGTCATGTGGTAATCCTGTGCTAATTACCACATGAACTACCACAAGAATTTGAAGCAGGTCTTAATTGGTATGACAGGAACACAACACGATTTCTTGTGGTAAATTACCACAGACAGCGAATGTCCCGTGGTATTGATAAATACCACATTGTGAAACAATTCACCTGTAAATTGCCACAGCAAGACTTGTGGTATTTGTGTGGTACCTTTTAACAAAGAATTCACTTCAATATTTCGACAATGTCTTCTTGTACCACAGCAAACTGCATAGTTCTTGCAAGTCTCCAGAGGTGGGAAAGTCAGTTTGACAGGAACATTTCATAGCTTCTTGAGATCAAACATTTTTATGACTAATAGAAAAGTTATTGCAATACTTGTAATTTTGTATATCTAAAAGGAATTATATTTGATGCATGTATCTTCATGTTAATGCCACAGCCCTAAGTGAAATAATCATAAAGGAATACAATTTGAACACATGTATGACAGGTAATTCAATTGATTGATTTAATTGAAATTGCACATCAGGTATGCATTCAAAATATCTCTCACCATCATAACAGTTAAAGCAACACAAAATTTGACCAGTAAGAAAAACATACCAACATGATCAGCATGAATTGCATGTAATTAGATCTGGAACATATAAACCGAAAATGTTTTGTGAAAAATATTCCTACAAGGAATATGAAAATGTTTTTTTTTCAAATATGCCTGTAAAATAATGTTGATGGATAATTTACTAAAGTTGGAAAAACTGGCATTAAAACTATTAACCTCCAACACTAATGAATTTCAAGTGTCAAGGATTAAAATGTCAATTGCGGAAGTTACAGCTTGAAGAAAAATGTATCTGACACCAAAAGAATAGTCAGATTCTACAGTATTGGCAAGAGGAACAACGAACATCTGTCTTCCTTGAGAAACCAGAACACATTTGCGTTCTAACTCATCTGCTGAAACTGCTTTAGTTCCTACAATTGGAATCACTTCATACATTAAACCAGCTGAATTGACATCTATTTGATTATCCTGAAAAACATAGCTGTTGCGCTTATTAAGTGATGAATACAAAATTATAAGAGATGTCTTGCAATATTAAAGACACAGAACAAAAACATATTTAAAAATCGAAAAATATGTTTAAAAATTGGTATTCCAAAGTCCATCAGGTATACCTGATGGACTTTGAACTAATACCAATTTTTAAACATTTACTGTAGTGAAAACGATTTAAAAACTGCTAATTAACCGTTCAGTCTTCACAGGAAGACAATTCCAGACTTGAAACAAGTCTAAGTTATTGTAAAAAATATTTTAAAATTGATTAATGCTTAAAAATCTGATAAACAATGAAATTCCAAATTATATGTAATTGCACATAAATTCTATCAGTGTCAGTCGATGCAAGAAGTATAAAATTAGCCGCACACACTGAAAACAATTTAAAAAGTGCTAATTAACCGTTTAGTATTCACAAGACAATTCTAGACTTGAAATAAGTCTAAGTTATAACAGACTTGAGTTCAATCGTGACGATTGGATCATATTGACTCACAGTCAAAAGCTAGCTGCACAATACACCACATGTGCACAAAGTGTGCATGTAGGTACATATACATGTGGGTCATTCTAAAAACAATCTATAGGGGTCCAAAAGTGTGACAAGTTTTGTTGTCCCTGTTCACCTGACCTGTGTAATTTCCCATCATCATTAATATTGACTTCACCTGTTTGGCGGGTACTTTGCTTTACATAATTACCCATGAAATATTAATTTGACATCGTAAAAATATTTCATGGGCAATGTTTTGTGAACATTTTGAAAAGTTATGAAAACATCGCACCAACGTATTTTCATTAATGTCATGTAGGTATCACTAAACGTTTGTAAGACCATGTCGCCATAACATTATTTCGTAATATCATCACAACATTACACATAACATTTATACCACGTTATCAAAACATCAATGTGTTAGCTGGGTTGCTTGTGACTGGCATTCAGCTCTTACATTGTTTTACATTGTTTTAATAATATAATATCTTAGAAATGTTAGGGAATTGCACCCAAATGTTACTAAAATGTTATAAAATAAATGTTATTTTTACGTAAAAATAAATCATATTATAATTTGTATTAATTAACGTTTGAACTACGTATTGGAGCAGTAATTTGCAAGCTCTATGGATCTGAGCTGTATGCACTTTATGCCATTCCCACACTTAATCGTTCCTGCAATTAATAAAAACGGTTTATGTTAGCAAGATTCGGCAACTCTGCTCCTGAAAATCAATGATTTATATCGGTTAATATTGATTAACATACTATACAATATATTAATACTATGTATATATACTAATACAAAATTATATATCAGTGGTTCCTCTGAGGAAGCATCTCCTCCACTTTAAGTACGTCCCTAAATGGTATATATATATATATGCCCAACATCACTGTCGTCTTTAGTCACAGTTTGCAAGTAAAAGTTTTTGTATTTGTTTTGTTTTGCTTTTTTGGCAAATTTGTTTCTTTGAGACTTTGAATAGTTAAATATTACACAATTATCTCTATGAAAACACCCTAAAACATATCGCTGTTACGCAAAACATAACGTTCATGTTGAAAGAAAGTGACAAAATTGTTTCACGAAGGTTTACCATGCCCACTTGGGGTCAACATGCAAATAGAGGTCACTATAACGTTGTCACAACATCATCACAACGTAGTACGTGTATTTAACATCATAATAATGTTGCCATGCAGAACACCATCAACAACATTATCACAACGTTTACAACATTTACCAAGGAGTGTTAGAACATCAAAATACAACGTGATCACGATGTGATGGTCATTATATAAATACATTGTAAACAAAATCAATGAATGCCTCGTTATTAACCTTCATGTTATACATGTATTAAAACTTAAAACACGGGGATACAGATAATGAAATTAAATGTTGTGGCAACATGTTATACATGTATTAAAACTTAAAACACGGGGATACAGATAATGAAATTAAATCAAGACGCATATAAAACATTTTTATAGTTCCTTGGACTCAAACATTTAGGACATGTAAAGACTGCTGTCAACTTTTTTTTCAAACATCAACAAATAATAATTATATGTTATACCTCGATGTTTCAACAATGTTTTGCAAACATTCCACGTTTAATCCGCGACATTAAATTTGTGTTTTTAAAATTATTTAAATTTGCTTTAATTATGTTAAATAACGTTTTTCATTTAATCGAAATATCCGTCTCAAAGCTATTTTTACATTACAAAAACATTTTTTTAAATGCGCGGATGATGTTTTATGAAAGCTTGACAACATGCAAGTGTAACGTCAATTCAAACATTATAACAATGTTACAATTACATTTCATGAAAATTTAATAACATTTGCATGATGTTTCAAAGATAATTGATGTAAAAACTATACAAACCGTGTAACACATTAAACATACATTTGAAAGTTTATATCTGTAAAACATTTTGAAAACATTATTCTTAAATGTTTGTACCGCGACAATAGAATGATGTTTTAAAAACAATTTCATTTTGTTTTTAATATGTTTAATGACATTTTCAATACGTTTGAGTATTTTCATTAAAACATCTTTTACAAATATAACTGTTACATTATATGAACATTTTGTTGAATGCGACTACAATGTTTTAGTAATAGTCTAAAGATATGACAGTCGTAACGTCAATATCGTAAAAACATTTCATTGAAATTCAAAATACATTTACACGATGTCCTTAAAATATTTCAAGTAGATGTTTTATTAATACCGTAATAGCAATGTTATCTCTAAATGTTTTCTGTATGACATTTGTACAACTTTGTGGAAATGTTTTAATCACGTTATGTGTTTGCTGGGTAGTCCCTAAACGTTTAACTTATTCTTCCAAGAACCCAAAGTTTCAAACTCAATATGAAGTGCTTTTGGCAACATCATATAGGTCTAGTCCCTAAACGTTTAACTTATTCTTCTAAGAACCTAAACATGTATAACATGTTTTAAGAATGTTGTCAACTCTTGTCATAACATTTTAGGGATATCTGTAAAACATGGTTTCATATTTTAGAAAGATGTTTTCAAAACATCATAACAAAATACATCTTCAGATGGTAACATTATCATGACGTCGTTTATATATCAAATGCCCGAAATATATTTATTACCGAAGACAGATTTTAAACATCAGGCAGAAATGCTTTTACAACATTATTAAAACGTTTACAATAGTTCTGTGGACTCAAATATATATAACATGTTTTAAAAATGTTGTCAACAATTTGGCATATCATTTGTAAGATATTTCTGAAACATGTTTTAACGCTAAAGACATATGTTTTAAGAACATCATAACAATGTACCACTATTTAGGCGGTAACATTATAATGATGTCTTCTAAATATCAAATGCTCTAAGATATATATTTAATAATTCAGAAAAGTTTCAAACTCAATATGAAGTGCTTTTGGCAACATCATATAGGTCTAGTCCCTAAACGTTTAACTTATTCTTCTAAGAACCTAAACATGTATAACATGTTTTAAGAATGTTGTCAACTCTTGTCATAACATTTTAGGGATATCTGTAAAACATGGTTTCATATTTTAAAAAGATGTTTTAAAAACATTTACAAAATGCAAATGTTCAGATGGTAACATTATTATAACGTCGTTTTGATATCAAATGCCCGAGAGATATATTTATTACCTAATACATGTACATATATTTCATAACTTGAACATTTATAACATGTTTTAAGAATCGTCAAACAATCCACAAGGGAAACTGACTAGGTAAATTTGAATATAATTTCAAAGTGAACAAAGAAACCGGCACGAGCGGGATTCGAACCTGCGACCTCCGGGTTACCGCACCGGCGCTCCACCAACCGAGCTATCCTGCCCTATGTTGGCGGTCTCCCAAATTGTCAGCATCTTTGTTCGGGTGGGCGCTAGTCAGAAGTCATAAACCCAGAATGCCGTATAGCCAGGGATCACACCCAATTTTACGATACAACCTGGGAAACGACATTGTGGGGATCCACTCAATGAGGATACGACTTTTTACTTATATTCGTCAAACAATCCACAAGGGAAACTGACTAGGTAAATTTGAATATAATTTCAAAGTGAACAAAGAAACCGGCACGAGCGGGATTCGAACCTGCGACCTCCGGGTTACCGCACCGGCGCTCCACCAACCGAGCTATCCTGCCCTATGTTGGCGGTCTCCCAAATTGTCAGCATCTTTGTTCGGGTGGGCGCTAGTCAGAAGTCATAAACCCAGAATGCCGTATAGCCAGGGATCACACCCAATTTTACGATACAACCTGGGAAACGACATTGTGGGGATCCACTCAATGAGGATACGACTTTTTACTTATATTCGTCAAACAATCCACAAGGGAAACTGACTAGGTAAATTTGAATATAATTTCAAAGTGAACAAAGAAACCGGCACGAGCGGGATTCGAACCTGCGACCTCCGGGTTACCGCACCGGCGCTCCACCAACCGAGCTATCCTGCCCTATGTTGGCGGTCTCCCAAATTGTCAGCATCTTTGTTCGGGTGGGCGCTAGTCAGAAGTCATAAACCCAGAATGCCGTATAGCCAGGGATCACACCCAATTTTACGATACAACCTGGGAAACGACATTGTGGGGATCCACTCAATGAGGATACGACTTTTTACTTATATTCGTCAAACAATCCACAAGGGAAACTGACTAGGTAAATTTGAATATAATTTCAAAGTGAACAAAGAAACCGGCACGAGCGGGATTCGAACCTGCGACCTCCGGGTTACCGCACCGGTGCTCCACCAACCGAGCTATCCTGCCCTATGTTGGCGGTCTCCCAAATTGTCAGCATCTTTGTTCGGGTGGGCGCTAGTCAGAAGTCATAAACCCAGAATGCCGTATAGCCAGGGATCACACCCAATTTTACGATACAACCTCGTATCCTCATTGAGTGGATCCCCACAATGTCGTTTCCCAGGTTGTATCGTAAAATTGGGTGTGATCCCTGGCTATACGGCATTCTGGGTTTATGACTTCTGACTAGCGCCCACCCGAACAAAGATGCTGACAATTTGGGAGACCGCCAACATAGGGCAGGATAGCTCGGTTGGTGGAGCGCCGGTGCGGTAACCCGGAGGTCGCAGGTTCGAATCCCGCTCGTGCCGGTTTCTTTGTTCACTTTGAAATTATATTCAAATTTACCTAGTCAGTTTCCCTTGTGGATTGTTTGACGAATATAAGTAAAAAGTCGTATCCTCATTGAGTGGATCCCCACAATGTCGTTTCCCAGGTTGTATCGTAAAATTGGGTGTGATCCCTGGCTATACGGCATTCTGGGTTTATGACTTCTGACTAGCGCCCACCCGAACAAAGATGCTGACAATTTGGGAGACCGCCAACATAGGGCAGGATAGCTCGGTTGGTGGAGCGCCGGTGCGGTAACCCGGAGGTCGCAGGTTCGAATCCCGCTCGTGCCGGTTTCTTTGTTCACTTTGAAATTATATTCAAATTTACCTAGTCAGTTTCCCTTGTGGATTGTTTGACGAATATAAGTAAAAAGTCGTATCCTCATTGAGTGGATCCCCACAATGTCGTTTCCCAGGTTGTATCGTAAAATTGGGTGTGATCCCTGGCTATACGGCATTCTGGGTTTATGACTTCTGACTAGCGCCCACCCGAACAAAGATGCTGACAATTTGGGAGACCGCCAACATAGGGCAGGATAGCTCGGTTGGTGGAGCACCGGTGCGGTAACCCGGAGGTCGCAGGTTCGAATCCCGCTCGTGTCGGTTTCTTTGTTCACTTTGAAATTATGTTTTAAGAATGTTATCTATAATTTGGCATAACATTTTAAAGATATTTCTGAAAAATATTTGTTATGCTTTACGCATATGTTTTAAGAACATTATAATAATAATATATGACTATTTTAGGTGGTAAAATTATAATGATGTCTTTTGAATATAAAATGCTCTAAAATATATTTAACAATTCAGACGTTTAACTTATTCTTTCATGGACTCAAACATTTACATCATGTTTTAAGAATGTTGTCAACTCTTTGTCATAATATTTTAGAGATATGTGTGAAACATGGTTTCATATTTTTAAAATATGTTTTAAGAACATCATGAAAACATACACATGTTCAGATGGTAACATTATCATAGCGTCGTTTTAATATCAAATGCCCGAGATCTATTTTTTACCTAAGACAAGTTTTAAACATCAGGCATAAATGCTTTTTTGACATTATTAAAACGTTAATAATAGTTATGTGGACTCAAATTTTCATAACATGTTTTAAGAATGTTATCAATAATTTGGCATAATATTTTACACATAGTTCTGCAACATGTTTTTAAGGCTACAAATATATGTTTTAATAACATTATAAAAACATACGACTGGTAACATTATAATGATGTCTTTTAAATATCAAATGTTCTGAGATATATTTAATAATTCGGACAAGTTTTAAACATCAGGATGAAGTGTTTTTTAAACATTATTTTAACGTTACTGATTCTTCCATGGACTCAACCATTTATAAAATGATTTATGAATGTTGTCAACTCTGCGGTATGACATTTTAGGGATATTTGTAAAACATATAGTATTATATTTTGTAAAATATATTTTAGGAACATCCTAAAAACTTACAGATAATAAGGTGGCAACATTATAATGACGTCTTCAAAATATCACATGCACTGACATTTATTAATTAAGTTAAACCACTTTTAAACATTAGGTAGAAGTGCATTTATAACATTTTCAAACGTTTTGGATAGTACCGTGGACTCAAGCATTCAGGAGATGTTTTAGTAACGTTTTATGATATTTATAAAACATCTGGATTATGTTTTTAAAATATCACATTAATGGCAAACTTTTCCCTCATGAAAACTAATTTAAAACATTTGGTTATAACATTTGGATGACATCACTTTAACATACTCGATAATTTGAGACATTTAAGTTATGTTATTAAAATGTTGTTCTGTTTATCATAACATTTCTATAAGGTTTTTAAAATGTTATTTTAAAATGTTTTATATATAACATCCGTACGACCTTTTCATAATGTTATAAAAGCATAATGTGTTTGCTGGGTAATTTATAGAATGACCCATATGTACATACCCTTACCGAACAGGACTGCTATAATAGCATGTGCATAGCAGTTCAATAGCATTAAAACAGCATACATATATGCATTCACATAGCATTCACAGATGATGATGGCTGGATGACTGCTAAATTTTAAAAAAGGTACCACAGCAAAAAGTACCACAGGAAAAGGGTACCACAGGAAAAGGGTACAACAGGAAAAGGGTACAACAGGAAAAAGGTACCACAGGAAAAAGGTACCACAGGAAAAAGGTACCACAGGAAAAAGGTACCACAGGAAAAGGTACCACAGGAAAAAGTACCACAGGAAAAAGTACCACAGGAAAAAGTACCACCGGAATACCACCGGAATACCACAGGAATACCACCGGAATACCACAGGAATACCACAGGAATACCACAGGAATACCACAGGAATACCACAGGAATACCACAGGAATACCACAGGAATACCACACGAATACCACACGAATACCACAGGAATTAGTCCTGTGGTAACGTCCGAAAAAAAAACACAGGACACTTCCTGTGGTAATGTCCTGTGGTATTTCTTTGTGGTAATACCACAGGACATTTTTGTAAGGGTAGGTTGAGGGTTTGAATGAGGCTGAGGATGGCGCCAGTGTAACAACCGCTTACGTTAATTAAAAAGTCACAATTTTGTTGCAATGCATCATGGGTAAAGAGTCGTATATTCATAGAGTCGGATATTTATATGGCAACGGCTCCAAATGAAACCATGCAACAAATTTCCAGTTCAATTTGTTTTTCCACATAACCGTATATATAAACCGTCAAACAATCCACAAGGGAAACTGACTAGGTAAATTTGAATACATTTTCAAAGTTAACAAAGAAACCGGCAGGAGCGGGATATATATAAACCGTATATTAAACAATACGAGGATGATCAAAATACCTGTTTTCATTTGAAATTTTCTTGTAAAATCTTTTCCGATTTGGTCATGCAAATTAACGTTGAATTGCCGTGGCCTAGTGGTTTGGAGCATTGAATTCGTGGTCTGCGGGTAATTCTGCAGGTTGTGGGTTCGAGCCCAGTCCAGGTTCTTCCACACTTTCCACTGTAGCCTACACCTCCAGTGACCATTGGCCCCTTGTGATGGGCCCCTTGTAATGGGCGACTTGCATAAACAAAGAGGGCGCTATTTCTGTTTGGTGACAGAAAGAACTCCTTCCAAAAGAGTCTAATTATAGTGCAAAACTCAAAACGACCCAACTACAATGCTTTAATGTTGGTTTGAAATGGATTCCTTAAGTATAGACGTCGACTAAAACATGGAATCTTCTCTGAGAAAATTTGAGTATTTCGCACACAGTGGTATGAAGATACTTGTCTATCTTGTGCCTCGGATCATAACATCATGCTTTGGCATATGAAGTCTGCATTAACATAGCTATTTTACAATGGGAGACATGATGTTAATGGAAGACTTTTGTGACACTGGTGGCAGCAGACATACCGGTCCTTTTCAACTGTTCCCACCAGTCGTGCGCATGCTCCGAACTATAGCGCAAAGAACCGGTTTGTCTGCTCACTAGAATTGCTACAACCAGACCTAAATTATAGTAACATGGAAATAAAGCTATGTATGTGTGTGTGTGTATGTGAGTTTGTATATGCCGGCAATCGTGGACCTAGGACAAAAGAATTCGGGCGTAGACAAAGGGGTCCACGTTTGACCTAACGTCCACGATTGAAAATCGTGTACAAAACCAATGGGAGGCCTTCCGAAAAAGTTAGAGTATAAACAAAAGAGGAACAATGGGAGGTCCACGATTGCACCCGTTTACATGACTGTGTGAGTTTGTACGTGCACTGTATATATCTCCGAGGACAAGAGAAGAAAGGAAACACAAAGAAACCTTTCAGTCCTCGAACGTAGAGTCTTTTGTTGAAATCGGTCCTCGAACGTAAGGATACGTGCTTAGTCTATGGGGGTTGGTTATATTGAGGGAACAATAGGAAACACAAAGCATTGTCCTCGGACGTATTGGGGAAGTACGACTGTATGTATATGCCGGCAATCGTGGACCTAGGACAAAAGAATTCGGGCGTAGACAAAGGGGTCCACGTTTGACCTAACGTCCACGATTGAAAATCGTGTACAAAACCAATGGGAGGCCTTCCGAAAAAGTATAAACAAAAGAGGAACAATGGGAGGTCCACGATTGCACCCGTTTACATGACTGTGTGTGTGTGTGTGTGTGTGTGTGTGTGTGTGTGTATTAGGCAGAACAAAGGTAGAAATTATGAATTATGTTTTTTTGTTATTATCAATAGGGCGGCTATCTAGGTTGTCGAGAGTTTTCCTGTTGACGGGCTTCTTTTTTGACCGCCGCCTGTGGGCTATTTTCAGGGCACTTTTCCTGAACTCCTTCACCATGAGGAAGTAAATGATGACGTCCCACCAGCTGTTGGAGACACAGAGCCAGTTGACAACAAAATCGATCAATGGCGGGGCCTCGCTTTTCAGGGCGAAGTTTCGAATAGACATGGCGATGTAGGGAATCCAAGCGATGCAAAACGTGACCCCTATGAGCATGCACATTTTCAGGGCACGGCTGTTGGGTATGATATTAAAAATCTTCCTGCGGGAATCTGTGTTGCCCCGCGACATCGCAACATGGCGGTTGGCATGCCTGCAGGCAACCATGTATAGTTTTGTGTAGCAGGCTATCAATGTGGTGACTGGTATGAAAGCCGTGTATGCTCCTAGTACGACCAGTCGAATGAGATACGGACTGGTGCCGTGGGACCACTTGATCGAGCACCTGATAGCGTTGTTGTTGTAAGAGACCTCGACACTACTGGTGTAAAGAGACATGGTGATGGCCAACGCTAAAAAGGTGGAGACGGTGATGGCGATTACTGCGCGCCGCCAAGAAATCATCACGGGGTGACGCAGGGGGTAAATGACAGCCAGGAGACGGTCTAGCGTGACTAACAGAGCGGCGGTGACGCAGCAACAGCAGATCAACCACTCGACGATGTTGCTGGCATCGCAGAGGAATCTCCCGTACGGCCAGGAGTTGAGTGCGGCCGGAGCGATCAGCAGCGCCGAGCAAAACCCGTAAGCCAGATCGGACAGGATGACGTACGTCAGGAAGGCCTTGGAGCTGGGTGGGAAACGAGGCGAGTCCACGGACCTCATGACGACCAGACTGAAGATATTCCCGGCCAGGATTAGGAGGGAGGTGAGTGCGACAAAAGATGCCCGGAGAGCGGTCTTTAGCGGACCGTAAGCGGGGCTGTGCGGCTCCACATCCTCGCCCAAACGACTCACCCTAGTCATACTCATCGATGTGTTTAAGAAAAGGGTTTCGGCTGAAGAGAAGTTGGATATCATGATTGTGTGCGGTCACTCGATTTCTCTGCAAGTAAAAGGAGGAACATGTCCATTTTGATCTGGTAATTGCCCTTTTTGCCCTTAAATGGATCACAGTTAAGGGTAAGATGTAGCTTTGGTAATGATCAAAACCTAAAATAATAGCAACTCTATTTACTGATGGTAGCCATGTCACCTCTAGGATGATTTTCAATGGGCCATCTATTATTAATAGATTGGTATCAATTAAAAATAGATTGGTATCAATCCGGAAAGTTACTTTTCAAAAAGATCCCAGATAGCACAAGTCGTTATGTCAACGTTAAAAAATTGTTCATTTAGTTGATATATAGTTTTGGTTTAATAGTTAACGTTAAACGAACGTTCACTTAAAGTCAGTTTTGTCAATGTCGTCAATTCGTTGATTTAAGTACGTTGTTTTAACGTAGATTTTATGTTTCATGCTTCTCTGAATTTAGGGGTAATTTGTCAACATTGATTGAACGTTGTCATCAGGTTAGTACCAACAATTCATTTTCCGTCATCCTTTCAACGTTAAAAAAACGTTTACATTTGGTTTGTAAGGTTGGTTCAAGAATGGTTGACGAAATAACGTTAAAGAGGAAAGAAAACCAAGTTGCATTTTTCCGCTTTATTGGCTTTTCTGAGAGCTTGTATATTCTTCTGACCGAATACAAATTGGTAAAGAACGATAAAAATGTATTTCATTGATTTTTTAAAACTAAAATTGCCCCTTGGAGTGAGCGTTTGGTCTCAATTCCTGCAAAGGTCATTAAGGATGCAAATGTTGCATATGACCTTATGACGCGTGTGCGCTTACTTGGCCTCAGTGGACCAGCAGCGCGGCCACTGCACCACGTCTGCAGCGTGTTGGCACTATCATCCACGTGTGTGTTATGACATTTTCGTTGTCAGCTGGTCGTACTTTCTTGGCCATTTTTGCCGAATTCACGGCCTTTCTAGCTTACTTTTGGATATATTCAGAGCTCGAATGTATTACAGTTGATAAGTATTATGCAGCTGAAAATCTTCAGAATCTACGCTATACTCCTCCCACGAGCCATCAGATTCTGCCATTATTCCAGAGCGAAAATTTTGTCCGGTGACCAGCAGGTGTCATAAAAGTACGTGTACGTCTGTACGTATCGCGACGTCACTGTATGTTTTCATTTCATTGAAAATTAACTAAACTGTTGCAAACTGCTGACTGACTGAATGGACCTGAAATATACAAATAGAAAAATTAGCTGGCCTGACGTTTCGAACTTAAGCAAGTTCTTTCTCAAAGGCAAATGCCTTTGAGAGAGAAAGAACTTGCTTAAGTTGCAAACGTCAGGCCAGCTAATTTTTGGTTCATTTCATTGAGACAGATACAATGCAGTTACCAGACTATGTTCGCGGCGCACACACAAATCCATCCACATTTCTGCGTTTTTGCATTCCTGTGGAGACATGGCATTGTTCTCCCCTTTGTCCCTGTACTTAAGCATACCCCCATAGTCTTTGTACACAAAATTCCTTGGATTGTAAACACGCGGTTGACCCCGAGCTTTTCTGATTCTGAGCGAAAGAGACTCCAAAGTAAAACTTCTCTAAAATTGCCAAATCCATGCATAAACTCTTCAAACCTACTTTGTTAGGTTTGGGGAGGCATAAGCTCTCAGAAAAGCCACTAAAGTAGAAAAATGCAAATTGGTATTCTTTCCTCTTTAAAACACTTTTTGAACTTAGTTAGCAATGTTGGCCAATAGCAGTTCAGTGGATAACGTTAAAACAGCGTTAGCAGAAGGTTGGTGAGGTTGATTGAACTGTGGTTTACGGAACAACGTTAAAGCGGCGTTTGCAGAAGGTTAGCGAGGTTGGTTGAACCGAGCTTCACTAAACAACGTTAAAGCAGCATTTGCAGAAGGTTAGCGAGGTTGGTTGAACCGACATTCGCAAAAGAATGTTAAAACAACGTTTACCGACGGTCAGCGAGGTTGGTTGAACAACCGTTTTCTAAACAACGTTAAAGCATCGTTTGCGGAAGGTTGGTGAGGTTGATTGAACCGTGGTTCACGGAACAACGTTAAAGCATCGTTTTTGGGAGGATGGGGTTGGTTGAACCGAGGTTCCTTAAACAACGTTAAAGCAACCTTTGCAGAAGATTAGCGAGGTTAGTTGAAATACCGTTCACTAATCAACGTTAAAGCATCGTTTGCGGAAGGTTAGCGAGGCTAGTTGAACGGTGGTTCTCGGAACAACGTTAAAGCAGTGTTTACAGTAGGTTAGCGAGGTTAGTTGAACGGCGGTTTACTTTAAAACGTTAACAAATCGTTGGTCGAAGGTTAGCAAGGATAGTTAAATTAAGTTTAATAGAAGCATTGTTTGCTGAAGGTGAGCGAGGTTAATTGGTTAAGGTATTGTTACCTAAATAACGTTAAAACGTCGTTTGCTGAAGGTAACGGAGGTCGGTTGAATGGTGGTTAACTGAACAACGTTAAGACATCGTTTTCAGTAGGTTAGCGAGGTTAGCTGAACAGGGGTTCTACAATCAACGTTATATATACATGAAGTAAACCATCGTTCGGCGAAGGGTTCCAAAGAAACAACGTTACATGAACGTTTGCCGCATTACTACTTTAACGTTAAATGTCAACGTTGTGGTTTGGTTAGTTTGCTCATTGAAATTATGTTGCATCAACGTTGACAAGGTAATGGTAGAATAAACGTCACAATGACGTTATAATTATTGAAACATTTCAGTGTAAGGTTTTTTAAACGTTTATATATTCGGAGAATAACCAGCACGGGAATGTTGGAACAAGTTACATTAACGATAACCCAATTGTTATTAACATGTTAAATAATCAATATTGTAGCGAAATTATGGTCATAAGTTAGTACAACCCATAGTGTGTAGTTCGCATCAACCCCGGTGTGTTGATGGAAGCAGCTGCGAGCACCTGGCGGTAGACTGCCCCAAAACGGACTTGTTCCCCAGGCCTTCTCTACAGCCGCTCGTCGGGTCGGCCGAGGGCAAGCCTAGGCACCGTCGATCGAGAGCGCCACAAATGGTGTCAGAAGTGGAATAGGCGCCGCAGTAAACTTCTTGACATACATACTACATCGGTAAAACCTACCTAGCAAGGGGACATTTTTCCGACGCTATCGAGAGTCAGGATATTCGAGAAGGAATTTTCCGCGCCAGGCCTACTACTTTGGACGAAGCTGCGAGGGCTGCCCTGGCAACTGAAAGCTTCCAAAGAATAGAAGAACAACGAGGGGGCAAATTTCAAAAATTTGCGAGAGTCTTGGGGAGCGACGCCGAAGCTGCTTTGGAGGGGCTGAGAAAAGAGATGCAGGAGAATAACCGGCGTGTAGAGGCTGACATCCTGAAGAGGCATGAAGAAATGAAATCGTGGATACAAACAAGGAGTAGACCTGGAGGCGCCTACTCAGGTGAAGGAAGGGGGGAGGTTAACCTTGCCGATGTTGTTTGCTACAATATCTTAGTTTACAAAACGTAGTTACTGTGGCGAAACAGGGTAGTGACAGACTGAAGCCATTTTATTACATGGTCATGAATAATGTATTGGATGCGATGACCAATCAGCAGCGCGGGTTACGCTGGGTGTGGGCGATTTCACGAGGCCAGGGCAGTTGGCAATATGGTGGCGATGCAATAGGAGCTACACAGTTTACTAGCGAGAATTTATGCTCGGGTTACGACGCCGGAATTCAATGTTCGCTTCGGTGAGTGGGGTTGAATTGAGTTACGGCGTACTGTATGTATTGCGGGAACTTGAGTGGGCAAGGGTTTTGTGAAGCCTGTTTAAGAGCTAGTGGGATTTGTTTTGCTGGTGATTGCCTGTCGTCGGTTTAACGCTGTAGTGGCGGTGGCGGCTGAGTGGCGATCCCGGTGACTGTTGAGCTAGTTTGGTGAGGCTGACCGTCGTAGCGCTCAGTTCGTGTAGGGATTATCGTACCCTGGTTCGTGCATCATTAATTATCCACGTAGTTATATGAGGGTGACTGTTGTTTGAATAGTTTAGCTGTTGTGTTAGTCAGATAATAGTGGGACTTGGATTAACGGGGCTAGGCGATTCGGGACTTAGCGAAGCTGAGGTTGATTGGAGGGCATGCATCCCGGGTTTATAGCATCGGTTGAGTGCAGCCCTGATCATTAAGTTAGCTGTCCCAAGAGAGGTTTACCTGGTGTATTGTCCCGTGAGGTTAATCCGAATCATCCTACTTGGTGAGGATTAATTCTGCTTATTTCGGATTATATTGTATAAGCTCATACCGCCTAACCGTGTGAGGATTATATTGTATAAGCTCATACCGCCTAACCACGTGAGGTTCATTGCATGTGACAACTATATATACTGCATAAGCCCAGTGAGGATTATTACAAGTTACTAGTTATAATTAAGGTGGTGCAGTTGACCACCGTTATTTAAGTGAGGGTTATCACCAGTGAGAATTGTTGTGTATAAATGTATTGATTGTGTATAAAGTTATAATAATTGTTGATCAGAGAATAATAAGACCAATCTTAATCGTCCTTGGAATCTGTTGTCACAGTGAGGTATATTTGCATTGTGAGGTTTATTAGGACCAATTAATTCGTGCTCTGTTTACATTTAAGTAGTCGCTCAATCACAAACGGTGGTATATCTCCACCAAACGAACAGCCCCTAGGTTTAGTCCGCCGTTCGTTAATTGTCCCCCCTTGCGTCTGGGTAACCGCTCATCCTTGCGCGAGGCTATTATAATATTTTGTGGGATAACAGGTGTTGGTTGGAGCCCTGGGATAAATAGGACCAGTGCCCTTAGGTTTTCCCCCGGTCCCTGGGTAGCGCGCCACATTACTTTGCTCCTTGATATTGTAGTGGACCAACGTTGGCATGGTTATACTGAAAACGTCACAACAACCACATTGTAGCAGTTCGCATTTAACGTTTCATATTTATATAGTCGACATGTAACCCGCAGTGAATCGTTGAAGCAAACTATTAGTATTAACGTTTACAAACGGGCAAACGATGCTTTAACCCCTTGCGTACGGATAACGCAAAATGGCACAGAAAAGTGGCACCAGGCCGGATGACGCCATTTGCCGCTATTTGTGCAGTTTCAATCCATTGTTGGATTATTTTGTATGTTACGTTTGACTGCACAAGCACACTGTGTCCGTTTCGCTTGAAATTGTTCATTAGAAGCCGTAACTTTTTTTATGGCGGGATAAGCTGAATATAAAGCTAAAACACGACATCATTCAGTATGCAGTATTTTACGTAGGTTATCGTAGCAAGTGTACACTCTACCATAGAAATGTACATGTATTATAAGCTATTTCTGTTTAGTCTGTTTCCTACATGTCTCCGTTAATTCGTAGTTAATTAATGTCAACCAAACTTCCAGTAGTCCTATAACCTTTTCCACTTTTCTCTGGTGCATTATTTTATATCCTATGAGTTGTTGAAAGTAGCACCTGAAGTGCTTTAGTTTAGCTCTTTGTGGGTGCTAATATTATAGCACGCATGCCTGTGCTAAATCAGCATGGCATGTACAGTCACTATATACAAGCACCTATAAAAGTGCACAATTTTAGATCTTTAAGTTCTAAAGTTAGCACCTCAGTTTTTAGAGTGCGTGAACCACGGTTCAATCAAGTTCAACCTCACCAACCTTCTGCTAACTGTGTTTTAACGTTATCCACTGAACTGCTATTAGCCAAAATTGCTAATTAAGTTCAAACAATGTTTCAACGTTATAGTAAACCATGCTCGAACCTTTATTCAACATCATACAAATCATTTGCAAAACCAAACTTCATTTTTATTACATGGTAAACATCATGTTCGGCGTTTTATAAAGTTTTACGTGTTCAACCATGCCTACGTTTATTCAACAATTAACAAAATAACCAAATCGGAAGTTTCTTTATTAATCCTGTAAACGGTTACAGTTGTTCGATAGTTCCATCCATGTTGATTTTAAAACGTCAGATGCAAAATACTGCAATGAGGTGGTTGTATAATGTTTTCAGCATAACCAACATTGCTTCGAGTTAATATCAATGAAAAGGGTATATTACTTAACATTAACGCGATAATCAGGTCACCTATTAAGTAACTTTGTTCCAACGTTACCTTTCTGGTTATTTGCCGACTAAATAAACGTTTAAAATCGTTACATTGAAAATTGGCAATTTGGTTGCTGTAACGTTTTCAATTATCCATGTCAAATTTTATTCCACATAAAAACAATGAACAAAGCAACTAAACTAAAAATACATGAACGTTATTTACCCTTAAAGCAATAATTTAGTGACCGTAAATGTAAAGAAATATGTTCGAAAATGTCTGTCCTGGCTATTTCTCAACAATGTTAACGTTTACAAGATGTTACATTGAAATGTTACATTGGCGTTGTTGTAACGTTTTTTAATAACCGTGCCAATGTTGATTCAGCATACCACCAATGAGCAAACTAACCAAACCAAACGTTGATATTTAACGTTAATGTAATAATACGGCGAACGTAAATGTAACATTGTTTATACGTTCGTATGCTATCTGGTTAGCGTTGAAAAGTGTTACATTGAAATGTTACAATAACGTTGTTGTAATTTGTTAACATAACCATGCCAACATTGATCCAACAGAATATCAATGAGCAAACTATCCAAACAGAAACGTTGATTGTATTCCTAAAAGTTGGTTGGGGAACTATGATGTTATAAGCGACAACATGTTGTATGTGTAAACGTAATATGAGTAAACTAACCAAACCAAACCATTCAGATAAATGTTACCGTTCGGTGAACATTAATTCAACTTTCTTACAACGGATACGTTTTCAGCATAATCATGCCAACGTTGATCCATTAAGATATCAAGGAGCCAAGTAACCAAACTAAAAATGTGATTCGTCACACAATCCACAAGGGAAACTGACTAGGTAAATTTGAATACATTTTCAAAGTGAACAAAGAAACTGGCACGAGCGGGATTCGAACCTGCGACCTCCGGGTTACCGTACCGGCGCTCTACCAACTGAGCTATCTTGCCCTATGTTGGCGGTCTCCCAAATTGTCAGTATCTTTGTTCGAGTGGGCGCTAGTCAGAAGTCATAAACCCAGAATGCCGTGTAGCCAGGGATCACACCCAATTTTACGATACTACCTGGGAAGCGACATTGTGGAGATCACTCAGTGAGGATACGACTTTTTAATTTATAATTCGTCACACAATCCACAAGGGAAACTGACTAGGTAAATTTGAATACATTTTCAAAGTGAACAAAGAAACTGGCACGAGCGGGATTCGAAAATGTGATTGTTAGCAATAATTTGGTAATTGCTAATCTAACTTTGTTTCAACATTCCTGTACTAAAATATTCATTATTTACCATATGTTAGTAATAATTTGGTAATCGCTAATGTAACTTTGTTTTAACATTCCTGTGCTGGTTATTTTCCGACTATGTAAATGTAAAAAAAAACGTTACACTGAAATGTAAACGTTGTTATAACGTTAATCTACCATTACCTTCTCAACGTTGATGGAACATAATATCAATGAGCAAACTAACCAAACTACAACGTTGATGTTTAACGTTAAACAATGCGGCACATGTTAATGTAACGTTTCTACGTTTGCGTTCTATCTGGGATGGTACCACCATCAATTCTCCTGAGAAATATTTCCGCCTGAAATGCTACTATCTTTGAGAAAATTGTATCTGAAAACCTCCAAAAATGTCATGGCTTCTTTGGATTTCAACAATAAAAATAAGCCCATGTAAACATGCACAAAACCACTGTTTTCTTGTGGCTCGGCTGCTTGATTGAGTTCAAACTTTCACAGGTATGTTTTTCATGTACATGTTGAATCGCGCAAAGTATGAAAACTGCCTGCAACCGAGGTGCGTTCCACTCAGGCGAACAACGCGAATCGCCAATTTTTTGTGCACATCCAATAGAAAATTGTTCCCGTATTTGGCCAACGTTGGCAACGTTCGCGTGACTGGAACGCACCCCTGTTTTGACAGCTCTACCAAAGCTATTTTTCTTCAGTTAAAATCTCAGCTGAAAATCGATTGCCTATATTTATAGTCTCCAATATAACCCCATACGTTTAAAACTACAAGTAACTTACTTATACAAGAAAAGATGTATGAAAAACAACAGGTAACCTGGAATAATTTGCCAAATCGGCAAATTACAAATACGACTGTACAGCTCATGTCCAGCAAAGCACTTTTTGATATTAACCACACAGGGAAACTGGTAAGCAAATTCGACTTTTTTTACACGAAATTTACCCAAAACTAAAACATTGCGAATCAGTAAGCATGGAGACAGAGCTGTGATCCGGTACAAACATATGATTATCCTCTCATAGTTTCGAGACAGAAGCCAGTGCGTTTTTAAATAATAAATTTTATCGGGATATGATTTAGGATTACTAGTGAAAATTTATTGACTTTTGTCTCAAACCGTCACGGAAATAATCATATTTTTACCGGATTACAGCTCTTTTTCCACGCTTATTATTTGTTTTATAATTGCAAGAAAAAGTGACAAGTTAGTTCCAATTTGGAACACTTTACCCACTGATTTGCGCAAAGAAAATCCAGCCGTTTATGGCCTACTGCACACACGTTGTAATTCCGACTTGGCTCATATACAGCGTAAAACATGGCGCCCAAAAAGGCATGCATGCAAAAACCACGAGTAACTTACCTACAAGAAAAGATTCGTGAAAAACGACACTGCTGAAGTGAATTTTCAGGACGTGACACGCATCGAAGCAATTCCTGGCCTGACGCACTCAACCTGACTGTTTGTTCAGGTGAAGGGCTAATCGTCAACAAAACAATCATCAACCCCTCTAGAACCTTTGTGCGCACCTATCTACAAAATCACTTCGTGACCAAGCGATCTGGCAGACGATCCCACAGCGGAAATTAAAATGTGACAAATGAGGATTTCGGACACAAATGCGCCGCGCCATGTAGAACATTCCATCCTGCAATCGTTAATGCATTCATTACTGCTCTAGATGCTCAGTGTCACATTTATTACAGAAACGAGTCAACGTCAGGTTGAATTAATTTTCTGGACTTCAAAATAGGCCTCAAATTAATCAGCCAAGCTTGTTCGTTTATTGATGGTGCATTAGTCCGTGCATCAAACCATTCCTGCAGAAGTTAATAAGCTTGTCCATCTAGTGGCAGCAGGGTTATAGTTACCCTCGGGATCATCCTCATTAATTGTCACACGGTAGCGCACAGACTCGCATCATTAAAGGGACCGGTCGACCATGCAATGGGATTCTTATGACCTGAATACATCAGGACACCTTTCGTGACATACTATGACTTCCCAACTTCTTTACAGCAGTAAAAAGGGATGAGTTTAAGGGTAGTATACACCATTTGTTCTGGCTGTAATTTTCAGAAATAGATGGATTTAGGGGTTAGCATTTTAAAGCGTGTTAGCAAATACAGTAGTACTGGTGAGGACCAAAAAAAAGGGTAAAACAAATGGAAGAATACTGTCCTCACGAATTTTCTTTTGTCTGGAAGGTGTCCTCACGAGTAAACGTGTGCTTAGTCTATGGAGTACCAAAGTGATGACGTCAATCAATGCAATGTTTGGAACCAGAATACATTCTAAACTGCATGTGTTTGGAACCAGTTGCCGCGGCAACTGACGTCAAACTTCGGTACTCTATGGGGATGGGTTAGTGTGTAGCAACAATAGAAAGTCAGGTTGGTGGGAAGAGTACGTCAATAATAATATTGTAACACTGACCTGTTTAAAGTTAATTGTGTGCATAGATGCTTGGAAAACACATAGGCCGTGGGCCGAGTCGCAAAAAGTGCTTTAGTTTTGAATTTTCGTAACGTACCTCGGCAATATACCTGCAAATCATATTAAAACGAAGCCAAAAAAAGACTGAATTGTGTGAACCTTGTTCTTTTTGTCTGGTTTTGTTTGCTTTTATGTAGTAGTAAAAAGTTCGGGCAAATAAAATTCCTTCAAAGCTCTATTTTTTGGAGTACGTGGCTGTCAAAAAAAGTCGGGTCCCTCTGCTATCGATCAATGTTAACAATGTATTGGAGCGTCTGGTAACAAGATGTTGCGCAATCCAAGATGGCGACGTCCAGAGGAGACGGACATGACATGCAGTCGTGATTTGGGTGCATAAAATACATGTTGCACAATCTGCCAAAGGAAAAAGTGTTCCCCTTTACTGAAACGTCATGGAACAAGGTGACACACGGTGTGCAAAAGGAGAACAACTGGACAGCAATTTCGCCGAGATCGCTTGTGCAGTAGCGGCGACTGCGGATGTCTATCCGCGGCCGCGTTAACAAGCGCTGGGTTTCATCGGGAATGCTGTGTAATCTCACTTATTTCATTACTTTATTAAAATTGTAAGCCAGGCATCTCGACTAATATTATTTGTTAACAAGATATAAAGACTTTCATTCAGTAGTAAGTAAAATTAAGGCATAAAACTTGTATGGGGGAAGGGCGGTAGCTTTATCCGAACAAATCAATTTTAAACTTTTTTACGATATTTAACAATTTACGCATAATTCCAAAGACATGTATTTTTTCAAAGAATTTTATGAAAATCAGGTCAGAAGCAACGAGTACAGAACCCCCCCCCCCCCCAAAAAAATAAAATAAAATAAAATACAATTAGTATTAATGAAACCATGCCTGACAACGTTTTGAAATTATAGCTCGTGGGGGACATACATTTTTTCGAGGAATCTGGGTTAAATATTATGGGTGCACATTTTCATTTTTACTACTAGTACTACAAGCTATATTAGCTCATTATGAGAACCAAAGCAAACATTTAAGTGAGACTGAGCTGTTCTAGTAATCCTTATGTTCATCTTAATTGTCTTTACTAGTTAAAGATGCTTTCTGTGTACGTGTTTTTAGTGTAGTTTAATTTATTTAAAAAGAAAGCAAATACGTATTGAACTTGTGCTTTATATCAGAATATTCCTGAGGTACTTATTGTTTATAGTAGTCTGATCATTATACAGATGTACACACCTGTTCCCTGTCATTCTACCTCATTTTAAAAAGGCAACTTAAGTTTGAAGTATTCTAATGAAACTCGTCATTTGCTATAGGGCAGCATGCATGGTGAACAAGTACGCTAAACCTTTAAAGTAGTTCAAATTGTTCTTAAATTTACTTTTTAAAACCATTGCATCAGAAACAAAATTGTTCAGTACCCTGAACAAAAAGGTTTGTTGGGGGGGGGGGGGGGGGGATGTTTCCAGACAGACTAATCACCCCTTGTAAAATTACACCTGTATTGCAAGAGTGTTAGATTGAGTACAATTTTTCCTTTTTATCATTTCAAGAATATCTACAAAAATATAATCCATCAATTTATTGAGAATAAATTTCACATGCTGATCATGGAATGGACAAGAATAAATTTGTTAATATATGAACATGTTAACTTTTGTCAGCAATTTCATTTTTTTTTCATTCGTTATTAATACATGTACTTACTAAAACAAGAAATGTAAAGTACAACACCTTGGAAAGTGATTTTAGCCATTGAAATTATTAATTCAGAATTGTTTACTCCTTTCAGTCTTCAATTGAAAATTCACTTCCAACAGTTATTGGAAAAAAATTGGGCACTGACAGTTATCTTGCAACATTAAATTAAACAAATTGATGGCCACACACAGTCCACTGTTCTTCTCAGACCTTACAGTTCCAGTTGAAGAATGGCATAATTAAGTTATAAAACAGTCACCGATATTTAAAACTTTGAGTGAATATCACACATTGTATTGTCCATCAAGGAACAAGACTGAAGAATGAGTGGCCTTAAATTACGTAATGGTTGATGGCATATTAAGAAAGAGATCCCTTAGTAGTACTTGCATTTGGTCACGTTAAGTAATGGAAGACACTTTCTCGAAGGAAAATTACTTTAGCTCCAATGTCTGCTCAAAATCCAAGTAGCTTCATCAGGGCCGCCTCGTCAGTGAAATTTAACAGGGCATAAGCACAACATGCAACATAGAAAGCCAAAATAATTGCATGGACTTAAAAAATAAGGTCACAGTAAAATCAGGTTGCCTTTCTTCCTTGATGAATAAATGGAGCACTTGCCCAGTCGATCCAGTTGGTGAAGTCCAACAGGGCATGCACAAAAAGGCGTGCACAAAAGTTTTTTCTGCATTGATCATGCTGGTGAAATTTCTATGGGCCCTTTTGAAAGATTATTTGTCCTTCAGTGACTGGTGGTAGACCCCACGTGCTAAAAAAAAGGAAAACAATTATAAATACATGTACATGTAAAATGAATATTCAAGATGGTTGGATCCTTCTCTCAGATGTTGATATAGTTTGCTAATATCTCCAGGATGTCCTGAAACTCCTAATAAAGGCCAATTAACGAAATTTATTGGAAAATGTTGAACTTGTCAGGCAAATTTATTGGAAACAACTTGCTGGAACATATGTTGTGCAAAATCAACACAACCAATGTGGATTTTTTTAGGGGCGGGGTGGTTAAATGGCGCAACAGTTTGGCTCATTGTTTTTCGAATTATTTAAAATATTCAACGGAAAGAATGCAACGTCCTGCCGCTACTTTTTTTTCACCATATCTTACTTCAATGATGGTTAGTCATTGCAGATATATGTTGAAAAGGAAAAAAAACATGAATTTGGGACAGAAAATGTCTAAAAATGGTCATGAGTCACCATAGACATTGTACATAACTAACACAATAGCGTCTCAATACTACATTCTTTCCTATTCAACTAGTGTCCCTTGAAAACAAAACATTCAGAAAGTGATGACTTTACACAGTGTGTAAGACCTTTTCTCAACAGAACCCCCCCACCCCCCCCACAAACCCAAAAATAAACTAAATACTAACCTCCCAACATTTCTTTTTAAAAAGAACACTGCCATAATGACCATGACAGCAGTCTCGACCAACACTATAGACCTGCAGACGAAAATGCATATGAATACATGGGACCGAGTCTTCGTTGTATGTAGTTTGAAAAATCTACCAAAACATGCCTGATCATTGCATCAATCTATCGATAATATACGGGGGAAATAACCTCACCTTCATTACAGCCTTGCTTGAAAGTATTGCGTCAGCGACCTGAAATTTAGGGTGCATACACACTGTACGTGCACCCAAGCAGCTGATGTACGAAGTAAACATGACACAAACGGCCTCAAACACTCGTTGTTTTAACGTATTTCTAAAGAAAATATTTTCAAACTCAGGAAACCTGCAAGAGCTATGATACATTCTGTCCCAGATTTTGTGTTTTGAAGTTTTAATTTTCCTCTGTCAGGTCGACAATTGTAAGAAATATCGCCGAAGTCCACGTTAGAACCGCTCTCTTATGCATCGCTCTCTCGTAGTCTCCTGCGGTTGCTGAATTTACGTAAACAATGGCGCGGTACTATGGAGACTATTGTATGGTTCCTAGACGTCACATACACACGGTGAACTGCGCCAGACTAGTCACTTTTCAGCCTCTTTCCGTGAGAAGAAGTCGATTTTTCAATTGTTTGAGAGTGTTGTGCTCATTAACAAACAAGATTCACAACTAAGAACAACCCAAATACTATCTGTGATATTTATTTCTATTGAACAAACCAAAAAGAAATCATCCTCCTTAGGTACGTTACGAAAGAAGCTGTTTTTGGGCCTTGGCCCACGGCCTAACAGAGAGAAAAAACATATGATGCACGATATGGGCAGAGGGAACCCCCCCCCCCTCCCCTTTTGTGTTGGTCATTGTGTTCCAGGAATCTCAGGAATTCTTTTCAGAGGTCTAGGGGGATGTGTTAGGTAACAATAGTCTGGAGAGTGTATAGGGTATAGGGACAAAAAGGGGGGTACCCCTCTGCCCCATATCGTGCTGGGTAAAGAATAGAAAAATCTGTTGTCAGTAGTCTGGTTCCCTGACCATACTTACGACAAAACGGAACAATTTATAGACATCAGGGAATTATTAGGTCGGGGAACTAGACTATTTCCAACGATTGTCGGTCGACAAACGTTGGTGGAAAGCGATATATATTTCCACTTTTCTGGAAAACCTCAGCACACCGGGTGCCATGATTTCACAGGATGCTTGAGACTGCTATTTACTTACAGTCTAGTACGGTATTTCTTAATAATTCAGTAGTTTTGTTTTTGATATTTGCAAATGTTGTATACTACGTTGAAATATTTCCCTATTCATGATATCATTCAAGACAGAACAGCAGTGGCTTCATGGTAGCTTCGTGTACAAAATATATCAGTCTTTTAATTCTACCTTTCCGTGGAGTAGGTTGCACTTCGTACTTGATTTTCGTGTTAAGCAGCTTGTTTAGACAATATATAAGTTGTCAAAATGTCTTCAAAGCTATGTTGGTGGGTGATTTTGAAGGATTGATGTTTGTATTGTTTACATTGACAAGGTGTACCTTGTATGACGAGACAGAACATATAGCGCCCTCTTGAATACATCAAGGAAAGGATTTATTGGAATTGACAACCTACCAACTTAGATCGTTTGTATTTTTGTAACACACAGTAATATACGTGAAAAACAAGTTGAGCTAAATGTCCACTGTATGTTTTCTTTAATTAAAGATGTTGATTGCTGAGAGAATATTTGCGCCATGTTGTAGTTTTATGTAGATTAAAGGTAAATACAATAAAGCAGGCGATTTGGGTATTTCTGCCATGAAATAATATATTTTAAAGGTACATTTGAGAGCTGTATTATTAAGTCCAGTCTATTCCGGCCCGCTGGTGCCATTTGTTTAAAAGTTGTCGCTGCGGGCAGCAAACAAATCTGACGTCATAAGACAAAGTCTCATTTCCAGTGCTGGACACAAAAGGGGAGTCCGTTTTATGATGTCAGATTTGTTCGCTTCCCGCAGCGACGACCGTTCGACAAATGGCACCAAAAATGACCAGCTGGCGAGACGGGACTTGATAAAAAAAATCAGCTCTGAAAAGTAACTTTTTTTTAATTATCTTCTTTATTGTAATGTACCTTCATCTACATAAAACTACAAAATGACGCAGATTTCTCTCAGCAATCAACATCCCCTTTAAAGCTTCCCTGCTGGTGCTGGTTCAGATTCCGCGTGGCGTGATTTCAGTCGCCATGAAATACTGGCTCATCGGTAGTACTGCGCATGCCTTAATAAATACGGCAGTAAAGTAATCAGGAGTGACCGGTCACGTGAGAGGGTTTAACCAATAATAGGGACGAGAAGCCCAAATTTCATGGGAGTCGGATATTCATATATTTATTATGACACCGGTGTTGCAGTCTGACACCGTCTGTTCTGTTCTTTGGGGGGAATTTCAATATCCGTTACACATACGCCAAAACATAACGCATTACATGTGCAGGAACGCACAGAAGATGAAGGCGTATTCCAAATAATAATTGATTTAAAGTGACGTTTTGGTATTATTTTCGGGGAAACCCCGAACCCCCCCCCCCCCCCCCCCCTCCTCATCACCCGAGTCTAGATACGGAAAAATGTATATATTGAAGTGGAACACAGGTCGACTGGTCGAGTTCACTATATGTAAATTATTAATCTTTGATATATAAGTTACACTAGAATTGACAAAGAACGTTTAAAGATTAATCATTTTGAAATAATCATTGAACAATTCTAAAGTCAAACGAATATTACAAGTTTACATGTACATGTATCAAATCAATCTATACAGCGATTTTCATATCAATTCTACACAGACGACTCTCATCAAATAAAGCCATTTTTACAACAGAACGTCAACTGAACTTTTCATTCACAGAATGCCTTTGGCCTATATACAATATTTTTCCTCTTTTATGAGCAAAAATTTGAATAAATCTGGTATGTGAGATGATAAAATCATAAAAATGCTAATATTATGCGTAGTGGCCGTCTCCGAGGCAGTCATGGTTAAACCTCGGACAGGCATGGTTAAACCTCGGACAGGCATGGGTAAACTTCGGACAGGCATGGGTAAACCTCGGACAGGCATGGGTGAACCTCGGACAGGCATGGGTGAACCTCGGACAGGCATGGGTGAACCTCGGACAGGCATGGGTGAACCTCGGACAGGCATGGGTAAACCTCGGACAGGCATGGGTAAACCTTTTGTTCTTACATTGTTACAGATTATGAATAACGAAAGTACATGTATATCTTGACGGTGGTCACCACGCATGAGGTCTATACAGTCTTTAGTTACCTTTTAAAATAAAATAAACAAATTACATGATGTTTTAGTTAGGGAGTATCGTGGTGTGAATATAAATAAGTATACAAATCTATGTACCACTTTTTCCAGCAGCAACTTGCTGATTCACTTTACAAGACACACATACAGTTCTGATTAATTAGGTTGATTTATATTTCAAAAACCTTTTATATTTTAGTTTTTTGGAGTGGGGTGGGGCTGGGGTTGGAATGGTAGGGGTCCCTTTTTACTGGCAGATCCAGATCACAACTGGGTGGGGCTGGGGTGGGGTTGAGGTGGGGCTGAGGTGGGGTTGAGGCGGGCTAGGTGGATCGTGGAGTGGAGCTGGGGGTTGGGTGGGGTTGGTCTAGGGTGGGGCTGGGCTGGGGAGAGGCTGGGGAAAAGGAGGGGCTGGGGTGGGATAGGGAGGGGCTTAGCATGGGAGGGGCTGGGGAAGGGAGGGGATAGAGAGGGACTAGCTGGGGAGGGGATGGAGGGGAGCCGGGGGATGGATGGAGGGGCTGGGGTTGGGATGGGGAGGGGAGGGGATGGGGAGAGGATGGGGAGGGAATGGGGATGGGCTGGAGGTGGGGCATGGAGCCGAGGGTGGGTGTGGAGAGTGGTCTGTGTCACTGGCAGATCCAGATGACAACTTTGAGATTGTTTTCTTTTTAAAGGTGTCCCTTTTTTAAAGGTGTGGAAAAAAATTGATACAATTCTGTATGATGTTTGTGCCACAATCTAAATGCTGCATTCTGACTGCCCAAATTGCGTAACAGGCCTAACTGATTTTTTTTTTTTTGGGGGGGGGGGGTCCAATTCCCCCTTCAATCTGAACAGATTCAGATTGAAGCGGGAATTGGACCCCCCCAAAAAAATTAAAAATATATCAGTAAGAGAAATAATGTAGTAGTAATGACCCAAACTTGGTCCATGTGGGGGGGGGGGGGGGTGGGGGTGGGGGTGGGGGGGGGGGGGGTGACAACCAAGTGAGTGCTACAGCTCCAGCTCCCCACTATATCTGAATGTACACAGGCCTGTAGTACTATAGACTGTATTGAATGTGACATGGCACTATGGCAGCCATGTTGCGGGACACACGAGTACATGCCGATATTACACATGCCTGCCCAACAACATGGTGGCCTATTGTTGTTGCTATGGTGACAGTGGGTATTTGATACAGTCTATTCCAAAGCTTTTTTCAATAAAATATAACAACTGCTTACAATTAAAAAAAAAATCATATTAAAGGGTTTCTACACATACAAAAGGCAATTCTGTACACTTGACCCACCGCAAAAAACGGTAGCTGGACCGCGACACAAGCACTGTAGTTTGGGCAATTTAAGGTTCAAGTAGATACACTTTATACACATTCGGCAAATTCTTCTAAAATGAATGATGCTGTGGCCTAACTTCAAGAAATACAAAAATAAATGTTCTGGCTATTAATTGGCATAGTCTTTTGGCCTTAAAACTGAAGACCAACTATCTCTGGCCTTCATATGCTGTACGTCGTGTCTGTAAATAGCTTGTACATTGTGTATCAAGGCCAGCAGCAGTCAGGCTACGTGTACAACAGAACAATCCTGAGAGAATAGCCATAATATAACAAGTTTTTCCCAAAGTGCCTTTCTTTCTTCCAAAAATATTTGATACAATCAATGAGATAAGATAGCAATTTCAATAGGTTACTCTACAGACGAATTTCACATTAGCCCCATTAGTGCACATCCGGGTTAAAAGCGAGGCTCTCAGTGCTCAACAAATTCATTCTAGATGAATGAACCACGCCATAAATGGCAGCGCAGAGCAGGATCAGTATAGTAAGTTGTTTACTTAGCTCTGAGAGCCTCGTTTTCAAACCATGAAGCGCACAGATTGGGGCTATTTTTTTGAATACAGGATTCGTCTATACCATCTATAAACAGAATTCTACAACGCCTAAAAAGATCCCCGCCATCTGATTGGTAGATCGTTGATCATGCACATTGAATTATTCGTGCCAATGCATGGCACCACAAAAACTCAGTGGGACTGAGAAGGTAAACGGCACGTTGTACACCAAGAAATCCATGCATACAATCTGTCGATTTATTCAGGCGTTGTATAAAACAAATAAAGAATGTTTCACATTCGTGCAATGGTAAGAATAATTTCATTCGGTGACAGATGGAATGTCCCATTCCACTCGGCTTCGCCTCGTGGAATGGAACATTCAATGTCACCTCATGAAATGTATTCTTACCATCGCACTCATAAACATTCATTATTTGTATACTATACAACAGAGATGTATAGTGGAGTCCATCACAAGTCCCTGCAAATCCCTTTGTCAAATGAGCTTTGACAAAGGCATTCCTTTGTCATTGTTCATCCAGTTTCTTGTGACCGGCTTTATGAAAGGACTTCTGACTGGACTTGGGAAAGGACTTGTGAAAGGACTAGCAGGGACTCGACTACAACTGTACAATAAAAGTCATCCTACCCTGACAAAAAATGTTATATAATATGTTTCGTGAAATCCTCTTGAATACGGACGATGGCCATGGCCGTGGTTTGAAGGAAAAAGGACCACCTGGCCGGTTGTCGTCTATACGCGCAATCCATTGTTTCAGGCATGCAACTCTTCAATTTCCAAAAACGCGGAAAATAAAATGCGAGCGCGTAGCGCTAGCGTGAAGCACTTACGATGTTGTGCAAACATGTACATGTAGGTATAGTGTCCGTATCCCGATGTATTGTATAAATGTATGTATACAAAATACGGAGCCAGACGATGTGCGCTAGCAATATTGGTCATGTTTGTGGACGATTTCGCGGTCGGCACGGTGAGAAACGAGCTGAAGCGCGGATTTTTTTCACGGTCAGATTTTTTGAAAACGCAGAAATCCGCGGATCCGCGGAAAAGTTGCATGCCTGATTGTTTGCATCCATCCAGTCCATGCACGTGAGGTGCTGTCTGACTTCACGACGAAAGCCTGGTGTAGGCCTTGCCTGATCTCTTGGTAAACTGGACAGCTCATTGGTCATTGCGCGCTGTACAAGAAACTGAAGCCAGTACCCACCACATTATTTTCAATTTAAAATTTTGCCCTCATGGGCCCCACACCGTGATATGCCGCTGGGGGCACACAATAGAAAACGACGCTTTATAAATGCCCACCTCACACCATGATTTGTTTGCATCATCACCGCGTCGACGGCGATGATGCACACAGAGCCCACACCACCCCAATATATCAAAGCGAACGGTCAATTATTTACTCTACTAATTCTTTAAAAGCCTGGCTAGTTGTGCCTCTATTTCTTGATCCGCCGTGTCCTTTGACCTTTCCTGGCTTGCTGGTAGTGCGTGCGAAGCTGAGGGAGTATCCGATAGCTATAATAAAAAGTAGTACAGAATTGAGGTAGTAATATTAATGTCATTTTGTAAAGCGCACATATCCACCATGAAAACTATGCTCAAAGCACTTCATTATTACCCCGGCTCATCAGGCCTATTAGGGAGCACTGTCTAACCCATAGTCGGGCCAGGCCATTGAAAAGCCTGGCCAAGCCCCGGGAACGCCCGGGCTTTTATAATCCCCTGGTTGTACACAATAAACTGCCCACTAATGCGGGAGTCCAACCAGCTCCCATTGTTCACCCAGACTTGATCTCTGGCCCGTCAATGGACTATGACAACCGAAGCAATCACTACGGATTAGTGTGGGAGGGGCCACAGCCTGGCCTATAGCCCGGCCTAGCCTGGCAGAGGCTGGGCTTTATCGACTAATAGATGCTCTATTGTTAGGTGATTTGTGGCTCACAATAGTAAGACTAAAAGCCAGAAGGCCCAGGCATTGCCATGCTTTTCAAAGGCCTGGCCCGACCATGGGTAAGGCAGTGCTCCCTTAATCATTCCTGAAAATTTGGCTCTCTGGGGAGTATACAGCCCCGGCTGCAAGTTACTTTCCCTCGGGCTAATCAAATACATATAACTACCACTGCCCTCCTGGGTTGGGAGAAGCAACTTGCGACAAAGTGCCTTGCTCAAGGTCACCAGCACCATGATATCTGCTGGTCTTGAATCCACAATCACAAAGATCTCGGCCCAGGAAAACCGTACGGGTGGTAGGGCTGCTAATTCAAAATGTCGCCAACCCTACCACCTCCGATTGTAACCCTTTACCAAGAGTTGCTTTAGCCTTGTATTGGGTGATTTCAACAGGGGAAAAAAATTGGGAACTTGACCAAGATGGTGGTCAGTGAATTCCACGGTTCTTACCTTCCCTGACACTTCAATGCCGATCTCATCCAGGACCTGGCTGACAATGGCGTCTTGTTCCTCCTCGTCCCCTGACTCCTCAAACATGGCATCTAGAGTGTCATCCACTGCGGGCAAAAGACAGGGCAAGAGTTAAACCCTCCCTTCAAGGAGACAAATACTACAGGTTTTTTTCTTTTTCTTTTAATTATGGCTTTCCCGAATATACTGAATATTCGAATACTCGATCGTCAACCGAATATTCGAATCATTTTTGCCGATTCAAAATGCACACGTGCATTTTAATAGAAAAGTTCTGGCACTTTTCGCAGTGTCAAATGCCGCCTTTTTGTCGATGGTAAGTTTTTGTGGACAGAGGTTTATTGTTCCCGTCCGTAAAATCCTTGACACTTATCAAATAATTACTGCAAAAACGCAGTTGATCGGGCGGTCCATAATATCGATCGCCGCACGTAAAACACCGGTGTGCTTTCGTGCAACTTTTTACCGGCGCGGCATGCAGTTGCAGCTAACGCGTGAACAACTAGTCTTGGTTCCAAGACGTCCTTAGCGGTGCGACGTATAGCGCGCACAGCCGGCCGACATCGCCCTCTTGCTACACACACACACGCCAAGGCCAAACGCTAAGACCGTCTTGGGAATTTCGTAAGTTCTGCTCGTGAAATCGCTAGCAGAACTGTTTGGCATTTGCATGCGCGTGTGACGTAGCTGCATTATCGCATGTAAATAGCCAACACTCACTAGTCTAGTTTCTGTACTCACGTCGGGTTTACGTGTACCATGGAGGAAGGCCTCCGTGCGTGTACGTACGTATGAACGTGCAGCGCAGTACCAAGCCATTCGTTGTTTGTTGGAAAAAATGTCTGACCGCGTGGACCAAGCGATCGATTTTACAGCAAACAAAACTGGGCTTTAGAAAGCTAAAAAGTCATCAGATCAGTGCCATTCATCAATTTGTACGTGGCCATGTTTTTTTTGTGAATTTACCAACGGGAGTTGGCAAGAGTGTAATGTTTCAAGCTGCTCCATTGCATTGGTCTTAGATTTCTTGAACGAAGCATGTAACCGAATGCAAACAGGAGAAAGCGCTGATTATTGTCGTCGTGCCATTGAAAGCTCTGGCCGTTGATCAGTTACATCGTGCTGAACATCTGGGACTGAAATTGGCAGAGATAACGTCTGATATTCCAGATCACATTTTTGGAACAATCCGAAGATTTCTCAATCCTGTTTGCCAGTCCAGAATCACTCTGCTCAGAACGTTAACTGACTAGTAAGTTATTACTTAAACATGAGTTTCCTCCAGTGCGCAAGCGCGATTATTCGTTTGACCCGCCTGTTAAATTATGCATAAGCAGGTCGCGCGCGCTCCCTTGCGAAATACCTGAGACGTTCTTAGCGATTTAGCCTTGGCGTGTGTGTGTGTGTGTGTGTGTGTAGCTAGAGGGCGCTGTTGTGCGCGCTGTACGTCGCACCGCACTAAGGACGTCTTGGAACCAAGACTAGTGAACAACTTGATCGGCGAGTCTCAAATATTCGGTCAAACCCAGCTTGGAATAATCAAATACTGAATTATTCAAAAATGAACAGCCCTACTTTTAACCCTAACCCTGTCAGACGCAGCACAGTGCATCTGTGGTGACAGCTTGACCTTGCTGCACTCTGCACACAAGTCAATGTGACAAAGTATGCAATCTGATGTGTCTGGCAGGGTTTCTAGCCAAAATACCCTGGAGGATTAGGGTTAATGGAAGTCGCCCTACAAGGCTAAAAGCCACTTTAGGCGCTAGCCCTACCAATCCCAAAGTTTTCCATGCCCAAATCTAAACACCGGATAAATCTTTAACCGAAGCTAGAGAAATCATCCCAGCTTTCATACCTATGACCAAGGCAGGGTATTACTTCCTATGGCTGGCGAGACCCAGTGGCACACCAGTATTTTGACTTGAATTTGGGAAGAGGGGACTTTACCAATTTTTTTCAAAATATTTTTCGACATTTTTCAAAAATCTGGCATGGAAAATAAGTTTTAAAAGGTAGGGAACCTCTTTAGAAATTGGTGGTGCCATTTAGACATGTATTATAGTGCTTTAAAAATGCTTTAAAAAAAATTTAAATTGGAAATTAAAGATTTTTTAATTTAATTTTTTTAATTTTTAAAAATTTAATTTATTATTTATTTATTGATTCATTCATTGATTTATTTATTTTGTTTATTTATTAATTGATTGATTGATTGATTGATTGATTGATTGATTGATTGATTGATTGATTGATTGATTGATTGATTCCAATCTATTTAATGCTATGACTATTATTGGTAATATCAGTAATGTTAAAGTTGATGTCACAATAAACGGTGTACTGGTCTGGCTGGCTTATGCCGCTGGACAATTTTCTGGTTTTCTTCGACTTTTGTTCGTCACATTGAGTCTTTATACATGTTACAGTGCTTGGACTTGAGTATAGTCAAGTCCTTTTACATTGGGGCTCCAGTTGAGTCAAGTTAGGGATCATTTCATATTATCTGGCAGCGATATTGATTGCGGTACCGGCATTAATGCCAAGCTGGCTGTGCATTAATGACAAGCCGACTGGGCTATAATGAGCTCCATGCTCAAGTTTTGACCTTATGAGTATTCAGTCATTGAAGCCGGCTGGTTTTCCGCAAAGAAAAACAGCGATGATGCAATCGATACCGCATCTGGACAATATGAAATGCTCCCTTATTGAATGGCAATGACTCAAATCAAGTCTAGTCACCGGAGACTCAAGTTCAGTCAACAACGAGAATCATTACAACAATACAGACAACGGTGACGGGAAACTAACAGAGGACAGAATGACAGATGGCTGCAGGTCAATTGACAGCCTTTAAGAAAGACTGACAGACAGACTGACTGACTGACTGACAGACAGACAGACAGGCTACATACTGAGTTCTTCTTTCATCGCCATCTTGTCCGATTCCATCTGGAACGTCTTCATATCCTGCATCATCTTCTCTGGACTCAGAGCTTTATTCATGGAACCCATTGCCTGTCAACAAAAACAACGTCAGATGTATATAGGGAGGACATCCTTATCAAATAGGCGGTATTTTTAGCAGTTCCCGACAGCTTGGAAAAATTAAAACAGGGCCTAGGAAAGCAACACATCTGTGTCATTTTGCAGTACATGATTGGTCATTGTTGCAATTTTCAGAAATGGGCGGATTTGGGGGTTAGTATTTTATAGGAAATATCATTCCACTAAACCTGTTTAAAGTTTTGCGTGCTTGGATGGCGAAAAAAAACGAGAGAAAAATGGCATTCGTTTTTAACCGTAGGGCGGTAAGCTCACTGGATTTGTTAAATATACCCAATTTTTGTAAATGGGATCGTTTTCAATCGGTCACATAACATGTACAAAGGCCAAGCGGTCCTTACGTCGTGCAGCAAACGGCCAACAACGCGTCGCTTCGGTACACTACGCGTACGCTTGTTTTCGGATTGTTTTCGGATTGTTAACCCATTTTAGACACAATGCGGACTAACTACATTCAGTCAATAGAGGGCAGTATTTAAACAAATCAGTTACTTTTTCCAACGATTGTTCGGCCGAATAATCGTTGGAAAACGATATAAATTTCCACTTTTCTTGAAAAAGACACCATCATTTCACAGGATGATTGAGACTACTATTAACTTATAGTCTAGTAAGGTATTTCGTAATAATTCAGTAAAAACAAATTGGAGGATTACCAATCGTGTAAACTATCTTTAAAGGTTATTGCATGTTGGTCATTCATTAAATTTGGGGTCCAAATGTGTGTCATTTTTGGTGTCCCTGTTACATAGTGACTCGTATAAGATTTTGCAATTCCGGACACATTCTTTAATGCCTTCCATCTCCAAGAGTGATTGCGTAAAAGCAAAGTACCTGCCAAACAAGTCCAAAATAGTGTGAAGTCAATTAATGACACCTGATGGGAAATTACACAGGTCAGGTGTGACACGGACACCAAAAAAAAAGTCACACTTTTGGACCCCAAATTTATGGAATGACCCATGTACATGTACTCCCAGAAAAAATACCACCATTACAATGTTCAACTTTGGCTTCTTTCCCCCCGTTTCACCGGTTCCAGGTCACAATCAGGCAAATCCCGCCGTTTTGGCTGTCAAAGTTCGGGGCGATACTTACCTTTGACGTGTTTCCCATTGCAACTGCCATGGTCTTGTTTGACTGCATCGTCTGGAACAAGAAAATAGAGAACAAATGCAGAGAGATTCAGGTACTATACACCTATCCCATAACCATATTCCAATCGTTACCCTCGACGGCCATAGCTGCGGTCTGAAAAAAAAGACCACCTGACTGGTTGTCGTCTATATGCGCATTCCTGTGCTTAATCAATTCATTTTTCAACTATGTTCTTGAATGGGAGTGGAATGAACAGATGGAGCATTTTCAAACAAAGCTTTCATTCGCACGAAAGGGGAGTCTCCAAGTGCGATGAATAAGACGACGGCCACAGCTGCGGTTTGAAAAAGACCACCCGACAGGTTTATATACAGGAACAAAAGGGGAAGACAAAGACGTGGCTCCACAAGAATGTGTTTTTGAGAATGTGCGCATTCTTCCATGTGTGCCCGTCTGCCTGTACCTGAGTGCACAACTCACAGACACACTTGCCCAGGTATGCGTAGGGTTGGTACCACCCTAGCCCCACAGCGTACACCCAATAATGCCTCACTGGGTATATACTAGCCCTCAACACTACAGCGTATAGCCATCCACCCAATAATGCCTGATGGATATATACATTTGTACTAGCCCCCAACCACACAGTATACACCCAATAATGCCTAATCCCCATCCTACAGAGTACACTATTCCAATGGGTATATACATGTGTGAACAACCAACCCCAAAAAGTAAACCCAATGTCGTCTCACTGGGTGTATACAGTGTGGTCCAAAAAATAATAGAACTGCATACTTACGCTACGTTTAGAGTCAAACCACCTGTACCGATGGATGGAGAATCTTTCTAGAAGAAAAATGATACTAAGACCTCCCGATTCGGTCCAGTAGTTTTTGCTGCAGAGCCTATTTTCAGATCAGAGGGTCAGTTGGTCCCGAGATGCTATCATCATCCTCTTTTCTGCATGGAACAAATGGCCAAGTGACCCGACTTTGCTGCACACAAAAATGGCTCTGGAGAAAAAAACTACTGGACCGATCCAGGAGGTCTTAGTATCATTTTTCTTCTAGAAAGATTCTCCATCCATCGATACAGGTGGTTTGACTCTAAAGGTAGCGGAAGTATGCCGTTCCAGTTTTTTTTTTGGACCACCCTGTATATGCTCAAATCCCCAACCCCAAAACATACGCCCAATAATGCCTCAATGGGTATAATATACCACCCCCAAACCCACTGAATACAATCTTAGCTATACGGGTACATACATGTACATGTACCAACCCCAAACCCTAAAACTCCACTGATATACAACCTTGATGCCCCTAGGGGTACATACCAACCCCCACCCCCCCTTTACCCCACACCCTAGCCCGGGCCTTAAAACCCTCCTATGCAAACATGCATTCTGAGCCATGTTGTTGTATGGGTCAAAATCAGTCAAGGTGATTGTTTGTGACCCTTCTGCCACATGTACAAACCACATGTAATCT